>CAFUXE010003075.1:193350-237045 GCA_903364295.1 Serranus cabrilla
GCCTCTGATAACACCATAAACTGAAATCTCCCAATATCCTATTCCCTTCCCCACCTTTACAGAACTACTTGGGATTCAACTCAACACAGGAATTCTCGATCAGTCTGACTTCTCGATACACTGTGTTATAGAGTGGAATTGTCAATCACCCAAGTAGGAAGCCACCCACACATATATGAAAAATAACAAAGTTTTCCCTGTGTCCTTATGACCCACTTAAATTATCTTAGGGGGAACCGACTTCTCCGTAGAGGGACCTCCCTCCCCTAAACTATCCCGGGGGAACCGACTTCTCCGTAGAGGAACCTCCCTCCCCTTAACTATCCCAGGGGGAACCGACTTCTCCGTAGAGGAACCACCCTCCCCTAAATTATGCAACATCAATGCCTGACTATTGCTTGTAACAGAATATTTCTACACTGGGGTATTACTATTTTTATTTGGGTTATTTGAGTACTTCCACAACTGTTACATTGGACTGCATTGATTTTAGCTATGTGTACCTAACAAACTGGCAGCTGAATGTATTTGGACTGAGCGTTCACCCTTCAGAAAATATGTTGGTAAACTGCTGCATTCAAACATCCAAATTGGAAACCCCAGCTTCTAGAGGTGGTGGGGTTATTTCCAGTGACTTGACAATACACAAAAGAAATCCTGGTTAATAAGAACCACAGGGTTGTTTTGTGCTCTCGGTGAGAACAATCAGGAGAAAAGGCACTTTTGTGCACTGATTTGAGGAGCTTTCTTCCCTGCCTCGCATCACAACATCACAGTCAGCTGCTTTAGATTTAGGCCAGACCCTAAAAAATGAACCTGAATGCTTCCAGTGTACTAAAAAAACAGTGTCAGGCCACATCCACCACTCGTGCTGAGGTGCAGGTGCTTAAACTTGCTGGCGGTGTATTTTCCAACCACACCACAGCAGCCAGCCGTGGGAACGTGACCGCGGTTAGCGTGGTTGTTGAGGACAGAAGGTCAGGGATACAAACAATAAAACACCCACGGTGTTAATACACAACGCCTAGCATTAGCATCGTTAACCAACACATGAGCAATTCAACGGCGAGAAACGGGCATGTTAGCAAAACAGTGTAAAAAAACAACAGTATTCAACTTACTGTGATGGTAACTTCGTGCTTTTTCAATCGATACTTGAGGCTCTTCATCTTGTAAAGTGTTGGTTTCCGGAATTAAACGTTTCCTTGTGTGTTAAAATTCATAAATAGTAAATAAAAAAAGACTTTCCAGAAAGTTCACACGAAGTAAGTTTTATCTGTCCCCTTTTTCCTTACGGAGCGAGTTTCACCTGACGCCTAACCGCAAACTCTGCTCGCACTTTGATTGACAACCACTAGAGCCAATCAAAGTGAAGCATGAGCTGTTTGGGTTGTTTAATCCAATCAGTGACACCGAAGGGCGGGACTTCCTTGTGGAGTGTCGTTGGGAGCCGTTGGAGACATCCTGGGACAGGGCAGGAGAGACCTGGCGTGACGTCAGGATCACCTGAATACAGAAACACCTGGAAAAAAATACCTGTGAATCTAAGAAAAACCTGGTATAAGCATCTACTGTTTACAGTGTAAAAAGGCCAGCTTCAATAGAAAATATGTTCTTAACCTGGAAATAACACCTTCAATGAAAATTGACTTAATAACTACCCAAGTGCCTGTTACCTAGATACCTGTCTGTTATTGTGTGTCACAGATCATCTAGCTTACTGTACTGTGGTAACCTTTGACTCTATAGCACTTCCAAGTCTCACCTAGATTTTAGGAGGATATGAAAAATATGTTATATTGTATATTTAGATTTCTTACTTAAGTAAAAGTAGCATTACTCAATGTAGCACTGCCCATATCACCATGTCACTTGGCTGTTTCTTATACTGTACTGTGTACATCCTTCTGTATCTATGCATGCATATTTTTATATATTCTTTGTGATTAGGCATGCATGCGTGTGGCAGAGACTCCATTGCATTTAGCGAGTTGTGTTCCAGCAGTTTGTTTGAAGAAAAAGTCCTTTGCTACTTTTATTTTCTTTACACATGCTCTGAATATTGACAGGGACGTGTTCCCTTTGTCTCCCTTATAAACTTCACCTTTGCTGTTAAATCAAATAAATGTAGTAAAAATTAACAATATGTACAATATTTGTCTGTGCTGCAGTGCAGTAGAATAATAAAGCCACATAAAATGAGCTACATGACCTCTTGACCTCTCTTACAGCAGTAAAATGCAACATACAAATTAATGCAGTAATTGTAATCCAAATACACTATATATAATAGTAAAACATGGACAGGGACAATTTTACGGCACAATGAGCACTTTTGATACTTCTGCTTAAGTAAAGGATCTGAGAACTCCCTCCAGTACTAGAAGTAGGTCAAAACAACAGGTTGACACCAATTAAAAGGAGGACAAAAGGCTGCCCCCCTGTGGTCAAATTATAGGCCAACTAAAATACTGACTGACTGAATGAAAACGTAAAATGACATAGTAGCTTTTCTAAAGTCCTTCTGATTCCCCTGTTTTAGGTCCTCAGCAATTATTCTTTTCTTTGTTACCCCGGGTCAATATAAAATTAAAATCACCAAACTGAAGGTTAAACCTTACTGATGTTATACTCCTTAAAATCTTCTCACTAAGCACTCTATCTGCACTCAGGCTGTTTCTTCTAGGCCACAGACCTTTTTCTATTTGTTTGCTCTTGACACAGATATCTTTACAGTGACTGAGCAGATTTTTACTGCAAAAACCAGACAAATCTGCCGAGCTCATGTTTTATTTGCTCGGGCAGATTAGACTGGTTGACCTATTCATTTGTGATCGAGTCTGGCGATGCCAGGATACAGATTTTTACCATTCAAACTGCTTTTGACATGTCCCCTTGTCATTTGAACCATAGATGACAGTCTGTACTAAAATTGCATAAAATTGTATAATGAAAACAATAAACTCCAGGGGAGTTTACCATGGGCTGGAATATAAGTTTAGGAGACAATAAACAATAACAACCTATGCTAATAAAGGTGCTGATAGCTAACATATATTTTTTCATGGCTGACCCCCGGGCACAATTGTCTGTTTTTATTTGAGGCTGGAGACATATTTCCAGCTTATTCTTCAGTTACTAGTCACTAATTAATAATAAAAAATTGAATCAACAAATAAAAACATTTAAATGACCATTTAACCCCATGAGCATTTACATTTAATCTTACTTTACACTTTTATTCCACAAGGGGCAAATATTGTACTTCTTACTTGACAACATTAGATTGACAGCTTTAGAAGTTACGTTACAGATTCAATATTATTAATACAGAATCTAAACTAATAAATGATGATAAGGGTGGTTTTTGTAGTCTGTAAGTATAATCACTATCACTATAATCAAATACCTAATAATATAGTATTAGAAGTACTCAATTCGGACAAAAAGTCCCTTTGGATTGGTATATTATTGTAATATATATAATTAGATTATTTTTACTCATGCATTCATGTAAATGCAGGGTTTAAAGTTGGTTGAGGTGGAGCGAATTTGATATTTTGAATTTATTTTCCTCTTTCTTAGAATATAAGCAGTTACTCGAAACACTCATTACTCATCACTAATTTAAAATCTGTATTTTCAGTGGATTTATATCCTCTGTTTATGTTTTATTTAAATCATTTTGATCTTGGGTTACGTATTTTGTTTTTAAAAATCACACTTCAATCCAAATTATTTTTTGAATTATTTCATCACCTTGATGAAATGTATAAAAAATCAATAGTTGTGGACTTTAAAAAAACAAACTTTTGCAGCATCAATACTCTCTTGATTACTGCAGCTTCGTGACTTGCATGATTGTATATTTTTCATGAGAGAAGCATGAAAGATGGATGTTTTTTACCAATATGAAACCATATAAGTCTTTGATGTCTGATGTGCTTTGACTGTACTTGAACATTCCTGCGTTAACACTTTGAAAAATGCATCTGGAAAGAACATCAAATAATTTACAATGTATTATATAAGAGAGAAACACAGGAAACAATGTGGAAATTGTGTAGAAACATTTTTTTTTTTTTTACAAATTGATACAAATGCACAAGATACAGATACAAAAACATCAACGGCTGAGTGCTGACCACATGATCCAGCTTTACATTGCACCTCATGTGGCAGAAGGAACACTAATAAATACAAACATGCAACAGTAACAAATATCTAACAGGTGGAATGCACAAAAAACACCAAAGAGCTGCTTGTGGAAACAGTACCTTTTTTCTTCTTGTGTCTTTTTCAAATAAGTGAGAGAAAAAGGACAAAAAGAGGAAAAGAAGAGATTTAGCTAAAAGGTTGTTTTTTTTACTTAACTGTGGCAAGCTCCTGAGACCTCTGTGGACAGAGCGCGGCAAAATCTCAAGCTTGCACTCGAAAGGAAAGTACTGTTTCTTTAACACGTGGTGTAGGAGAGATGCATCAATAGGAGCACGTGTGCTGAGAGCTGTCACACAGCCTTGCGGTGGTACTCTGGAGGCGCGACCTCGTAATCAGTGGCACTCAGGAGGGTGGATGAATTCTTTACCAGGTATCTGAGGACAGTGTTGAATTGGATGTTATCTTGGAGTGGGACATAAATGGCTTTTTCTAACAGCTGAACAACTTTTGTCCTGAGACCGCCATCATGTGTAGCTTGCTATCCAGTAGAGCACCACAGGAATTTGTTCTTTAGATATTTATTGGCCATTTTAAGGCTTTGTTGATTGTGGGAGAGATACAGAGTGAAAGGAAAGTGCTACGAGTCAGATTCAAACCTGGGCCGCCCGCTAACGAGGACTGAGCCTCAGTGGTATGTGCTCTACCAGATGTGCCACCAGGACGCCCAACAGGAATTAGTTCTTAAACCAGAGATAAATGAACTTTTTAGCGCCCTGAAGTCTATCCTCTCAAACTCAATGAGGGTTTTGGTTAGACACCTGAAATAAGGTCTGTGGTTAAAAAAAGCAAAAAAAGAAATTACAATTACAATACAAAAAGATTTGTTGTACGACATCAAATACGTTAGTAACTACCCTCACTTGTGAATTATAACATTTTTATGTATGCTACGTGGTGCAAACTCTTATAGATTGTGGACTAGGTTCATAAATAATTTATTATGCTACAGTTTGGCTAGCTTGTCAGAGAGTGTTTGAGGCTAACGGTAGTGACGTTCAAGTCATGTGATGTGACCGAAGTTTGCTTCATCATAACGTTAGTCGTTTCCTCCTGTCGGCTGCATTAACACTACAAACATCATAAAAGTGCTGTTCATTTGTGAAGATTATCCTGCTTGCAAAACACGTAAGCATCAGAAACATGTTTGTTAAAGAGCTAATTCTCCATAGACCCCATGGCGATGCTACTTCCAGGCTATAAAAATACATTTTGTTTTCTCTCTATTACCAACACATATTTATAATAAGATAGGATAGTAAGGCTGTCTGTCATCAAAGATTTGCACAGCAGGCTTTAAAGGAATGTAAAAATGATCACTGGCCCATTAAATGGTTTGTCTGGATAATTTGATGACAGACAGCCTTACTGATTACTAAAACTGATTTTATATTATTTTAAATATGTGTTGGTAATAGACAGCAAAAGAAATGTAATATTTTTGCAGGCCGACCTGGAAGTGGCATCGCCATGGGGTCTATTGAGAATGAACTTATCAGTTTTCAAAACTCACACAAACTAACCCACTGTGGAGTGACCGGTTAGAATATCACAATACGAATATACGACACGACAAAGCCGTATAAAACCGTGGACATGAATATATGGTCACGATGTGGAAGAGGAGCTGACATTGTTCAAATCCAAGGCTAAAGCTGGAGTGTTCTGTACGAATTTGTGGGCTTTTATGAAAAAAACATCCAGCTCCATAGAATAATGTACAGAATAAAACCTATCAATAACATGTTTTCCAACCTTCACCAGTGTTCGGTTAACAAAGGACGCGGCTGCGAATATGTCAGTGACATGAACAGTGACACGTTGTCTGGCCTGATAATCAAACTAATTATTATCTACAAGTGAAAATGTGTTATCTCATGTTTTCTACAGATGATGCGGCGCCTCTGGTCCACCAACAGTGTGAATGGGACGTATTGCCAATGATCACATTTGTTATGTAAATTATTCATATTTCAAAAACAAATTAATGTTATGCCTCCACACACGGACTGCTGGCCGGAGGCATTATGTTTTCCGTCCATCTGTCGGTCTCATTCTTGTGAACACAAAATCTCAGCAACGCTTTGAGGGAATTTGTTCAAATTCAACACAATTTAACCATAACAAACTTTATTTAAATTCTAATGGGATGTAATGATGCAGTGATGCCATTTTAAGTTGGACTATGTAGACACTATTCAGTCCGACGTTTTTATAACAGTTTTGACAAGTCTGTCGGCTTGACAATCCAATTTTTCTGCATTAAAAACGACTTACGTGAGAAGAGCAAACTGAAAAATTTGTCTCAGATAAAAATGATTGTTGGATTTTTGACAATGTTTCCCCTTTGGCACATGATATGCACTTAAAAATGGTAATACATTGCAATAATATCGTAAATGTCTTGTTATTCTATTTGAGAATCTCATTTACTCTATAACTCTATAAAGATTTCATATAATTAATCATAATTTATACAGTTTTATATCACTATTTATTTCCTATTGTACATTATGCTTTCTTGATTCCCTTTTTTACTGAAGCTCATTCAGATTTTTTCTGCCTTGGTTGATTTTATTCGCACAACAGTATTTTATTTTATAAAGGACTTTGTAACATTGTTAGGAAAGGCGCTGTATAAAGAAAGCTTATTATATTTATAAAAAAGGATCAAACATAACACACGAGTCATCTGTAAAAACCATTTCAAGTAAAAAGTATCTAAAGTTCGATGTGTCCTTTATAAACTGCTGCTGAGTGTCTGTCAGTCAAAGCAAATACATTTTCCAGAGCAGAAAATCAATTTCATGTTTTGAGGATTAGCAACAAGCCTGGCTGCACTAATATGAATGTGGATGTAACATGACATTTTAGAAACCAGCCAAACACAACATGAAGTCTCCCTGGTGGTGTGGTGGGAGTTAAAACTTACTTGAGGAAATCTTGGAGGTAACTGAGCAGCAAAGCCAGACTCTTCTCGTCCAGTGGAGTGTAGGCGAGCATGGCTCCAATGCGAACTGTCACGGAGGAAAACATAAGTCAGGCACGAGACACGAGAAGACTGCAGGCTGAAGGAGGCTCGCAGCGTAATAAAAAAACAAATATTAATATTAGTAATATGTCAAACTTATGTTTGTTTCTGATATATATCATATTTTCTAGATGCTTTTTCAGACCACTCAGGCACCCTGATTAAACGGCTGGTTGAGGGTTCAGCTGGACTATAAAACAAGTTGTATGTTATTCAAGAAGAATGGTTGTCCTTTGCTAACTTGGCTAGCTAGGTAGCGCTATCGGATGGCCTAGCATCATTCCAGCTACGTCCTAATCCGTTCTGCACATGTACCGGCTAAACTTGAATGTAAAAAGCAGAGTGTTAAGCACAGACAATAATTTTTATATTTATTTCTCTTCTTTTTTTTTCCTAAAAACAGTGGCATTATGTAATCATCTTTGTTAAAAATCTGAAAGTAAATTAATATTTGGTAATTATGATAATGCCTGATGATGGTTATAAGATTTTGAAGGTAGAATTGGGTTTCTTTTAAGCATTGAGGCATTCGGGTTCATTATTTGTGAAACATGAATGTTTTATCAATGAACATAATTCTGTATGAGGTGAGAAACACAGATCAGGGACGGACATAATTGGTTAAAAAGCACATTTCAGCTCACAAGACAGTGATTCATCCTTTTGTCCGTCTGTTACATCATTCGTGACTACTGTGTGTTTGTGAGGAATTCATTAACATCAGCCATCAAGTGAGATTAGTCATCCTCAGAGAGAGTCATCCTCATGTTTGATGTTCATTTTCACCTCATAAAAACCAAAGTTGTAAGTAGTAAATGAAACACTGATAAGCTGATCTGATTATTATTGTAGGGTGTTATTTTTACTCAGAAAAGAGCACAAATCACTACACACACAGTACTTACACTGCTTAATGTGTTAGTTGTCTGCATAAGCTGTAGTGCATTATTTTAAACTGCAGCTGCGCAATCTTTAATAAAATAACAAGACTGGATTAATTTACTGTTTCTACAGAGACACTTAAAACATTATGTACAAAACAGTGAAAGCGACTCTGTAGAAGGACCCTCATAAACTCAGTAGCCTTACTTGCTGATATTTATTTCAACAAGCATTTTAAGTGTTTAAGCTTTTGTCGAGACATTTCATATACAATAACTAAATAAAAGTACATGTTATTCCCTCCCACAGCCACTTCACCTGTGAGAAGAAAGTATGAAAGGAACTTTCAATAGCGGAATATTTGAAAGCACTTAAAAGTAGGCGCTTCAGTTTCTGTAAAATGATTAAACCATCTATTGAGCCACTCAGTTCAGTGATGCTTCAGTGCTTGTTTGTATGCATGCTGATGGCCGGGGGCTGCTTTATGTATTTATGTGTGTGTCTCTCGGTGGGTTCAGGGTCCCTACCAAACAGGCGCAGCAAATGCGGAGCTCCGTACACCTGAGACATCGGCATGTCTGGGTGTTCAGCCAGGATCTCAGCATACTGTGGCCGCTCAAACTTGTAAAGCAGCTGAGTGCCCAGCATGACATTGAAGTATTCCCGAATGCCCGCCACAACTTCGTTTACCGCATATTCCCTGAGAGGCAAGAGAGAAGTCACATATTCCAGTGGAGAGTTTATAGGAGCCACGTAATGTACAGACTTCTAGAAGATTTCCTGATATAAAATCAATCAAAGTAAAAATCAGATTTAGCTTTATGAAAGTCAATATTTGTGTTGTGTTTTGAAGCCGGTTAAACATTTAGAAGTCAGCCATTTTACTATTTTGTTACTAATATAGTTATATTCCACAAAAGAAAATAGTTCCTACATGAAACTGCTGAAAGACAAGGTCTGTCGATTTTCTTGAGTTATGTGTCATGATTTCTGCAAAGTTGTTGAGTTATTCCTGAGTTATTGCTTTGAGAACCACAACAAAGTGCCATCTAGTTCCATTATATTCCAGAGAAGACAGACATATCTATAATATATTTTTTTTTTATTTAATGGTGGACTGTCCCTTTAAAAACAACAGGAAAATTAGGCAAGACAAACAGGGTCAAACCATGACATGCTTTTGTATTTAAAGCATGTATGTAAAGCTGACCTTCATAACCTCCTGAATCATTGTGAAAAAAGTTACAGGAAGATTAGAAGATTACAGGAACACGTCTACAAAAACGCTGCATGTTTAATACAATGGGCAGCAGCAGATGTGATTTGCAATAAATGGGTGAAAATGAGAAAACTGTTACAATTTTGGTCACTTAGATACTTCCAGTGTCAGCAGGATGTCCAATCATGGCTGAGGCGGCGTTGCACAATGTGCATCATGCTGGGCAAATTTCAAAACTACATGTCTGTCATTCCACAGACGAAGTGAGACAACTTACTTATTGTCCGAGTTTCCTTTAGATTTCTTGTAGTTTGCATAATCCTCCAACACAGTCTCTACATTCTTCTTTGCAGGCAGATGAAATAACTGTACAGAACAGAAAACCTTCAGTTAGTCAGCGGCAGCTACAGAACACTGTGTTACTCACTTTGAAGGTAATTTCACATGTACTAGTCCTTGCCATACACTCAAGGACACCGTACACAAAAGACAGAAAAGAAACAACAAGAGAACACGTCAATGTCAATAGCAATAAAAAAACACACAGAATAAGAACAATTACAATTGAATAAAGGAATGGGACATCAGAGGGAATATGCTGTTTTATTGCCACCTAATGTGCTTTTTGTGGAAAATTCTTGTCAATAATGCCATTTTTTGGGTTCAGTGTCATCTCAACCTGACACAGAGTTGTGTTGTGGTATAATTTTAAGGTAACTAGAAGAAACCTTTAAGTGGTAATGAAACCGTCTTCATGATATGCCTCTATATGACCAACATAAGCAATGAGACCATCATCAAGATGAAATCATGTTAATGCCAAATCAGATCGAGGTCTTTGCATTGAGGGGAGATGGTGCTTATAGAAACACTACCGCTTCTGTCCACAGGGGGCGCCAACATTAACACAAAATCCCAGAAAAAATCCCATTTCGTGGTTCATTTCATGATCACTGGTAATAAAACTGGTTGTTAAATAGGATTTCCATCATTCCATTTATATTGTAAATTTTCTGCTATTCTTTGTCCCCTGCCCAGAGACAATAGATGAAAATCATCTGATAGCTAACTCTAGAACAGCTAAGAAGCTGTCCATGTAAAATAAAATAAACAAACAACAAAACAAACCATTAATCAGAGTTGGATTTGAAAAGCAGGATGTCTACGTGAATTTGTACTGTAGAGATAAACTCTCTAACCTCCACAGCTCTTCACAGATACAGCTACAGCAAACACGTTAACATGTATTGTTTTGTGTGTGGGTGTTATGTATCCACCTGTTTCTGCCGGGTGATGAGGTCCCAGTCGTCCACCAGCCAGGGCTTCAGCTCTTCAGGGATCTTCACCTTCACCTCCACGCGGTTGGTGAACATTTCCTCCTGCGCATACAAATTTTTGATTTCAGTCAGTATTTCATCAATGTCCTCCTTGTTCAAGGACTGATGAACCATTTCACGTGTCTGTGCATCTCTCACAAAGACAGCATATAAAACTGAAAGTCTCCAGGTCTTACAGTAGGGAATAATGTCCTTCTCTGACTCCAATCAACCACGTCCCTCAAGGCTTCAGGTCTTTAATGACATAAGCAATCTTTTGTTGACATTCCTGTTTGTATGCAGGCCACTACTTCTACAGCTGGCTGCATGATGCCAACATTTTCTGCTCTTGATTTCTGAAGCAAACTTAACCAAGTATCTCACCTGTTGGCACAGCAGAGAAGAATCGGCTGCTGTGGCCCACAGGGCACATTCAGCCACACATGTGGTTCTTCAAGCCACTTAGTGAGCCGGATGAAATGAGAAAGAACAGACACTTCATTTTCTTTTCTTCTTAACAGCCCTACTATTCAATTTGTAACAGTGTTTTGGATATTTTGAGGTCATTTCATTTCCCAATCATCTCAATATTTTGCCCCTCTGATTTCACTTCAGGAGGGACGCTCAGCCTGCAATTTCTTAAAAGCATCACTTGGGTTAAATAATAATTTGTGGTATTATTCTATGAAAGTACAGTTGGCCTGACAATTTTGGCATCCCAAGATTTGATTAAATTCAGAGGGCTATGATCCGATTATAAAATTATTATCTATGCATCAAAATGTTGGATTTCTACACATGTTCTGACTTGAAAACGGAGCTCGCAACAGGCGCTTAAAGACAATGAAGTCGGCTGAGATCCAGTTATATTACATGAGCACTGGCCTCAGGAACAACTGACCGAAGCTCACTCAGAAATGGTGTAAAAATGTACATGTCAAGTCACACTTAAGCACGTTGTCCACATGCTTAAATTTTGTATTCTCTTCAGTGTACAATAAAGGTAAGTGTGGACACATGTAGAAAGTGATAAACACATAAGCAGCATATCACTTTGGCTGCTTGAACGCTGTGAGGAGGAAGACTCGCCTTTCAGTCTGTTTTTGTTTTCGTTCTGGGGACACATTTGCATGATTCCAATAGCAGAATAAATATTTGTTTGACCTGTGTGACTGCTGAGTCTAATGTGTCCAGAGAATCACCAGGCTCAGGGTTAGAAGCGACCAGGCACAGCCATCGTAACATACTGAGAGCTCAACAACTGCCGCGGTGGCAGCAGGTTCGGGGCTCTAATGATTGTGAATCTGAATTTCTACTGTGCAGAAGTCTAAGATCAAGTGGCTCCAAAACAAAGCTAGTTTCCCCAGCTTTATAAATCAACAAAATGGCATGCAATTAACTGTTAAAGGTATAATCAAGTAGTTTTGTTTTCATGTGTGTCCACAGCGTCCTCAACAACTGATGATACATACACTCTCCACAGTGGGATCGACCCGAGCCCTCTTCTTCCGCGGCCCCTGCGGCGTTTCTCCGCTGCTGGTGCCTTCACCCGGCCCTGGGGCTGAACAAGACACCCATTACAGCTCATAGATTATGTAAAATACTAGGCTTTTAATAATAAGTCTGACAAAGCCAAAGGTCTTCCTGTACTAAACATAACCAGAACTAGCTCCCATGATACAAGTTTGCATAATGGATGAGGAGGTAAATGACTTGCTATGTGTTATAATGGAAAAAGGCAGCTCTTCAGCCTTTTTTATCCATGCCCATGTTCTTTCCCTGTAATTTTTAGTGTTCCTAAGAATGAATGCTCATTGTATTGCACTATGGAGCACATGTTGATAAGAGGCTGAAAAAAGGCACCAAATGGACTGTATTTATATAACACCTTTCAACCTTACTGGACAAAGAGCTTAACAATTTTCCTCTCAGCCCATTTAAACCCACATTCGCTGAAGTGACTGAGCTGAACGCACGACTCTAGCCTGCACGTTGAACAACTCAAGGACACTTTGACATGGGAACAAAAGACTGGGCCATATGATAAATGATTATTGTCAATAGAATGGTCATGAAATCATGTCTTACAGTGTATCTGGAAATAATTCACAGCGCTTCTACATTTGGTTATGTTACAGCCTTATTCCAAAATGGATTCAATTCATTTTCTCCTCACAGTACCCTATACACACTGATACACACAGATCAAGTCAAAACTGATATTAACAAACCCTAACTCTTCAGAATATCACTGTGGAATCTTTTGGGAGAGTAGCTGAAGATCGTGGTTCTGTTTTTGCATTTACATTATCACTCAGTTTAGTATGATTAACAGTCTTGACTCAAACCTGTAAGCTACGCGACCCAGAATACAGCAGTGCATACAGCTCAGGACAGGTTCTCTCTGCATACGTGTTAAGCTAAAGCTGCCTCTAACATGTCATACGGGAAGTTTTACTTACTCTTCTGCTTTGCCTTTTTCACTTTCCTAGGATAAAAAAAAGATATTATAAGTGACAATATACTGTGTGGTCCCCCTACACAGACGCTACATTCAGCACACACATAATAATACATTATTACATCACTTACATGATGTCTTTTAGGGCTGTACTGAATCAATATTTATCAATATTTATATTTAAAGCTTCAAGTAAAGTTTGAAAAACCATGAATAAAACCCTTGATTTGAATAAGATGTTTTGTGGGCTTAAATTAATTAAATTTTTTGTTAGAGCCCAAATGGATTTTTGTCATTGTTGTTCTCTAAATGTAATGTATGGCGCTGTTAGATTGTTGCTGGACCGCCCCATTAATACAGGTGTGTGCCTTCCTTTGCTAAATGGTAACAAATGTTTATTTAACACATAGTTAGCCAGATAAAGCCAAGACAGCAGCTTGAAAGTTACAGAAAAATACAAACAAATGCACAAAAACATGGAAAAAAAATATGGATTGAAGCAGAATATTGAGTTCGATCTTTATATTTCGTTATTTTGGAAATTAAAACATCTATCTTTTTTCAATAAATTTTAACTTATGGGCTTCACAACCCTTGCAGTTATTGGAAATGTTTGGATGAAACAAGTTAGAAATAAACATTTGCAGCCACAACTGGATTCTAACTCTACAAAAACTATTAGTGAGGCCTTATCTTTATCTGCAAATGCAAAGAAATACAGGGTTTAAACACAATGAACAGACATGGGGAAAACAATCTGCGCAGCATTCGAATGATTTTAATTTTAATTTATAAATTCAAGCTTCAAGCTATTCAGTACAGCCCTTATCTATTTAAAATATATTTAATTATTAGAGGTGGAAAAAAAAGGTGAACACTTACAGATCAACATTTTTCTGCTGCACAGCAGCAATCTTCTTGCTTGGTGCTAAACCCCTCATCTTTCCCTCAACATAATGGTCCCTGGGGAAGAAAACAGAGCGAGGATTATTGAATAAACCAACTTAAAATGATTATTACTGATATGTGTCCATAATTGTATTGCATTGCATCATTGAATCGCCAAAGCAACTACTAATACTTGAATGTTAAATGTAACTGACAAAGCTCAAGTTATTTTATGCTTTTGTTAATGTTGAAGCTAACTGACGTTGACATCTTTTCTTTTTTCATTGGTGCACAGATAAGGACACTTACTGATTGGCCTTTTGAAGCTCTTTTTGTTTCGCAAGGTTGCTGTCCACATATTTGAGAACTCTGCTTTCAGGAACCCATTCATCCCAGCTGCAAAAGACAAATTAAACTAATTAAAATTTAACTTTGAAACTCCAGTGCAACAAAAATCACCCCAAAAAAATCCCAGGAAGGTTCACAGCATGGAGTTAGAGGAAAGCACTCAAAGAGATATCCAGACAGAAATATCTGTATCCAAACCAAGACGCTCACTTTTTGTTCCATCCGCTGTAATGAATGAAGTATTTAATCAGTTTATCCTTTATGTTGATCTTGACACACTGTGAAAACAGGAAAAACACACACAGGTCAGCATCAGTAGTTGCCACATTAGTTTAATAATCAACTATTAACACATATAACGTCGGTAGTGAAACAAACCTTTGCCTCATAGAGCAATGGCCCATGAAAGCACAGGACTCTTTCACCTGCGAGTAGAGAAACACAAAGGAGAGGGTAAAAAACAAAAATAAACACAATATATCAACTGTATTAACTCGTTAGACTACCATGCAGTTCCTCAAATAGATTTTGAGCTAATATAAATCGGACTGACATGGTTTCAGCGACTCTTTTGTGTCTCATAAATAAAGGTTTACCTCACACATAGCAAACATAACAAGCTAGCTAGCCGTTAGCATAGCGTTAACGACTGTTAAACACCTTTAGCTTCCTTTAAATGTGATTAGCTTTATTGTATGTCAATTGTGGGTGTGTTTTCAAAGAATTCACCACATATAAGGACAATAATACAGCCTCGGTGGCTCTGTATTCTTCCCTGGAGACCACTATTGTCGAGCCTGAGCAGCAGCATCAACAACAACAAACCCGCCCCCTTCCAGACGTTAACGTCCGTGTTACTGCTCCGTAAACGTTACCGACCTTCTTGAAATTTAGGTTTAGGGTCCTGTTTTGGCGCCATTCACAGACTCAACGGATCGGATCTCTGAATGATCAAATTCATGCATTGCCAGAGTCCATTTCTTCCAGGCAAAAAACACCTCCGACATGGGTGCCAAGAGCGAAGGAGAAGCTGAGGATGGCCCGCCCGCCGCTGGGTCACATGACCAGGCATGTGGCGCGTTCAGGGTGCCACTTCTGAAACTCGTAAAAACAAACAGCGCGCCAAAGATCTTATTTCTAATTTTCTAAGTATTTGTAAGTAAGTAAGTTGACAAGTAAATGCATAAATCAATAAGTGAATCAATATAAAAAATACATGAATACACTATTTATATTATTATACATCTCATGTTTGACATTGTCAACTGATAAATTTAAATGAAATACATATATGCCATTGATAAAACCTTTCAACCAATATATCTGCCAGGATCTAATTATTATTACAGCTATTAACTTTGCTTTACTATGATATATTAAATACACTTTTCTGTACTATACTGTACCATACAACATCATTTTGCATTGCTTACTCTGTTGTGTTGCTACTCTTTTGTGCTGCTGTGTTATACTTTATTGTTATACTAGATGATATTGTTATCAAGTTCAAGGTACGCAAATAAATCAAAGGATCTAAACATAAAGTAGTGCAAGTAAAATTAAGTAATAAAATACAACAATAAAAACACAACATAGGGTGATTCCACTGAAATAAATTAATGTGAAATTTGCAAAAAAAAAACAAAAAAATGGGGTGATCATACAGTAAATGTACTGCTCTTACTAGTTGCCACTGATTAGCAAGGTATAAGGAAACCTTTTTATTAGCAACCCCTCTGGCTTTAATAAACTTTGCTCGGTTGCGGCAACAGACTTTCAATAAAAATGACATTTTCCTGGAGTCACTACATCAGTGTCTCTCAGCCTTTTCTGGCCTGTGGTCAAGTCTTTGAGGTCAAACATTTCACATGAACTCTGAACTTAGCGAGCTGTCTCATTGTCATGTGAACTAGATGTCTGACATACTTCTGTGTCATATTTCTCATAGCAGTGAAAGACCCCCAAAATCGCTCAAATTATGATTTATTAGTGCAGTAAACACCATAAACAGTGCTAAACTGGTGTTTGTTGAGAGTTTGCATGATTAAATGGAATCATAAGACAAATGAAGCAAAGACATGCAGGAATTAACTTTAATATCAAGATGTGCAGACAAAATGAAGATCATTGCCTCAGATACAGCAGGAGACAGGTGTTTAATCTTCTTTGTTATTGTGAAAAATACTGAAACTCACTGAGTCCCAACCAACTGCAACAGATGGACTACTCGTAGAGACTTCCTCTTCCAAGACCAACAAACATCTTTTCAACAAAACCATGTTTATCCATTTCCGGGGAGAAGATGTTAGGCTAAAATGGAAAATATTATTCTTGATGAAATTATTCTGTAGAGATTACTTTTTAGGGACTGCATGAGAAAAGGCAAAGAGTCATTAAACAAAGTCAAAAAGACTCAAGGGATAATAAGATAAATACGTGCAAGGCATTTCAGAGATTGGTACAACTGTCAAATGAAGTTTATGAGAAACCCACGACCCTTTAATGAAGGATTTGGATTGTTTCAGTCAGAAATGTAGAAAAAAATCAATGATGCTGCAGTAAAATTCAGTGCATTTTGCACCAAGAGGAAGAAAATACATTATCAACAAAAATATTGACATTTTTTCAGCAGTTACTTACATGATTTGAGTACAAACAGAGTACTGGAGATAAATATGTATGCAAATGAAGAATGTTGCATTATTCTAAAAGTAGTAATGGCTGAATGGCAATATAAAACAGTTGAATTTTATTTAAATTTATAGAACAACAAGCACCATTTCATTGTCGATGCAAAGGGTTGCCAAGTCCGACCTTTGTCATTTGCAGCAAAGATGCATGACTTTGGGGCACCTGGTGGCTGTGGGGGGCTTACAGGGAGTGTGCCGGCTCTGGTGACGCCAGGAAAAAAACAAACACGGCAAGAAACTTTTCTACTGGCAATGGGAAAAGGAGTCTATTGCTTATTTTTGTGTGTTATCCCACATTAAAAAAACTGTAATAAGTGTATTTTGTACCTGATTTGACTGCAGTGAGACCATTGAATAGGTGTCATCTGCACATAAATACTGTAGAGCCCTATTCTACCTTCTAGTAGGTTAACTGAAAAATCATGCTGTTTTATTCAGTTTAAGCCACAAATCTACTTCTCTAAGTAGGTCTAGAAAGTTTCTGTGTAGTCTATAAAAGATTGGTTAAAAACAACCGCACAAAAATGCAAAAAATGCTACGATGACGGTGTTAACAGCAGAAGTGACATAGTTGCGTTGGTTGCCGTTTTCTGTCTTTTTCCTCTGTTACATTCCTTTTCTCTTTCTGTCTCCTGGTTCTTGTTTAACACAGAAATAACGAGCAGAAATCCAACAGGGAGACATAATGAGGAGAAACACTTGTGAGAACAGTTCTCGGTGTGCATCCACAACTGGTGGGAGTGATTGAGGTTGATTACAGGGCCGTTTTTACATTTATTGTAAGTTTTTTACCTCCTCACAGCTGGGCTTTTCAGTGACCTGATATAAGGTCTGATTAGTGGTTTCAATGACTGCATTTCTTCCCAAATGTCAACATTGTGAGTACTCGGACTGCTGACCTTTACCACAACTACAGTGTTTCCTCTTGACTGACATATGAAAGCAGAGACTCAAGGCACAGAGCTGACACTTACCAAAAGGTCAATATTTTTTCAAAGCTTGGATGGAATTTCAAGCGTGAGACTGCAGACAAAGATTTGCTTTTAATTGCAATTTTATTACAACAAGGTGTCGAGACTTACTTAAGATATAGTTGCTCATCCCTGCTGCCAGTGAGAGAAGATCTTTGGCAAAACATCAGTAATAAATGGAAAATTGATAACTGTTAGCAAACCCTTTTACTGGTAACAAACAAAATGATGGCTGTTTATTAATTATTAGTAGTTCTCTATATATTTAACAACACATTATAACATTATATATACTGTATTATGTATTTGGATTGCTATGATAAAGTTGTAACTGATCATCATACCTTGTAAAAAGGTTGATAAATACTGTAAGAATCTACAGTATAAACAACAGATAGATATCATTGGTTCACAAATAAACACGCATTTATAGTTCACAAATACAAGCTTAGCTTTCCTCCGTTAGGAATAGAATCAAAGTCAGTTTTAACCCCCAAAACCAAACCAAGGTCCCTCCATGAACTGCATCAGATCTTTGGACATCTGCAGTAAGATGCTGCAGATGTTTTATCAGTCCGTGGTGGCAAGTGTGCTGTTCTATGCTGCAGTCTGCTGGGGAGGCAGCATTGGACAGACTGATCAAAAGAGCTGAATCTGTGGTTGGAGTCAGGCAGGACACACTGGAGGAGGAGGTGGAGAGATGCACCATGAAAATGTTGGAGACCATCATGAATTGCTCGGATCATCTGCTGCACAGCACCTTCATGGAGCGGAGAGGCAGCAGTGGACGGCTCCTCTCTCTCCGCTGCAGGACGGAGAGATTCAAGAGATCCTTCGCTCCAACAGCCATCAGGCTGTGTAATCATAGAGTCAACAGGCTCGGGGATAATTAAAGTAATTTTGCTTTGATTTGATTTAATTTTGAGACAAAAACAGAGCCTCATTTCTGATATGAATGTGTTCACCCGACACTCAGCTGCATGTGCACATGTGCTGAACAGTGAGGCCTCATGTTGTGGTTGAACCCATTGTTCTCAGGATGTGTCATATTAGAGAGTATTAATATCTATTATAAATTTAATCAGCACACATTGTACTGTATGTTAACGGTTGAGGCCAATGTGCAGGCCAGTGAGACACTTTTACTTCATGTCAAACTTCTTTCCACTGTTTTTTTTTTTTCTTTTTTTTACATCAGATGATTCATAACTTCTCATCACCTGCCGATCAAATGTTTCCACCTGTTAAATAAATGGATCACACCAGGCTCCTCCACCCTTCATGCACATTTCAGTAAATCACTTTTAATTGCTTCATAATAATTCATGCCCCAGTCTTTGCGTGCTGAGTCTCCGCCCTGATTCACAGCAGAGGGTCTTGCAGTTGGAGCTTTTTGAAGCTTCTTTGTGGCCTTTGAAGTGCCTCAGACAGACTTGTGTGTAGTGTGTCTGTAGTTTCCTTACGCTTCATTTTCCAATTTGTGTTTGCTTTGCTGCACCTAAAAGCAAGCTGAGTCGTTATTGCTGCTGCTGACAAACAACAATCTCCACTAAACCAGAAATACTTTGCACAAATGCATTAGTTTGAAAAAAAAAAAGTGTTAAAATACTCTTTCCATATTATTTAATGAAGCCTCAGTTAAATAATGTGTAACATATAATGTAAAATATCTTCATAATGTAAGGGGTTGATTTTCTTTACTGACACTGTCCACTCCCAAAATATGACCCCATATATCACCCCATCCTATTACGACCCATATTTAAGTTTTAAGAAAGCTTGCCCTCTAGTGGCCGTAGTAATTATGAAAGATGTCAAAGCGGAAGCCACATTAAAACGAGGGTGGAAGCAAAAAACACAGCATATAAAGAGCAAAAAGATCCTTTATGGGAGAACAGGAGGGGCTTGACATGACATGTCAGCTCCCCACTGGTGAGACCAACATCTGGATTGCCCCCTGGTGGCTGGCTGCAGTTATACAGGGGTTGTAAATCCCACTTCTCCATGTTAGCTGATAGACTGATGAGCCTAATTTAAAAAGGTACATGCCAGAGTTTGGTTTTACTGAGTTATTTGATGCTATGAAACAGGGTCGTAGTTTCATGGTTGACAGCTGTAATTAGCTTGCACGTGGTTGGGTGGATATATATATATATCCGGGATATTTTGGCTTCACTGTTTTTCAGTGAGAGGAAGTGGGGTCGCACTTCACATTCTTTATACAGTCCATTATTTCACCCTGTGTTCTCATGTGAAAAAAATCTTATTTCAAGTGATGTAACTTAACTCCTGTGCGTCACAATTTCACGTCACTGACTTAACTAACTCCCTTCTGGCAGTTAAATGCATATATTTTACTTTTTAAATTTTCTAACACCTAACCATTTTTGGCCCTAAACTTAGGTTCCCCAAACATTATGAAACTGTGATAATTACACAACATGTTTAGAAGGCCAACTGTCTCATTTACATATGAGGACAAGTTGATCTCCTGCGACCATTGAGTATTTTTGGAAACGCTCCTGTGGGTCGTATTTGTTGTCTGCGACCCCTAGTGGCCAAGAGGTCCCTCTCCATGCGCCTTCAATGCATCTGCAAAGATCCAGCCCTTATTATTTATGAGAAAAACTAACTCACGGGACAACTTGAGTACATTTTTATTATTGCACATTGTGGATACAGTTTTTTCGTTTTTACAGCAATCATTTTTCAGACATTTTGTTTCCTTTTCTTTTGATTTTGGCACATACACTCAAAAGCATGACCGTGACTTTCTCTGCGTCGCTCTATGAGATGATGTTTGCCTCCATGATTATCTTGTAAACACACTTTGCGCTCACTGGTGAAATTATTTGCAAAGACATTCACAGATGGAAGTAAAAAGCGCGGAACCTGTTTAGCTGTAACGCCAGCATATTAATATATGGTTAATTATCATGCGCAATTACGCACACAGACACTTACACTGCACGCCAAAAACACATCACTCCTAATGCTTTTTAACAAGCAGTACCACAGTGGACACGTAAGCGCAATATTTTTACACAAAAATAGCTATTTTCATGTGTAAAGCCCAAAGCAGCTACATTTGTTTCTCAATAAAATCAGCCACATTACGCACGCCTTTAAAGACAAGAAGCGCCGATGAAAGTTACATTTTTCAAGAAGCAGCATGAAGTGAAGTCCTGACATGAAGGTGTGTGTTCTCAGTGTGTGTTCCCACAGCTCTCCTCTCTCACTCTGTGCCCTTTTCCCGTGCGTCTTGGTTACCGTTTGTCAGCATCCTTCACAAACACTATCCTCTGTGTATCAGGCTGCTCAGTTTGTCCCTGAACTCCCTCCTCATGAGGCAATAAATAATCGGGTTCAGGCAGCTGTTGGTGTGAGCCAGACAGACGGTCAGAGGGAACACGTATGTGTGGACTATGTAATACGCTTTGTCCCAGTTTGCAGCGTTCAGTTTGACCAGCACACTCCACAGGGTGATGGCATGGTTGGGCATCCAGCACAGGAAGAAGGACAACACGACGATAGTGATAGATTTTGTGACTTGGGATCTGCGTTTGGGGTTGCTTGTTTTCATGCTTCTTCTGCGTATGAAGCGCAGCAGCATGATGTAGCTGAAGGACACGATGGTCATGGGCAAAACAAAACCGACAAGTATTTTCTGTATGTGATAAACTGCCAACCAGGTCTGTCCACCAGGAAACTTCAGCAAACAGAGTTTTTCTCCGGTCACGTTGCTGACAGTTGAGTAAATAGAAGTCGGCATAGTCGCCAGAGTCGCCAGAGTCCAAATTGTTGCGCAGGTCCATTTGGCGGAACAAGACTTCCGCGCGCGACTGTTCTTCAGAGCTGAAGCGACTGACCAGTAGCGGGTCACGCTCATGGCGGTGAGGAAAAACACGCTGGCGTACATGTTCATCACGGTGACCGACAGGATGATTTTGCACATGGCGTCTCCAAACGGCCAGCTGAAGTCCATCGCGGTGTCCACAGCCCAGAAGGGCAGCGTGAGCACGAACTGGAGGTCCGTCACGGCCAAGTTGAGTACGAAGAAGTTCACCGTGGACTTCTTCCTCTCTTGTTTGACCCTGATGAAGAACAGGACCAGCAGGTTGCCCACCAGACCTGCGGCGCACACGACAGAGTAAACAAGGCAAATGAGGAACCTCAGTATCGGGCTCCCGTCCGCTGTCACATCGATGTCCTCCAGGTTGCTGAAGCAGTCCACCTCCACCAGAGAACTGTTCAGACACACGCTCTCATTTTCTGCATCCATGATCACAGCAGAAACTAGATCATCTAGAAAGCTACGAGTTTATATTAAAGATAGATAGAAACATTTATGTCTAAGTAGAGCTGGATGTTATGGTGCCCCATGATGCCATGCTCCGTCTGTCCCCACCCTGTCCTGTCCTGTCCGGTCCTGTCTCCTACTCTCCTCTCCAAGACGCACAACCATCCAGCAGCGCAGCTGCCAGCTCTGACAGGGCTGGGGTTGGATGCGTCCATCAGTCTTGCGCCTAACGCAGGCTCATTGGAGCGCGAGGCTCCCCCCACTCACTTTTAATCATCTTATTAATAATTTCACATATTCATGTTTTATACAGTTTGTGTCACAAGCAGGAAGGCTCCATCCGGAGCCGAAAAGGCGCGTGAACGTAACAGACTTTGTACCATTTCATCAGGGAAATGTTGCTGAAAGCGACTCTCTGCTGCCACCCAGTGTTCACCTCTGAGTGAAGCAGGCCGATAAAATGTCAGCAGCAACAAGTTCCTCCAGCAGGGAAAAGGAATCAGTGAGACGGTGGCACCACACAGTGTCTCCTGCACAGTGTGGTGATTTAATTTTTCCTGTTGTTTTGCATCTCATTGTCACCATATTGTTTCATTTGAGTGTGACTCTTTGTCATCATTTTGTGCCTCCTTGTAGTTGTATTGTGTCGTTTTGTATCATATTGTGGCCTCCTGGGTCTCTTAGCGTTGTGATTTTGTGTGTCTGTGTGGTTGTTTTGGGTCATTTTGTTTCTAATTGTGTTATTTTGCGCCTATTTGTGGTTGTTTTGTAGTCATTGTGTGTGTTTGTGCGGTTGTTTTGTGCCTCTTTGTAGTTGTATGGTGTCATTTTTTGTTTGTTTTGCATCTAATTGTGTTATTTTGTGCTCTTTTGTGGTTGTTTTGTATCGCTGTGTCTTTGGTTTCTTTGTAACCATTTTGTGTTTTTTGTGGATCTCTGTGGCTATTTTGTCTGTTATTTTGTTTCTTTGTGTCATGTTGTGCCTCTTTGTGGTTGTTTAGTCTTTATTTGGCCATTTTGTCTCTCTTTGTACTTATTTTATGTCTCCTCTTGGCTGTTTTTCATATCTTATAGTTGTTGTGTGTTGTGTGACATCTTGCATGCTAAGGCCAGGAGGCCCCTGACAATCTGGGCCCCTGGGCCTGTGTCCAGTCGGCCTTTTCAGTAATCCATCCATGAGAAGAGAAAAACTCAAACACAGAGAGATAACAGAATGCATTTTATTACATCTAAACTTTTCTACATAAACAGGTAACATTCAATAAGTAAACAATTTCTTCCAATGCAGGTAATAAATATTTTTTTCACTTGGTATATTTGTACAAACTGACAAGGGTCTACTGTACACCGTCTTCTCCTTGCCCTCCTCGAAAAGCCTTTTTATGATTTTTCTCGGATTGGAGCCGTGAAACAGAACCTGTGAATGTTTTAAGGCAGTGAGTGCAGATGTCGACTTCAGTCTGACTTTGAGATTATTTCTGTTGTGTAAGACTCTTTATTGGCCACAGTCCTTTTTTTTAATTTAATAATAGTACAGCTTTCATTTTCTAAAAAATATATAAATTAATTTATTCTCTCGCTCTGAACTGACACACAAAAAGCATACAAACGGACATCAAACACCCACGTTTGGATCTGAACCTTCAGGTTTCCATACAGACATAATATACACATTGTTGACTTTTCCCTTTTATCTAAGCTGAGACATCCTGACAACCAATTATTTGAGCTGCTCGTCTCAGTCGCCTGTGGAGATTTCGAAAAACACCTTGAAGAGTAACGACTGATAATAGTGGCCTTATTCCCAGTGTCCTCACACCAGCAAACACGAACGCTGCTGCAAAAAATGCTCTAAATATACTGCACACATGTTCAATGGCAACAGCTCTGTGCTCATCCATCCCTGCATGCAATCGGATATTTGTGGAGAAAAAACAACTCCCCAAGCTTAATTATGACGGCGTTTCCCTCATAAAATGAACTGTGAATGGCAGGAAGCTGCAGACACTAACATTATAAACTCTGAGGGGGAGGAGAATCTGACTGACCCCCAGTACTGCATGTAGAGCTCTTCAACATGAACACATTCAACACGTCTGCTCTCCCAAGTAAGTTCAAATAAATTAAAATCATGATCGAGAAAACCGTCTTAAGAAGAATCCAAATACTGGTGATTAACGTTCAAACTAGCGTGATGAAAATAATCTTCATCAGTGCAGAAATAAGAGCAACATTTTAAAATGAAGGTAGTAACACACATGCACCACTAAAGCCCGAGTCATGATGATTAGATGCACGAATGAATGCAGGATGAGTCACGCTCAGTGTGATCGTCTCCCTGTGAGTTCATGATTAGATATCACTTAATGGATCTTCAGTTAATGAACTCAAAGATACGTCATGCATGAATTTGTATCACAGTAAATTAGCTGAAATCCAAAACAATGCATCTACTTTTAAAATGTAAGAAAAACTTTTTTACACTCAGCAAATCAAATGAGAGCTGTATATCGGCAAGAATATACAGACCACATTCGATACGTATCATGGGTTAAAATTCCATATGTTGCAATATATTTTTTACTAAAAATCTTACTTTTAAAAGCACTTCCACCATGAATTCCAGTGATAACACAAATGATAATAAATGAGATTAAACTGCTTGTAAAGAGATGCTGTGATAAAAAGTACCAGTCCAAAGTTTGGACAAACCTTCTCATTCAATGGTTATTCTTTATTTTTACTGTTTATTAATTAAATATTAATATTAAAGACAACGAACCGGTGATGGAACATATGTTGGAATTATGTAGTTTATGTACTTTCTTTCTTCAGTATTAATCTACAATGTTAAAAATAAAGAAAAAACATTGAATGACAACATGTGTCTAAACGTCTGACTGGTACTGTAGTTTTGCTGTAGATAAATAGATTCTCTCTGAATTCAGTTCGTTCATAAATTTACTCCATTTGTCTGCTGATTTTCCGTTCACAGTGGAGGCATGAGAGAAACTTTTCTCTCTCACACGGGGAGTCGATCATTAATTGATGATCCATTATGCATAACTACTCCCATAAACTCACAGTGACTTGGTGAGCAACAGGAATTCATAATGCGCTCTTAATTAATTCACACATTAAATCATCATGAGTCATGCACATATTAATTAAGCATGTGCTTTGTGTCCTTATTATAAAGTGTTACTCCTGTCAGCTCCCACAGAAAACACACAGAGGCATTTTTCACGATGAATAACTAAACGGTACCTTTTGGAAAAGAAAATCGTGCTGCTGGCAAAAGAGTAATAATTATAATAATAATAATAATAATAATAAAATGCATATTAAATAAAATCATATCACAACAGCTCCAGAGTGACTCACGCTCACCCATGGAAATCAAACAATTTGTAAAAATATAATATATAGAATTAAGAATACAAAATAAATAAAATACTGAACAACACAGGAAATACACGTGACTTTTTCCGGGTCCGTTTGGAAACAACAAGTTAAAGATGTCAAGAGAGGGCGGGGGGTCGTTCTGGGTCGTCTCCCAGTTGTTCAAGGACGGGACGGGATGTCAGGTGATGGGGTGGCTGTCAGAAGTGATTATGTCATGGTGGTCGGTATAATTAGGCTTTGGAGTGAGCTGCCTGTCTCCCACGTCTGGATGAGGCAACGAGGGGAGGCTGATAAGAGGGGGGAGTCTCAAGGACACGCAGGCCGGAGGGGGGGCGGCCGGGGCAGGAGGGGAACCAGGTCTACTGTATGTCACTGTGACCGCGACAGCCCCTGTTGTTAAAGGGACAGGTCACTCCAGAATCAAAAATGTATATTTGTCCTCTTACATGCAGATATTTATCAGTTTAGGTCAGAGGTTTTCAAAGTGTGAGGCTCAGTGAACGGAAGAGAAAAAGGATTACAGTTATTACATCAGTAATCCAACGGAGATTTGGTGAAAATTCAGAGATACAGTAGTTTTGGGAAATTTTCTGCTTTTCCCACTTTCCCAGAGTCAGAAACTAAAAATAATCGTTATTCAGACTTTTTTTTATGCATTCTGTGTAGTCTGAAGTCTTGTCGGACACTATTTAAGGCTATCCTGGCTCAGTTGTTGAGTGTCTATTGGATCATATAACATAATCATGATCACACAGGCACCCAGGGAGCAGAAACTTTGCAACCCCTGATCTGGATGGTTTTGATGCAAGTTGCAGAGTGATGGAGATGTCTGTCTTTTCTCAGATATAATGGAACTACTCGGCACACGGAGCTCGAAGTGCAGAAAAACATACATTTAATAAACTCAGCAGCCATGTCTCTTTTCAGAAATCACAACCCAATTACTCCAGATGATCCACAGACCGTGTTGTGAGCAGCTTCACGTACGATCTGTGGCAGAAAGAAAATAGTTCTGACATGAAACTGCTCACAACAAGGTCTGTGGGTTGGGTCGAGATTTCAGGATTTCTGAATGTAATTTTTGTGACATCTAAAACCCCAATTAAAAAGAAGCTGGACTCCTGTCTTAAATATAAATGAACACTGAATGCATAAAATTAATAATATACATTTACAAAACCCCAACTTTTCCTAGTTTTAAAAGAGTGCAATCTTGTCTTTGCACTGTTTTCAGTTGAATGTAAGTTGCACAGGGCTTGCAAATAATTGAATCTGTGTGTAAAACATTTTCTTTAAATGCATCCTAATGTTTTGGCATCAGGGTTGTAGAAGAGGCAGACATCTCTACAGCCGGCATCTCGACCAACTCTCGATTGACAGCTAGCACTGCAGGTGAGAGGAAAAATGTGGATTTTTGATTCTGAAGTGTCCCTCTGAACTGTAATAAAAGCACAGACCTAAACAAGTCCATTCTTATTATTGTACAATACATTCATGAGAAAACTCTGTTTTTAGCTGAATCGAGGCTTTGACACTTCCACATCGTACACAGACGAGCTCGTAGGGTTTTTAAACCACAGACAGGTCATGTATTTTAAAAGCAGCTGGCTCTGGGCCCAGTCTACGTTGGCATGTTGAGATCTCCCTCTTTCACTGTGGCACTCTTCGATGCTTTTCCCACAAGCAGTTTCCCAAAGATAACTCCCAAGATAACGCCCACACCGTCAAAAGACATCATCCACAAAAAGCTTTGACAGAGACGGGACAGACGTTGTGGGCGACCATTTAAGACATTCTTCTGAGTTTGAAAACTCAAAACATCCCCAACACGCTGTGGAGCTGTGGAGCATGCACACACACAGGCACTAGTTTAAACTCGGACACATGCCACGGACGCCCGTCTCTTTAAAAGGCCCGACGCTGCTACAGCAGCTCGACCTTCATCGTTATTTTAACAGTCAAGCAAATAAAACAAACAAAAAAAAACTGAGAAGACAAAAGGACATAGTTTAACCACCAGCTGAAAGCGAAGAAGTGGACACTCGGACTGAAAACAAACACTGTGGCACACAGATTCCACTACACTCTGATTATTGTGATAATTTTCAAAGGTACCGTATCTTATTTTTGGCATTGTGCAAAAGAAAACAAAAAAGAAACTCTTCCAGCTCAAAACTCTAAGCTGGCAAGTATAAATAGTCTAAAAGTTTCCATCTCTAAATGCTGTATGCCGGCAGAGTCTTTGTGAGGAGTTTGGAAATCAAGGTGTGAAAATGAAAAACCAGAAAATGGCTAATTTCCACCCGCACACTCCCCACAGCATTAACCTGAAGGTCAAAGGGAATGCATATATTTATATATATATTTATAACTGTTTAAATATCATACATAACTTAAAAGCATAATAAAATTATTAGTACATGAATAAATTCAGTGTTCTTGTTGTCGGATAGAGAAATAATACACTATGAATTTAAGAATGAGCTGGAGCAAGAGAGAAAGTTTAGACTGTAGAAACGCAAATCAAATAAAAACGTAAGCTGGATAAAAGAGAAGAAAAAGAGAACCACATGGCAACAGGCATATGTATAAGCTTTCTGAGAAAAGAATGAAAACAACCTCAGTCCTCCACTTTGAAACAGCGATTGAAGCAGCTCACTAGACTGAAAATGTCCCGGTTTAAACATACAAAAGTAAAAGAGGAAAATATATTTTGTTCTCTGTACACGGTGCTGCTCCTCTGTTGTTGTTTTTGTAAAAAAGAGCCGTCTTCTGTTGGGTTTTTGCTTAGGTAGCGTCTTTGCTGTTTGTGCCGGGTTTTATCGCAGAACATGGGTTCTCATGCTGATCTGAAGTCAGTTTACAAACAGATCGACCACAGCTGACCGCGCTCGGTGATGACCCAGGACCGTTCTCAGGTCAGTCTGGTGAAGCGAACCCTCGGGCCGGTCACCACTCGTAATGTTAGTGGTCTTCTTGAGGCAGTCTGGTCGTTACGACTCCACAAATGTGTTGATGACTCGGGGCCAGTCTAGTGTCTGGATCACAACTTTACCCTGCAGTCGAAGCGTTTGTCACTGGATCGCAGCTGGACCCAGAGCGAAGCCTCGACTCTTCTCCAGTCAGTCCAACGATATGACGTCAGGTATCCCGCCGTAAATAGCTGCCACTGCTGCTTCGGCGCTGCTCCGGCTCGCCACCACCCCCGGGTGTGTGTGTGAGGAGTGTGAGGACGAGTGAGTGGAGTGGGAGTCGCGGAGGCTGCTGGACGACACCAGGCTGCTGCTGCTGCCTGAGTTGCTGGCCCCGTTGGTCGGCGCGGTCAGCGAAGAGGCCGAGGAGGCTCCCGACTGGTCGAGGAACAGCTGGGAGGAGGAGGAGGAGGACGAGGAGGTACTGTAGGGCAGGAAGCGGTTCAGAAGCAGCTCGTGGTCGTCTGAGGCCGAAGCGGCGGCTGCTGCTGCCATCACCATGTTGTAATGCTGAAACACAAGAGGGAGTTCACATTTGGAGGCTGCTCAGGTTATCCAGGGCCGGATTCACAAAACGACCAAATGCTGCGTTCACAACAAACAGGAAGTGGAGTTCGGCCTTGTGTTACTTGCTTGAGTTTTTATTTAACCAGATATGATTTAACGACGATCTGGGCAAGAAGGCAGCAAAGTTACACGATGATTTCATACATACAATAAAAAAAAGAACAATGTATTACAAAAGGTATGGAATGATAGCATCCATGCATCAACAGAAGGATTAAATAAACACAGATAGTGTGTAACATACAGACAAAAAGCTTTTGTTTAAAGCTGGCTCAAAGAATCAACGGTAAGCTTTAACTGTGGAATAATTTGTTTAATAGCGTTACTTCGGTCATTAAAGGTTGTGTCAGCGATGTTGGTTGCACTCACCTGCGTTGCGAGATCCCAAACAAACAGAGCCAGCTCGCCCCTCCCATTCGTGTTTCAAAATGATCACGAACGCGCTTTTCTTAAAGCGACACGCACGACGGGAACCATTGACGAGATCTCTGCCACTGCATCAGCTCCGTTTCAGCCACCACTTCATGTGCACGAGCGCAAAAAAACCCACAACACCCACCAATTGTCGGTGATTGGTTGGAATACTGTTTATTTTGATTTCAAGTGGTTGGTAGTCCCATTTGTTTTTGTGCACGATCTCAGAGCCTGGGGGGCCCCAGAGATGCGTTTTTTTGCTGCCCTGCTTGTGAGGCGGACAGCTGGTGGATCGTGAGGAAGGATCAGGTGAATGTGACCATTTATGTTTCAGCCCAACATCGCTGACACAACCTATAATCGTTGCTAAATAGCCACTATCGCTGCTTTGTACTTGTTGTGGAAGTCCGAGATGCATCGGAAAACCAAACGCTGTGGTGTTTGGGTTCACAACGTCACCCGGAGCAGCACACAGCTTAGTGAATTTCACAGCTTTCTCCAGGAACTGTGTCTGGACGACGGCTGCTTCCAGCGCTGCCGGAGGCTGACCCAGTTTCTTAACCGGTTAGTTACAGTCGGATCGGAGTCAGGATTCTTCAGATGGAAACCGACTACAGACGTTCCTTCTCAGCTGTGATTCTCTGGTGAGCTGCAGTTTCATGATTGGTCAAAATCAACAAATATTCACTGTAGCTAAGTCACGCGTTGGCTGAATTAATGTGGTTTAGAGGTATGAGCACAAAATAAACAGATCTTGCTGTCATTGCAATAAATAAATAAATGGATCAAAGGGCCAAAATGAAACATCATGATGAGATGTGGATGCAGGTTTGACACACCTGTCCAAAGACGACAAGTATACACGTTTAAAATGGTTTTCTGAATGGAGTATATAATGGAGAGTCCTTTTATGGATCCATAGTGATGTTCAGAAATGTAACAGTGTCTTTGTGTCTGGAAAGACCTTGTTACATTGATGTCGCGGTGCAGAGTAACAACAGGGCTACTGACTCTGGAAATGTAGTTACAGCTACATTTTTAAAATGTCATTTTTAATAACGTGTGAACCACATATATTAAATTCTCTCTGAATGAACAGCTTGATATTACTCCCCTCAAGTAATGGGGGAATTTTTTAGTTTTTTGTTTTGGTAAATTGGGATAACCAACCGTTTAAATGCAGTGACTGCAGGGACGAACGTCACTTATCAAATGTCTCGAACTCACGTCTCCACAGCTCGCAGAGACAGAGACACGGATAAACTGAGCACCAGCAGACTGTGTGACATTTTATGTACAATTTGCCTTAATGTCACGCTTTATTTAAAAAACTTTTATTCTTAAGGGTTCGACTCTGCTTGACGGATCTCCGTTTACTGCACAGCGGAAGCTTGTCATCCAAGAACACACGTTGAATATTTGGTTACGAGTCGAGTCAGAGCTATGTTATTATTTTAAAATGAATCATGGTCACAGACATCCGGGACGAAAACAAGAAAGTGTTTCCGCTGGTAGAATTGCTGTTTTACGTACCTGATGATTGTCGCCTTGAAGAAAAGAGAAGAAGTTCAACTCTGTAAATCAAGAACAGGCAGAATAGACGATGAATATCAACACAAATCAATCTCACAGATGCTAATACATCATTTTCTAAAAGGTAAGAAAGGCCGGAGGCAGCCAAATGCTACTCTCAGCTAGACACAGAAAAATAGAAAAAAAGTCATTGTCACTCTAAGAAAATCTTTGACTCTTTAACTTTTCCCTGTCCAATGTTCCCTGTTACCTGACAGGTCGTTGGGGGTGTGGTAGTAGGGTCTGTAGTCCTGGATGAGTGGGGGGACAGGAGGGATGTAGCTGGTGTCCACAGCCGGCATGCTGGGAGTGCGGCTCACAGGGGACGCCTGGTGGTGCAGGTTCAACACTCTGAGGGAAGACACAGATAAAGAGGACACTTCATTCATAATGAGGCTTTAATTTCATGTCATATTTATTTGGTTTTTAAAGGGCGTGCTGTCTCCTCCTCTGACCTCCAAACACAAACCTCCGAACAGGAATCATTAAAGTCTAATGTAGCAGCAGAAGTTTCAGAAAGGCTTTATCCTCAGTGTTGTTTCATGTGGAAACGCAGAACTATCCCGCATAATGTGACACTCACTTAGAGATAAAGTTAACAATCAAATATATCACATAAACTCAACTCTTAGGGGCATCAGATTACTGCATACCATGTCATTTCTTTTTTACATTTTTAATTATCAAAAGACACTAAGTTCCATGTTCCGACATCTATTTTACCTTTACTTTTTCAGATGTTTTAGTTTCTTGCCTTGGTAATGTTTCAGTATCAGTATTAAGCTTTTTATGCAGGGAATCGTATCCAAGTCATAATTTTGGTTTTGTGACAGCAATACTGGTTAGATGTCCCGAAATACAATCTTATGACCAATGTATGTGCTGTTTATAGGCCTATTTTGTTTTGCTTCTCTGCCTGTTCTTGTAAAAAAGTAATAAAAACAAACACGTGTTTTTCATCTTGGAAAGTTCCTCATTTCGAAATCTATACATCCAAATTAACTTTCAAAAAGGGGCTGAGATGCGAAGCACTCTCAGCTCCCTGCTGTTTGTGCGGTTTGGTAAAAGAGAAAAAAACTCATGAATCATTTAACATCTAGATACATAAATACCCATGTGAGCAGCTAAAATGAGCCTCATTTCCATATTTAATGGAACACAAACAGGAGAAGAAATCATGGCCTCTGGTGTGTGTGTATGTGTGTGTGTGTGTGTGTGTGTCTGACCCTTTGTTGATGATGGGCGGCGAGGTCGGGGACATAGAGGGACACGCTCTTTTGGGTGGAGGAGGCAGTGGCGGCGGAGGCGGCGGCGAAGGCGGTGAATCCTGTCCTTCGTCCTCTGAGGAGCTGTCCAGTGTCAAGTCGATCACCTCGACCTTCTTGCCGTTCCCGCTGTCGCTGCCTCCGTGGCTTGACAACGAGGAGCTCCGCTGCTCCGAGCCTGCGGACGTCCGACACGAACCTGCGGAGCGGCGGCGGATTATTAGTTTGTGTTTGTGTGCTTTTGTTTGTGATTTTCTGAGGCTGCAAAGTGAAAAACAAAGCGCTGCTGAATACTGTGGGCGTGCTTTAATGCACACATACTAATTTCCCCTGCTCTCGTATGAGATACAGTATGTTTGTTACTATGGAGACAGGCCGTTTACTCAGTGGCATCATGATTGATGCCTCACCAAATTAAAACTGACAACGCATAAACAAAGAGGGGATGTGACTGCACGTTCCCTCTCTTCTCACCGCGCCTCTGTAATCCTGATTTAATTACTTCCAGGCTTCATATACAAGCAGCCTTTCTGTTCCTCTGCCCGCCCGTCCTCCACTCATCCCTCATGATATGTCTCACCGTCCAGCCCGTTGTTGTAGGAGGCAGAGGACACCTCCTGCACTTCCTTTTTGGACCTCATGGGGGCCCAGCTGCCATCCTCCTTGAACTGGATCTCATCACAGTCCATGCAGCTGTTGAGGATCTCCACGAAAAGCCTAAAAACAAACATAAACGTCATACACAAACCCATCCCGGGAAAATGTACACAAAGGCACACTGAAAACTGTATTTTTTAAACAAAGGCTGAGCCTGGTGGAGAGAGCTTCGAGTGTGCTTCAGTGAGTTAAAGGAATACTGCATCGAAACCTCCACGCTGCCATATTATTTTTTATGCTTTGAAAAGCTTTTAGGCACATACTTTAAGTGACCCACAGTTTCCGCTGTGAATCTAATAATATAGGAACATAATAAGCACAATATGTTGTTTTTTTACAATGCCAACTTCCATCAGGAATCTTTAAATTAATCAGTTTGTTCAAAAGATAATTATTTCCTTTTAGCAGTACACTGAAAGCAGCAGTAAGGCTTGACTGTGTTCACCTTAATGTCTGTTTATTTTTTACAGTAATTTCCTCATATCATGCAGCCTGAACTTCAAGCTGTTTTCACTTTTTATCTGTTTTCACTTTTCTGAATCAGCTTCATGCTTACAAGATATTTTAGTTGTGTTTTTGTAAAGGTTTAGATGATTGATTAAGAGGACTGTATATAAATCACAAGTATCACAGTAGTATTTCCTTTCACACAAGACAAAATTTGAACTCTGGAACTGTGGAAGCTCTAGTCAGGAGTAATTGAAAAGTTGTTGTCATTATGAGACCAAGTTTCTTTTTATTTGTGCAAAATCTGCCTTAAAAAAAAGAGTGGGGTCACTTTATATCAAGGAGTTTAACAAATACAACTCACACTGCCTAAAAGAAAGGATTTGAAAGGCCATGGGATGCAGCTTCAATGTATGGAAGCCCATTCAGACCAAAATGATGACAGAAAAACACATCCTGCATATCCTTAAAATGAGAAACTTTATGGAAATAATGGAACGGTAACTTTTGAGAAAGTGTTTCAGGATTTTGAGATACCAAGTCATTATTTTGAGAAAGTTTCTAGTTAAATTATTTACAGGATCTATTTATATTTTGCTGGCATAAAGGGCTTCCACAGAAAGCTCCAGTAAAAAAAAGCTAGTAATCTGACCTTGAGATAAGTCTTTTTGCTAAACTACTGTTTCTAGGCAGTAGTTTAGCCTGCATGTTTTCTTTTTCAGGAAGTTCAGCAGATGATCGTTCTCAGGCAGAAGCTGAGATCTCACATTCACTATGTCCCAGCAAGCTAATGTTAGCTATTTAGCATGCTAATGATTACTATGTTAGCAAGCTAATTTAAGCTAATATCAACTTTTGTCCTGGTTATTCAGCTTTAAAAAAGAGTTTGCGGTTCTTTAACTTGCTGGTAGTGCATTGCGCCACACAGCAGCTTTTAGACATTATTCTTTTGTTTGCTAACAGACAGAACTGATGACTTACAGATTGATGAACGAAAAAGTAGATGACGCCCTCTGCTGTTGAAAAAGGGTATCGCGGTTCATTTTTCATCTCAGCCACGTAAAACGTCACACGTTTTTAACAGTCTTGCGGTGCATCATTACACCCCTAAATCTCATGTCTGTGAATATGATGCTACAGCAAGCAGCTAGTTAGCTTAGCTTAGCATGAAGACTGGGAACTGGGAGAAACTACTAGCCTGGCTCCACCTTACAGCACCTCTACAGCTCAATAATTAACACTTTTGATTTTAGGTCAAAAGTTTGAACATCCTTTACATAATTTCCCAGCAGCTCCTATGCAGAATGGGGAGACGTCGGGTTTGGTGACTCACTTACCCATCGATGATGAGGTGTTCGTAGGGGGCCTTCTTGTCACAGACAGGACACACCCAGGTGGGCTTCTTCTCGTTCATCTGGATGTACAGTGTGGCGTCAAAGCACTGCAGGTGGGAGCATGTCAGCGCCCGGCATGGGATCATCAGCCGCATCTTCCCCAGCTGCACAGTGTGAACACACACACACACACACACGTACGTAGTCAGGGCATGAGGAGGACACACACAGAGAGGGATGGAGTGTGTACGGGATGCATAAATGTCACAAACACGCCAAACCCACATGGAAAAGGTGCATGACAGGGGTTTAGAAGACAATATGACAGGTAGATGGTGAACACAGCCCACAGTTAAGGGCATGTTGGGACACATACGGAGTAAAGAATGGACAGACATGTCTCGGCATGACTGAATCTCTAAACACTGCCATAAATTCATGCAGAGCAGGGAGCGTGTTTACCGGGCAGAGCAGCGACACTCTCAGGCTGGTCGTGGCTATTTCACTGTCTGGATCTGCCGTTAGCTTCTCCTTGACTGCAGATGTAAAACACACACACACACACACACACACATATGAGTGAGTGAGACATTCCTGTTATAAACAATAAAAGTAAGAGGAAGTTAAGATGGGGGAAGACAAAAATGTGCCTGATTTTGTAAAGAAAAGCCCGATTTGCTAATATATATGAGGTAAATATTGATGCAGCTTATCATATGAATGCATCTGTAAAAAACACGGTTGTCCGTCCTTACTGAGAGCTCTGGAGTGGTCCGGGTTTCTGATGCCTTTTCCCCGTAGTCTCTGTAACAACACTGTGGACGACTGCTGCTTCACCAAGTACACTGCCATGGAGTAACTCTGTGGACAGACACACACATGAAGGCATTAGATGCTGTAATAATGTGCAAACGGATACTTTAAATCCCACTTTGGGACTTTTTCTGTTCTGGGGCCGGTTTCAGAAAATGTCCTTGAATGTTACTCAAGGTAACGTCAGCAGACGAGTCGATCCTTCTCCTCTGAGACTAATGTGTCTGCACAATAGATAATGCTCTGAAGAAGATATATTTAATTTATTTGCCCATAATAAATTATGGATCCTGCACTTTCGTCTGCAGAACAACATCTGAACCTTCACAGCAGTAATTATAAGTTGTCTTATAAGATAATGACACTATTTTTACACAAGGTTATAGATTTATTTTGTCAATGAAAGGTGATTTTGACCATACAGGGTTATAAATAAATGTTTTCCGGCTCCAACATTTAACGCAGTTCTGGCTGTAAAACCTCAGCACAGTGATGGACAAATATCCAACTTCCTGTGCTTCAAACTGCTTCAAACACAAGTACTGTTGGCAGGATGTTGGATTTAAAGCTGCTGTATATAATTGAAGTCTGCTTTAAGTCTACATTCATTTCAAAGTACACTCTTCTCTGTTCTGTCACATTTGTTGCGGCGGCGTCCATCTGTCTGTCTCGCCCATGTGAGCACAATAACTCAAGTAAAACAAGTGATAGACATGCTTGATCCAATCACAATTTGCAGCAACTTGATGCACAAATAGGCACATTAATCGGGATTAACAAGGATTTTCATCAACACTTCTTTAAAGCAGTTAGAAGGAGTTTTTGGTGGTTATGAAACTGTCTCAGTTTAATACTGATACCTCTATATGACCTACATAATCAAACGAGAGCATCCGCCAGAAGATTGGTTATTTCTATCCATTATTCTTAATGCCTGTCCCCAGGTCAGATTCACTGTGAAATCAGACAAAACGATTTATGGAACGCATACCGGAAGAGGATATTTTCTCAGGCAAAGTTTCACAGTGAGCAGTTTGTTAGCCGGTTAAAAGGAAGCAGACGTCAATTTTCTTCTGATAATTGTTTTTTTCACATTATATTTTTTGTGGTTATGGCTGATACTGGGGCAGGATGAGCAAAGAGAAAAAGAAAAGAATTGTCCAAATAACAAAAAAAGCTGGATGGGAAGAGACAGAGCACAGGCTCAAAACACAAGTCACCCTGGATCCACAGATGGAGAGAAACATGGAAACTGATTATAAACTGATTCCCAATTGACCCTCTTCATCCTAGAGGGGTTGGTAATAATCTATTTTATTTTGTTTCACCATCGTATTACAGTTATTTATCTTACGTACAGATTTATCACTTATCCCTCAACCGGCATCCAAAACAAATGTATGTAGCCATGGAAACAAACAATCCTTGTGTCCACAGGAGCTGTGCCATATAAGTTGTTCATTAAATATTATCTGATTAAGGATGGATGGATCATGGCTGCAAATAATGATTTGTATGATCACTTATTTTTTCAAGACAAAGTCTATAAAATGACAAAAAAATAGCCCATCATAAGTTACCAAACCTGAAGTCTCCAAATGTACCTGTCCCGTCCCCACAACGAATTGTATTTGACAAGATTTTACAAGCAAATATTCAGTAATTTCACTTGATAAAAAAAAAGTAATTTTACTGATCAACAGTTGAGAGTCCTTCATTAGAAACTGTGAAACTTCCTACCCTTCCAATCTCAGCGGTCCATGACACCACGATGGTATTGGGGACTGTGGTGGACAATCTGACCAGTGAGGTAATGTTGATGGGCCGACTGGGCCGCTTGGGCTCGACGCCGTTTTTGGTTGGAGGAAGATAACCCTAGATGACAGACAGGAATATAAGAAGGAAGAAGATTCACTTTTATGTTGTGAATGTAGAGAGGTTCATCACTAACATGAGGGACGAGGCAGGAAAAGGTGAAACTCTCACACAGTGACAGATCAATAATGTCATATTTTTTGGTTGTTTGATTTAGTTGGAGCTCCTCACCGGCAGGTTACACGGCTTCCCGTTGACTTTCACACACAGATTGGGTGGAAAGTGGTCTTCCTGAGGACAGCTTGTCTCCGACAGGCAAAATCGCAACTGAACTTGAACTGAGAAATCACATTTGGTCCCCGAGATGTCCCTTAGAGCACAGAAACAAATTTATCACCCCATGTGTGTAGAAATCATGTACATTTATGAATTATTCATAAGCAGCCTCCCGCACTGACGGAGCGGCGTTCATCTTACATCGAGCTGCTGATCTGCTGGACTTGTTGCGGCGTTAATGCAAAGGCGAAACACGTCTCCTGAAATCGCTGACTGTTGTCTGACGCTGGAGAGAGGGAGACAGAGGAAGGAGAGACATTTTTCATTATTGGGGAAAATTACACACCGACAACGACAAAACATTCAGTGATCCTAAAACAGTGAACTAAAGACCAAAGCTCATAAAATACCAAGTGTTTGAGTAAAGTGCAGTTTTTTTTATCTTCAGATTAAAGCATAAAACTATAAAAAAAGTTGAAGACCGTCTGTGCACAGCAATGTATCAGTGGGCATCTCCTGCATAAACAGCATTATTAGGAAGACCTCGTGGGCTAAAGAAGCTAAAGAACACCTGGACACCAAAACCAGAACACCTCACACAGAGGTGAAGAAGGAGAAGAAATGTGTGTGTGTGTGTGTGTGTGTGTGCTCTATTTATAGGCCCACCGAGAGGTGCTGGAAATAACTGGTGCTACTAACCCAGCCTCCATTAAAGAGACAGCAAGTTTGCAAAGGCAAGAAAAGTTTGTGTGTACGTGTTAGAGGGAGGTTAGCATGAAACGAGGAGCCGTGAGGGTTCAGACTTCACTGTGTTTGTATTTTTACTAAGAGGAATAGAAAACACATATTCACTTTCTTTCAGAGACGTTCAATGAAAAGATTGTGACCACAGCGATTAGCTTAGCTTAGCATAAATATTAGAATTAAGCTAGCTTGGCTTGGTCCAAAGGTAATTAAAATACACTTGGGAGCAGTGATAAAACTCATTTTCACACATGCACATCCACCCTGAACTTCTCGAGACGTCTGGAGGAGCTGCATGTGAGAACACATAAGTCTGAACCACTTCAGCAGAGCAGACGGTAAAAAGTGTCCGACTGAGCACATGTGTGATAGAGGAGAATTGTGTCTTACAAGTACATATTTTTTGAAATTCTGATATTTCTTCTTTTATTTGTTTTATTGGACTGACCCAACACAATCTCATATTTGTTAATGTGTAAAATGCTTAATGCACTCCCCATCTTTCTAATAAATTGAGTGTTTTTGAAAAATGTCTGAGGATTTAGAAAAAGGAAGAAATTATATTATGTAGGTATGAATTTATTTAAATAAATTACTTGTGCTCATCAACATGTTTCTTTTTTGTGTAACTTGTACACAAACAGAAATGTAAAAAGTGTCAGTTACATGTTGAAACTATTTCTTTATCAATTCATGCAGTACTGTATGCAACAGTTTTTTTTAAATTTTTTAAATTTTTATTTATCTAATTGTGTTGAGTGACAAGACGTATGCTCGGTTGTATAAGTGAGTGACATGAAAATGAAGTTGAAAAATAATTTAAAAAGCTTTAAACAATCATAGGTTTTGTGTTTGTGGTGGGGCTTTTTATTTCAAATATTTTTAATAAGCCAAACAAGATTATAGATACAGCAACGGGTTGCATCAATTTGCAATCATTTCTATTTATAAAATCATATTTATATACATTTACACATATAAAACGGATTGTAAAAAGACATAGGACTGTATTATGAGATTGGAACAGTATGAAAAATACACAAATTAAAAAGCCAAAGGAAAGAAAAAAATAAACCAATAAATAAATGTGTTTTTACTAAATGAAAAGGACTAAATCAATGTATATCTAGGAATAGGAACACAGCTGAAAGAAGCAGTTTGGGAACATTCAGTTTTCCACTTTTGTGGAGCTTTTTAGTCAAACAGCAGAAAAAATCAAAGCACGGCTTTATATTAAATGTACACCAACGCAAAAGCACTTGCGCTCACCATATTCATTCATGTCATTTACTGACAAATATGCTGGTATCTACAGACCTTCACTATCAATGACTCTGACTTGCGTGTGTGACAAAAGATAATTCAATAAAATCCTTGTGTTTTTGTTTAGTTTCTTTCCTTTCCAATTTCTTTACGTTTTCTTTCTTTCCAATTCCAGCTCTGAGAGACACGGCATCAGTGTGTGTCAAAGTGAAACTAACTGAAATATTCTTTGCAGAGCAAAAGCTTTTAGCATTAAACACAAGAGTGCTGCGAGCACCTGTGAGCGAGCACCACAGACCAGTGGAACCATTGTTAAAACGGAGCTCCTTCTGTGTTCGCACGTCATAAATCGTGAAACATAATTGCTGAATCTCAGTGGGAACCTTTGGGCCCGAGGGCTGCTTAAGTGACAGGGACGAGAAGTTACAGAATTGCCGATAATGAAGTGAGTGACAGCTTGAAACGTGTGCAGAGAATCAACACTAACCCAGCAGGACAGAATACATTGAGGAAATGTCTTTCCATTTCGGGCGTTAAGTTATCATTACTGGACCAATCATTTCCCCCCCTTCAATCAGGTTTTCAAACAGCTATATTTTCCCTGTAATGACCTCTTCCTACCACCCACAGGGGATATAATTTGCATGGCATGTCTTTAATGTATGTGTCTGCTCCTTCATCGGCAGCCTATGCACTGCAGAACAAAATCATACGCACCAAGTGTGCTTTCGAACAACAGTCTTCCTCCTCTCCGGGCACACAGGCTATAAATAGAAAGTGCTCTCTCACTCTGTCCTCTCCTGCTCTCTCTCACTCTCCCCCATCATCTCTCCATCGCTCTATAACTCACTCACTCTCTCTGGCAGCGGCTTTTTTTTCCTGGTGTTTCAATGTGTGTGGTTAGAAGAGATATGAGAAGGGTTGAAATGAGCTCTGATTGATGTCTTCCTCTCTCTCTCACACACAAACTTACTTTCCCCCCCGACGCACACACAAACTCCCAAAATGGCTTCTTTAGCTCCAGTGATTTACGATGCACACACAGCATTTTTTTTTTATCTGTCTAACACATTAAAAGTAAGGCTGGATATCGCTGCGTTAGATGTTTCTGGTACTGATCAATCAAGTGCTGAAACACGGCGTCAAATGCTAACATTCATATTTTACCTCCATTATAATTTTGCCAAATGAATCCTGTACTTTACTTAAGCTATGGTATTGTATGGCTGCTTATGCTAAACAACATTTAAAGAAATTATTTGACATTTGGGGTTTGATAACACTCTTGGTCAGTTAGATACGAAGCTGAGCATACAGAATGGAAACAGGCAGCTTGACTCTGTCCAAAAGTACAAAATGGTGAAAATTCACTCCAGAACAATGCAATAAGACAGCAAGACCTTGAGGAACACAACAGAAAAATCAATGCTGTGATTTGGTTTCCAAAACTCTGGACAACACTCAGGATATTTCTGCAAGAACAGCATTTTTCAGCAATTGGATGGCGAGCACTTCTGTTCTGTTAACTGCAGAGAAGTGTTAATATATATACACCGGAAGCCTCACACCCTCTAAATGCTCTAGGTTTCTAGTTTGTGGCTGTAAAGTTTCATGAGGCTGTGATTATTCCAGAGGTCACAGCAGCTCGTTTTATACAGCCAGGTCAAGTTTCAACAAATGCTCTCACTGCAATTAAATGCTACTACAGGCACTAACATCACCACATATGACTAAAACTGGGCTCAGTGAATCCAAAAGACTCTCAGCTTTCCAGTCAAACCCAATTTATATAATTCACAGGCTGCTGAGGGACCCCAGTATGCAGAAATATTACATACAGTCGGTAAAACACACGGGATGATTAATTCAAACGGCAGGGATGAGCTAAAGTGGGCATGTCTGAAAAGTTCAGATTCTTCAGAAAATCAACAAGCTGAATTTGGTTTTATGACACGCTGAAGCAGCTAATTCATGAAAAGGATTACAACTTATTCAGAACGTCATTTAAAATGAAGCCTCTACTTAACTTCACTGAAGGCCGACTCAAGATGAATGAAGCTCTGAGCAGAATTGTAATTACTGTTAATAAGCACATTGACACCACTGCGTGTAATCTTATTCATGCTTAGTGCTGCTTATTTTAAAATTAACGTTAGTAACAAACCAGGGGGACATTCATTTCAAGGCACGAGTGTAATTACACTAAACAAATGAGAGCTTCTATCAAAGCGACTCACCCACTGTGCGTCATCAAGTATCAACAGTTTGTCAGCTGATAAATCCTCACTCTGGTTAACGTAATGATGGAAAGTGGATATTACAGAACTTATGGGAAAAAAAAAACGTCTTCCCAAGTCATCTTAAAAAGTAAATAATGACGAGCTTCTAGGTTTGAGATGGGCCGTGTGTTTAACAAACTGTCAGGAGTTTTGTTAGCGTGTTATCAGCAGACTGTGCGGCTTTCAACCTGCAGACGCTCCGTCCATCACGGTAAACGGTTTGAGGCCCCTGCTGTCTGCTGTGACGGCCATTATGCTCCATTTTCAGTATATAATTATATAAAATGTATGTGTTGGAAAGACAGATGGTGGTGAGCAGAGTGACAGAAGGCAAAATGACCTTCGATGTGTGGATGTTTACAGTGAAGAAGAAATAAATTAAAAGGACAGAAAGCATAGATAGTTGCCATTTTATCACATAAAACACTGAGAGGGATTTATTATATTTTGTCCACCCAAAATATCATGTCGATAAGTAACACTGGAGGCCAAATCGGAACATTTATGTCCTTAACAGACATTTCACTAGATAAAGAAGATAATCATCAGGTTTCTCAGTGACAGACTGTGAAACATGGATGAAGCCTCTTTGATATCAACAATAGGTTTATACAGAGTCACTGTGAACTGCAATGAAAGTTGACTTTTTAAAGATCTCACAGGAAAAACATATAAAAAATATTATATAAAATGATGCATTTCTGCAGATTAAACTACCCAACTTTATATAAAGGAGTTTAAATGAGCACAAACTAGATTAGTAAAATGCAACACACACATTATTGCAGTGATAATAATCAAAAAGCTTTTCATATATGAAACTAAACTGTCAGGGAACATTTTACTGCACATTGAAGACCTTTTCTCTGAAGTAAAAGCTGACATTTCTTACACATTCTTAAGTTATGGTTTTGGATTCAGGACTTTTAATAGTAGTGGAATATTTTCACAGTGAGGTATTAGAGTGAAAGATCTTATTTTATAATGACTCATATTATTGGACACATTTCAATGAAGGGAACTAAATTCTTCTTTTCATATTCAACTAAAATTCTCAGCACGGAGAAAAAAAACACTCTTGGTAACCTGAGGGATAAAACACGACTTTGTTCCCTGCACATTTATGTCTGAACTAGATTTATGTTCCAGTTTAGTCACATCTGGTCTCAAAGCACTTGTTACATTTCATTGAAATGTTGCTACATTTTCACACTGAAGCCCAGCTGTATGATTGTATTTTATAGTAAAAAGAAGGTAAAAATATTAACAATCTCACGTCCTGAGAGTCGTAGTATGCAAAGTATGAATATTCTGTTCTGCTGATTGCGACTCTACTGTCAGTGAAAACGTAGAAAAGCCTCCGTGCTGCGTTTAGTTCTGGTTTGAAGGGAAGATGTGTGAGCTAAGCTACGGAGAATGTGCTCAGCTCTATAACCCGTCTTCAGCACAACAAAGCCCAGCTGGAGTTTATTAACTTTTTAGTGGCTTTGCTACTTTTTCTCTGTTTGGTACACCGCAGGCGCACACACACACACACACACACACACACAC
>CAFUXE010003075.1:253793-281731 GCA_903364295.1 Serranus cabrilla
CTCTTCTCCATCAGTCAATCATTCCCTTTCCCAGGACAGGTGGCCCCTAAACTCTTCCATCTTCCTGGTTAACAGGAGGGGAGGAGGAGGAGGAGGAGGAGGAGGAGGAGGTTTCAGAGGCTATTCATTCATCCAACAAGCAGTTCTGACAGAGTCTGCTCGCAGCTTAATGGATAAAAACCAAGAGAAAATCAGTTTACAGTCACTTCAGGTCAAGTAAAGCTGCAAATCCTCACGTTTTAAAACATGGTATCAGCAGATGTTTGTCACTTTTGTTTAAAAATGACTAACATGATTAATCAATTACTAAAACAGTTGAGAAGTAGGGCATTACTGTTTATCAATTTCGGTAAAACATGTATTTGTGCTCCTGAATTTCACAGTAAAGCACGGGATCAAAGCCATTGGAAAGCAACAAAGAAATTCTTTAAAGTGATATCAAACACATTAGTGTCACAATATTTAATACCAGTGTTGGCATATGCTATGACTTAAAAAGTGAATTTACTATAATAGCTTAATTACTTAAAATGTATCCTTTTGCTTAAAGTGATATTTTGGTTCTACGCTAACCAGACTCCATTGACAAAAACATGAATTTTATCTTGCTGAATACATGCGTTACTGGGCTGCCGCTTTCTCCATCGATTAGTTTGTGTTATTATGTGACTTTGGTGAATCTGAACAAACCCCTTAAAACACCAAAATCACACAATAACACAAAGAAACCAACCAACTGAGTCAGAAGTAGAACAGCAGCCCTCAGTTCTGCAAGGTAAAATTACTGTTTTTGTCAAGGAAGTCTGGTGGTTTTGGAAAGAGCATATACAATGGCTTCATTTCACCCTACATAAACTGTAACAGGACTGTCTGATGGCAAGCGGTGAAAATGATCTTAACACAATTTAGAATTTAACTGGTATTCATTTTTTAGGTGGATTAAATGCATCTACATCAGTACATTGCTTAACTTCTGTGTCAGTACTTGAGCCTTGGTACCCTGTACAACCCCACTCCAAAAATCTCTTTAACTTACACTAAAAGCTGCATCACTGATTCAACTGCACTGCAAAGCCAGCTTTGAACAAAGCATGTTTGTGTGAGAATCTGCCCTATTGTGTTGTTTTACTGAAACAACTTGACATGTAGGTGCAAAGGGAAGCTGCAACAAAGGAAGGAGGGTGAAAGAGGGAGAGAGAGAGGATACAACACAAAGAGAATAGCTGGTGGGAACAGGGGAGTTATTGCAAGCACACACACACACACACACACACACACACACACAGCATGCAGACCAGTGGTTTTTTAAAGCCAAAGAGGAAGTTTCTGTCTTGAATTCACCAGCCTGTGACATTTTGCACCAAAAATAAACAATATATCAAAATGGGACGAGAAGAGGATTCACTGCGTCCACCACAATTATATTCTTGCCAGAATGCAAAGGCCCATAAAACACCATTTTGACTAACACTTACAGTTAAAACTGAAACCCACAGAAACCCAGAATGATGAAATTTCCTCAGGCAAGTAAACCACTGCAACAAAATTCATTTAAGAAAAGAAAACAATACTAGAACTGTGCAAAGAAAGGTCATTTCACTGCAGAGCTACAGACTGTAGCTATTTATCTGTTGTGAGGAAGAAAACCCCATAATATAAGAGCTGGATGACACTAACTGGACAATATCTCGTCAAAATTATCACATTATATGTATTTTATGATTAAAAAAGTAATACAAACTAAAATATACTAAAATACTACAATCACATGTCTTTAATGTGCTTCTAAAATTTACTGTGCTCATCTATTCTACTTTTACTTTCACATGAAGCATGTTGTGCTTCAGCAGCACGGTTTCTAATCAACAGTCCTAAAATTAGTCACCTCTTTCTCTTTTAGTATTCACCCTTTTGTAATAAAGAAACTTCTCCAGTACCCTTTTGAGGAATCGGGAATTTTATTTGCTTTACCAGCCAAGTTTCAGTTTTCTGTTACTTTAACCCCAAAAAGTCCCTCCTGAGGTCGTACTTTCTGAGGCACCGTCCAGGTGGAGTGTACAGTTCTTGACCAGCTGCTGGTGGTGTAACACGAGCCTCATGACTCACTCAGACTGCAAGTTAGAACTCGTCTTGGACTTGGGATGGGACTTTCTTGAAATGTAATTGGACATTTGAAAAATCTTTATTAGACTTTGATGTTTGAAGAGCAATGACAGGAAATAAGGAAGAGAACAACATGCAATAACGCATTTTTACCTTTTCACAGGCGTCATTTTAACCCTTTGATTTAACTTTCAACAGAGTTTCCTATCTATCACTTGCAAAACCTCCAAAGGTTTCATAAAGAATTGAAAAGGGCTCAGAACACCGCCACCGTTTTCTAGCTTTTACTGAAGTTATCAAATATATCCTGGCATGTGAATGAAAAACAAAACTTGTTCATTTAGGTAATCATGCAAGAAATCACATGACAGCAGGAGTTTCCACCGACGCCAAGCAGCTGTGAAGGTATGACTGCTCTGAATGTTGGATTTTTTTATCTGTTTTTTACCAAAAGACAACACGACTAACCTTTCCAAAAAGTTCTGAGAAAATCCTGCAGATCGAGGAAGGAACAGATGGAATAGGATGTAAAAAAAAAGAAGAAAAAGAACAGTTCAACTTCACCAGCAGAAAACACTAAAACAAGCAGTGGTCCTTGCAAAGCATAATTTATCTCAAAGACGTACTTTAAAACCAATTTGCTGACTTATTATCAGGCAATATGTTTTGAAAGCATGTCTTTACATCTTTGTGTCTCTGGTTCATAAGTCCAATATCCGCTCTGACGTTCGTACTAAGTTTAGCTTTTAGATGCAGTGTTGTTTCTGCCTCTTGCTGTTTCTGTCTTGTGCTTGCTGAGACATGTTGCTTCCTTTTCCCCCAATTATCTTTAGCTGACATTGTCCAAAGCAGCCAACAAGCTTTGAAAAACATTGTTGGGCCAAACGACACCAATTACAAACGAAACAAACCCCCAAACCAAGGAGCACTTATAATCAGATTTACAATTCTGCATGACAACTACAACAGTTCACAAGAAGCAGCTACATGTGATAAAAGTCTTCTTTGGGATAAAGCAAAAACAGGATATCAGTTAAGTCCAGTTGCTCTTGATTAAACCCTATCCTCAAGAACCACGACCTGGATAACCGTGAATCTTCTCAGACAACAGCACAGATGCATCTTCTTCCTCGCAGCTCTGGCCGCTCTCTGTTCCATGCTTAAGCCGCTTTCTCCGATGAGCTACAGACAATGTCCAGAGAATTAGGTTTGCATGTTGTTGCCCTTTTACACTTGCAACAGGAGACGCAGCAGAAGGCACAAAAAGTTCACTGCAGGATTTGCAGTGTTTAGTTTGCATAGCCACTACAGAATTTGTTCATCTACAACCGAGTCTCTTGTTGTTCCTTGAATCGGCATCTGCCTTTACTGACAGAGGTTCCTAAATATTGACATCTCCAGTGAGACATTTTCATCAGCATTTTCATGTAAATAACCCATCTTTTTCAACCTTACATATTTGTATTTTTCCATTTAGAAATGTCACCAACACGCCCACACGCTGGCTGTGAATTGTACGGACACTGACCTGCTCTATCAAACAGACTTTACACAGACTCTGCACTAGGGGAGCTGGCACGGTAACGTCCTGCTAAGGTCCGGTCCAACTGATTCAGACAATTGTGTTCTTGCATGCAGCTCCTCTGGGTAATGTCTGGATGGGTTCAGGGTTGCAGTGAAATGTGTGAAAGTGGCTTGAAACAGCTTTTCAAAAACAGTGACTTACTTGCATCGCTGCTGAAATGTGGTCAGGTCTGTAGGGCAGTAAAGTCTCTTTACATGATTTTAAATGTCTGTATGTATCTGATCCCAGGTTGCACTGAAGGTAAGTGATCATGTTACTATTTTATACTGCAAAAAGAAACAGAAAAAAGATAACTAACCATATGATGTTTTTTTGGCATTTCAGCATGGACGAACAAATTCACAGAAACAACCAGCAATTTGTACCCTTCTGGCACTATTAAACAGCTTTTTTATAAATAGCCTGTTTACTATGGATGTTGTCTTAGTGTTCACTGAGCTTTACCTAAATGATGGTAAGTACAGCCTCATCTCTCTCAGTATTTTTGGTAGATTTGTGTCAGACCGGGGAGAGGTGGTGTGTAGGGTGATAATTTGCTGTGTCCAGCGCTGGGGAGAATGACTGATGGAGGGATAAAGAGAGGGGGGATGGGGAGAGAGAGAGAGAGCAGCTGAGCCTCCAAACCAAATGAAATTCTCCACAGCTCCAGTTTCTTTTCCATCTTTTTGGTATGGCTGGTAACATTACTGTAAATAAGATACCCATGAACCTCATCCGCTGTTGCTATGGAGAAGAAGTCATTCACAGGCCGAATCAGAGCTGTAGCACATTAAAAATTCTTTGTCATTGCAATTGGTGCTAAAATACCCCACTACAGTGGCCAAAATAATTCAAAATTGAGCCAGAATATGAAAGAGACTGCCCATTATTGTCTTGATTAATCATTTGACATTAAAAAAAAAATCTTGATCACTGTTTCCTAGAGTTGAGACCTTCCTTGTTTTGTCTGAAAAAAAAAAAACCCACCAAAACCTAACCTAAAATATTCCTTTTATGAGTATAAAAGATAAAAAAGACCAAATCCTCACATTTGAGAAACTAGAACCAGAGAATGTCTGTATTTTTTTGTTCATCTTGCAGCTCTAGTTGCTACAAAGCACAGTCTTTAGCTTCCACTTGCTTGGAAGCTGAATGCTTTTCACTAAAATGTACCTTGGGAGTCGAAGCTAACTTCTCAAGTTGTTATGTGCACTGACTTTTGCTCATAGTTTTTCAAAACTGATTTAACTGGATGAGTTTCTGAGCTGTCCAAGTCTTGGAAATGCTCCAAATGCTCATGTCATCCTGCATTGTCTGTGCAGAAAAATGTTACTTTAACTTCCAGGACGTCTGGAATTACTCCTCCTTCTCCTCGACTCTATTACAGTAATATTTTACAAACAGAGCACTAAACTGAATATACTGTAGCTTCGTTCCATATCTAATGTGTGTGAGAAAGAGATTCAGAGTGACACTGCTGCATCTGTCAGAGGCTTAGAAGTTATTAAAACCCCCCGAATACACACACACACAGTTCTCTGCAACACGCAAACGCTCGGAAGAGTGAATCTTAAAACCAGTTGCGGATTGAAGAGACGATGGCTGATGTTTTTTTCCCTGCTCTTATTAAGGAACTAAATTGTTAGAGAACTAAAATCAGCACCCTACTGTGTGTAAACTGCACCTCCTGCTGTGAAATGTGAAAATGTCTCCACTGAATAAAGGTCTATTATTAAATATTTTTATCAGTGTATTTATCTTAATTAACTTAATCACACACAATCAGCAAACACACAAAAACATTTTTAAGAGGAGAACGACTATGTGCAAGTGCAAACAGGAAATTCACAAAAGTAAAATGCACGCATGCATGCACACACACGACACACACGACACACACGCCAAATATTTCACGGTTATCATGCTATGACATTCAGTTCATCTGAGCACACACGCAGAGTTGGGTCACATAGACGGTGAATGCATGCCACAGAGAGTTAGCATGCGAGGGGGAACATGTTCATACACAGATACAAAGCATCGAGACGCACACACAGATCATTAACCTCGCAGTGATCGCATGTGCTGGCCAAATGGCTGGTGTGTGTGCAAAAACCTCAAACGCACCGTTCAGTTGCATGATTATCACATGACATGCACACAACGACACCGTCTGCATGTGGATGTGAATAAATCTGCTCCTTTGTGCAGGGCTGACAGAGATCAAAAATATGTTTGATAATGATTAACTTCACCGATGCTTCGAGAAAACCCTGCATGCTAGACTGAAAAGGCCTGGTACAAATTTAGTCTGTATTGAAAGACAAATTTAGGAAGGATTTTTTTTTCACTGCCTGAAGCGACACAGCACACCATAAATATTTTTCCTCCCCTCATGACGACACTGAGAAGTAATGTGGTGAAACAGGAGTCTCTAAACCACACCTTGATTCTGACTCCAACTTGCAGCCTTCAGCAATTTCATGATTTTTCACTTAAAAGCTTTAAAAATTAGACTGAAAACATTGGCAGTCGTCTGCAGATGCACTGAAACCTCCATGTTTCCATCGCTGCGTCGTCTGCATTTGCTGTTTGAGGATGCTGATGCTTTTCAGGGAAGAAATTTCAAACAATCACCAAAAGTAGACTGTCTGACTATAGCTCCATGACACAATCTCCTACCAACAAATGCATCTGACAGGCAACAAGGAACCCCTGGTGATACTCATGCCACATGTTCCCATTGTTAGAAAACACAAGGGAAACTTAATGGAGAAACATCATTAGAGAAATGAGTATGATGTTTGAAAGTGAAAGATTTTTTTTATGCTCAGAATGACAAGATTCTACATTTCTGCAGTAGATTTAAAGGTTGGGATTGTTCTAGTTTACATTTTTCTGATATGAGCACATAAAAATAATAAATAACCTAAAAAATAGTAAACATGTTTAATACAAGAACCCTTTTCTTATTAAAATTAGAAACTGATCATTTGACTGGATGCCAGCTTGTATGCCATGATTGGCCACAAGCATTCAAGCCGCACTGGTACAGTGTAAGTGTTTTTCACAGCCAGGTAATGACAGGGTATGACGTGTTGGAGGTGTGATTCCTACAAACCACAGTTAGAGTCTGTGGCCTGCAGCCTTCTTCAGCTATAACAGCAGTTTCTGTTTGTACCATTCCCCCCCGGCATTATTTACAACTGATAAATCTGTGCAGAATATTCAGATATCTGGTTGATTACCTCTGCCAACAATAGCAATAGCTGAACATGGCTTAAAGCGATCAGTAAACACTAAAATATGGCTGATATGTGAAGGTACAGATCACACAGTTTCAGGTAGAAGCTATAAAAGTGCTGAGAGCCGGACCTTCTCTCTGGTCTCTGGCACAGACACATCCGGACAGACAGGGAGAAGAATGTCGTGGGTTGGCTGTGGTTGGCTTTTCTACCTAGCAGGGCCACAGCAGAGCAGCGCAGCAATCAGTTTGGCACAGTGTGGCTAATGTGGACTAACCTCGGCTCCTGGAAAAACCCTTTTGTTAACAGGTAACTTGGCCGTGGTTGCACAAAAGAAAGACAATGAAATGTAAACGGAAGTGCTCATGTGTTTCTCTCATTCTTTGTCCTCAGAATGCATTTGGTTAACCGACGCTTAAACGTCGATATGATTAAATAAAATTTCCATCCCTAACAGAGATAGTCTGTTCCCTGCAGGCTGCCGGTGTCCGACCTGAGTTCAACCCAGGATGAACAGACACTAACAAAGATCAGCTGACCCAGTCAGATCAACTGCCAAAGTGGGTTTAACTGTGTCACCCCTTCAGAATTAAATGTGTGTAATAGAGGTCGGAGACCTCAGCGAGCGTCACCAAGAGGCAGTGCTGCTCGTTGCTCCTCACCAGACCAAAGCAGCGTCTTTCGTTTGCTAGCAGAGCTAAAAAATCTGCTGTACTTTACATGGTTTTGAGGAGGTGAACAGTAATGCAGTTCTTTTGAGTCCCAGGGGAATGGGAGATGGTGAGGCTAATAATGTTGTGCCAAGCAGTTTCTGCAAAGGTTCTGCAGGATGTGTGTGTGTTTGTGTGTGGGTGTGCGGAGGTTGTGTAGGCGGATGGGGGGAGCTTGCACACTACCTGGCCATTATATAAAGCTCCCACTCTCGGCTAGAGGGCTCTGTACTGAGTGCCAACTCCCTCCCCATCCTGCTCCCCTCTCTGTCCTCCCATCCCCCCACCTCTTAGCCTTCCAGCTACTCTGACTCAGGCTTAACTCTGAAATACCTCCGCCTGTTGTTTTCTCTCCCTCCTGCCTCTGTGGTATCACAATCACTGCGCACGTTGTGGATCAAACAAAAGACGGGAGTTTGAGACTCAAATATGGATCGGGCCATTCCTTCCCTGAGCAGGATCAATCGTGCAGCCCAGCTGGACTGACTTCACAATGATTTCTCTTTTAATCATTAGCACGTTAAATGCTGTGCCATCACACCTGAGGCTACAGAGGTCCAGTCCCAGCTTGCCACAGGCAGATGGTGAATCTGAAACCCGTCCCCTTCAATGTTGCCCGGCACAAAGACGTGATGACAAGGGAGGTTTTTAATCTGATGCCAAAACAGTGCAGGTACATGCTGCTGGTAGCAACCAAAAAACACAGATTTGCTGCCATGTATGTGGACGGTTGGCAGGAAAGCCCTGACTAAGAAGTGTGATGGCAACGTGGTACAAACTATTGAGCGGGATAAAAAACACCTGTTAGATAAACACTGATCTGCTGACAAAAGAAGGAAGGAACGTAAGCTACAAAGGCTGACAGCAGAAACGCCATTGCTCTGGTCTGGTAAGGAAAGTGAAGAAGTCGGGTTGCACTCGTCCTCTGCACCCTTTTAATCCTGCAGAGTTGGCGAGGACGGCATGCACAGATGAAGGGGGATTGAGAAGACAGTAGCCTGGAAGAGACAGTAGCCTGAGAGTGCGGGCTGTGCAGCAAATGTGCTGCGGGTAAAGCTAAGAGCACAGATGCCTTTTTATCATCAGAGTGGCCTCTCCGATGTTGGGCTTCATCTCAGGACCGCCTGGGAAATGCAATTGTGGTACTGTGGTTGAGTGGTGAGCTCCATTCAGAGAACGGAGGCACCAAGCGGGTCTGTGCTGAATGAAGTCTCCCAATTCAATTTTTACTCTGCTTCACATCTCCTACAGCTGCATGATGGGAAGAACACCTACTGTAGTTAACAACAGCTATGATGCAGGGAAAGCAATTTCAATGTCATTTATTTTGGTTTCGTCTACATTTTAAACAGAAAAGGGGAGGATGAAAGTTGCTCATGATACTTCACCCTCGACACTTTGTTTCGCTAAATAAATATCCTTTGGCAAAGGATTTTTTCTCATGATCCTATTGTCACTTTACTGAAGATGGTTAAAAACACATCAAATCTGATACCTTTTGGGGTCTGGTTCTGGGGCTCAAATTAACACGTCCCCTAATGACCTGCAGCATCATGGTTTAAGTCATGTTAAATTAATTTGTGCAGTGGCCGTTTAGAACAAGCTGATTGTTTAGCCTTTAGTGGAGCCGTCCAAAAAGACTTTTTCCAAACAGACTTCCGTTACACACTGTGACAGAGACTCGTGTAAATCAGAGTAGGGCTAACCGATATATTGATATGAGATCCGATATCGTCTTACATCACAATACGGCAAAAGTCTTATTTTTTCTCAGGTTTTAAAGGCTGCAGTACAGTAAAGTGACAGAGAAAGAAATGACATATTTCATATACCTAATTATGTGCACTCGCTAACGAAATTAGCTGCCATGTTTCAATCATGTTAGGCTGGAGGAACGTGCATGCATCCCATGGTGTGCTGTCAGGAGATGCAGTAAATAAGAGAAAAGGAGCTATAAGTAAGCTACGTAGAGGAAAGTTAATTTATGCAGTGTAAAATGCCATACAGACTGAATAATGTTGACAACATGTTGTATAAATATGTTCCGCAGATCTCAACGCTGCTCTTCTTTGGGTCTTCAGCAATGAAGTCAATGAGATGAACGGTTGTTGGTTGTTGAGAAAATAAGAGACTCCTTTCATTCCTTCTAAATGTCAAGTAACATGATTTGAACTTTTTATTTAATTTAATCTAATTACTGATACTTGATTGTTAGGCATGTCACAAAATCAATTTATCATTTTACATTATGGCGGTGGTCTTATAAGCGACAAACTGTGTGGAAGATGACAGGCTGCTGCAGAGCCGGAGACAATTCTGGAAAGACTTCTGACTGACAGGATCTGAGTATTGTGGAGTTTCACTGATGGTTTCAGGTTTGAAGGCAACACAAATAAATGAAGCGAGTCACATTTTCGGTTATAGGGATACTGTATTGCAGTTGTATTCATTGTACGCCTTCTTTTCTGTGAGATTTTAATTTTTTTTAATATAGCAAAACAAACAACAGTGCTGAATATCATTTGGACCTGAATGTCACTGGTGTTACTCCTGCTGCCATCTCGTTAACTGCTCCCTCCTTCACTCCATTTTCACTGCACAAGCTGAACTAATTGATTAAGATAAGAAAATAAAACCACAATCTCAAGAAGTCAATTAATAATCACTGCAGACACGTTTGTGAATGGTTAGTTTGGCTCCCTACAGTCTCATTGGTGTCACACAAAACTGAGTATTACAAGAAATGTGTTTTTTTGGAATGGATGCAGAATCGGCCGGCATTATTCAGCAGGTGAAAGGTGACCCAACATTTTAATTTAATTCTATCCTTGAAGAAAAACATACAAAGGCACTTTCTTATAAATGCAAAGAGATTCTGGCTCACAGCAGGCTACTTCCTGAAGAATAAAGAGTGTTTGGTGAATCAGTGTCTTAAGCTGCAGCCCCTCAGGTCACAGGTCACTGGAGAGCCCACTGCATGCGCTCACGTCTATTATTAGCCGTTAACCCTTTCAGCTGCATGTTCAGGACTCATTAGAAGCATCTTAACCAGTCGGATTAATCCTCCCAGACATTCACTTTCACTTCATCACCTGAGACAAAAGACAGGACGGACATTACACACACACAGGAGCCTAATGAAAGTCTTCCTTTTTATACATTTACATATAAATTTGTTAGACTTGCCTATCCCAGAGTGACAAGTCGAGAATTATCGGTAAAACACGGTAAAATAAAGAAAAAGTCCTGTGAGAGAGCACACTTAGTCAATGTTTGTATATTTATTTACTTGTCCGATGATATAACTCACCACCCTTATGGTCTGCTGTTTTAAAAACAGATAAAGACCACCAAGATCATTTTAAACTGGCGTTTAGATGACCCGTCTGCACTGTATATATTATTCTGTGATTTTATGTATTTATTATTGTGTTTTTCAAAGTGTATTATGCTCTTTTTTACTGTAAAACAGTTTGTGGTTTTATCAATGAAAAGTGCTCTATAAATAAAATGTACTTACTCACTCAACATCAATGTCTTCCCATTACAGATTCTAGTCCTAAACTCATGGCTGCGTCCTACCAGTCCCAGACCTGCCCTCTTATCGTGTCTGTATCTGGTTTTTGTGTGAACCCACTGACTGTATGAGATGGACAAGCCACATTATCCAAACAGCTCTCACTTGGGCCTATGCCCTCATGAACAAAAAAAGACGACCGTTCAATTCAGTGTGAGAGGGATCAGAGGCACTAATTGTGACACTGTAAAAAGGGGAAAAGTCCATTTAAATGGTCATTGTGATTTGAGAAGCCTTTTTATCATTATACTGTATTTTGGTGTTCACGATGTTCCTCTTCATTGTCTTCTCCATTCAGACCTAACAATGGTGCTGCTGCCATTTCTTGGCACTTCCTATAAATGTAGGACAGCGTCTATACCAGGGTGCCACACTGACGCATGAAGGCTGCAGGTTTTTCTTCCATCCAACCAGTTTGACATCCCTGCCATCCTGACTTGGGAAATTCCTAATTTAGGACAGTTATATAAAATTTAAAACGGGTCTGTAACAGCGAGACAGCTAGGATGTTTTTCTACTTATAGTTTGGTTTCTGCAGTACCAAAAATCCTAAATGTCAGAGACAAGATATGATTTCAGACTTAGGAAATTTCTGTAATGATGCCCCAGACTCCTAAAGCCTGCAGCAAGAATAAATAGATAAGGAAATATCTCACGAAAAGAAATAACAGACAAGACATTTTTTATTCATTCATCCCTCTGCATTCACACCAAAATCTGTGTGATATTCCAACATTAACAGTATAAAATCTGGCAGCAGGGTGGCCAGTTAAATGGCTGTCTTTCTTCCTCCAGTTCGAAACACACAATTGAGCTCCAAGCGGCTACCTACCCATGTCTGTCTCAAATGTGACATGTTTCCACGGCAACAGGACTGTGTCACAAAATCACCACAGGAGTTAAGAAAAAGCTCTATCTTGCCGGAGCTGCAGACAAGATGTGCTCTCGCGGGGCAGAATATCGGACAGAACATGCACAGTGTTTGTTATGCACCCTGAACGTTTTTCTGATAAACTTCACTAAATGAGAACAAGAAAAAGAGGCAATAAACTGTCTGCTAACAGCTGGTTCAACACTTAACACCTCTGACATCTCTGCAGCAGAGGAGACGTGCAACATCTGTATCATGTTCCACACTGTGAGCTTTATACAATCTGCTGTTCATCAGTCTGAGTTTTACATTTCCAGTACTTTTGCGTCTGAGATGATGCTGTGAAACGCCACGAAATGAAAGTCTTAATCACCGAACGTGAGCTTGAAACACGCGCCAACATCTGTGCACGCAGGTAAGCTTTAAATACACCAACAGCCGAGAACAGTTATCATTCACTCTGCTGACTTCTAATTGTCTTTAAACTGAAAATTAACTGCAGCGATAATGACAGTGACAGCCAGAGCAATAGGCAGGTGTTGAAAGGATGCAGGGGAGCAGAGAAGAGGGCCTGTATCATTAGGGATTAACCTAGCCACAGGCTCTACAAATAGACTGTCTCCACCTATAAGCCGCCAGCGCACAGACAGTTATTTGTATTGCCAGGTTGCTGCTGCTGCAGCAGCTCCAGAGAAGAAGAGAAGACAGTTCAAAGAAGCCGAGGCGGATCGGGACTCCTGTGAAACAAAATGCGATGCAACAGGACACATTTGGGGGGCCTGGCAACATCAGAGGCTTTCACAAGCACAGGTTTGTCTGAGACGACTGCATCTCAGATTCTTGCACCAATTGGGTGTAAAAGCTAAAATAATATACAGCCTGAGGCAAGCAAGAACAAAAAGTGCAGCAGTGCAAGCCAATATATATATATGAGAGCCGAAAGACATTTTTCAAGCCAAAAAATAAACATTCTCTTGTTAGTGTGAATAATGTTGCTTTTCTTTAGCAAACTGAATTAGAGCTGCAACAGTCAGTCAACAAGTAGTTTAGTCGATCAACTCTTGGATAATGGAGTAATCGTTCAAGGGATTTTTCATTGAAAAATCATTAGAAAATATTTTTTAGCCTCTCAAAGATCAGACATTTTCTCTATTTTACATCATATAAAACTGAATATCTGGATTTTGGACTGAAAAAAACATGATATTTAAAGACATTTGGGCTTTGAGAAATTCAACACTTTTCACTATTTTGTGATTTTATGGACTAAATCACCCACGGATCAAGCGAAAAGAAAAATTACCAGTTAGCTACTGCCCCACTTAATATATTTCAGTTTTTAACTATCTGTCAGATAAAACAAGCAATGGCAGAGGGAAAATAATAAACGCCCTCTTTTCACTCCATATCTCATATGCGATGCCAGGAGAAAACAAGCAAATATAATTATGAGATTGTTTCATTTCAACTATTAAAAGATTTTTGTTTTACGTGTATGATTGTGTGATAAAACACCACATTGTGTTGAAACATAGTGGTTAAATTAAGGCATTTTCCAAACTTCACAGACGTTTTATGACCCTTGTGTTGAGCGAGAAAATAAACGGCAGATTAGATAACAATGCAATTAATAATATGTTGCAGCCTTACACATTACAGAGCAAATAGGCTCATATCTATAAACAAAATTCCCCTTTCATTAATATTCTTTGCATCAGCTTCTAAGCTCTCTTTCTCTGTCTGTGGTCTGATGACTCCTGCCACAAACTGACGCTTTTGTATGTTTGCAGCCTCTGAGTGAAAGTTAAGACAGTCAGTGCACACACACACTTCACTGCTCTCTGCATCACAGACATAAGAGGCTCATTAAAATAACACACATTTTTATCTCAGGTGTGAAACAGAAGTGAAATGCCAAGCAGAAGCACAGTAACTGGGGCCATTTTTTTTGCATTATTTAATCATTTCACATCCTAATGTGGAAACTCACATAACAAATGAGACAGAGGGGGGTGGGAGCATTATGATTACTGTAACATTACAACATGAATGTGTCTGTTATCTCTTGTTTTTGCATCAGTATTACTGGTGTAGTCACGTATAATGGCTTAATGTATCACAGAGCAAACATCATCAATCTGACAAATGGATCTGAACTAAATCTCAGTTAGGGTTTTCTCCTTTATGATGGCTGGCCGTCTTTGACCATTGAGCCCAAAATCTATGTAAAGCACTCATTTCTGGTGAAAGAAATAATAAGATGACAGACTTCCTATTATTCTAATTATTGGATGTAGCCCCTGTAGTGGGTTCTGTGTCCCTATGATTCGAATAGTTTGGATGACCTGGGCAGACAATATCATCTCTTATTGTGATTGTGAAACATGTGTTGTTTGCATATATTACATGCAACAAAACATAAGTCAACACAAGCCATCATTAATGCTGCCTTGTTGATGACTGATAACCTTATACCGTATAGTCTTAAAAAAAGTCCCTGTCCTTCTCTAGAAATCTAAAAATAATAAACTGCCTTCAAGGAAGTTCTGATATTTGCTCTTTAACTGATAACATTCTCTGGAGATTAAAGTTTAATTTAGATGAAGATCTGCATGTAAAAAAAACATATTATTTTTTCAGCTTCTTGTTATTTGCACTAAAATCTATTTAGAAAATTTGAACTTTCAAGGTTGAATACAGAGAGTTTGCACATTCAGCAAAAAGGGAAAAAAAATGATGTTTGTTCAACAACTTCTCTTCAACAGGGTTCCTACATCTATTCAAGATTAAAACTTTTCAAGTACCCTTAAGACACTTCAACCAAAAGTTTTAAAGCCCTTAAATCATATCTCAATTTTTACTTTAATTCGTTTTTCAGCTTTACTTTTTTCAGGTTGGAGAAATTTCATTATAATTGAAAAAAACGTACGACTCAATATGTCCAAAAGCAGCATATCTAACAGGTTCCTTTGTGTATATCTCACTCTCACTGAGTTTGTACACTTATCTAACTCTTATCTGGGACAGAAAGCAAAAGGATATTTCAAGAACTACAACAAAAAAAATCCGCACAAATGAATAAGCAACAAGGCTAAGCATTTCATAGACTCAAGCTGAATTCCCAGATTTAAGAATGTTTCTCTCTGATTCACAGTAAGTTGCTGTAATGCTTCTGTCAATGTGCTGAATACCTTCAAAACTTTCATTTACTTTGCATACTTTGCCCACAGGAAGTCAAAGCTACTTGACCCCTGAAACAGTACTTAAAACAGGTCTGCAGAAGACAAATCAATCACCAGGAAACCACAACCAAACCAAACTCACTGCTGCTTACTTCTAAACAAAGTCCTCAGGCCAGTTAGTCAGATCTTTCTGCTGTGGTTCTACGTTGCTGTGAAATAAAAAGCTTCCTCTGTGGTTCATTACTGTACAGTGAAAAGCAGCCTGCGAGTTTAACATTCAAGCACACAAAAAAGCAGTTTGTGCAGACACAAATTCCCTCCATTTTTCATTTTAACAAGAGCAGACAAGGGGAAAAAACTCTAATCTCAATCAAATCAGGGCTTCAATTGCTGTGTATTATAGTTTATTATCTAATGAATTCATAAGAAAAAACATATGCACATCACACCTTGCTTCAGCTCAAGATTACACATTTTATGTCTGACCCACAATCCAAAAACTCAAGAGTCGAGTTAAAGCTGCAACTATTTGATAATGAAATGTTTTTAAATTCCTGACTTCTTTTCAGCTCTGAGGATGTGCTGTTTTTCTCATCATTACCAGATGTCACTCTGGACTCCAGTAAACTGGCATTTCTCAGTATTTTCTGACATTTTATGGACACAGAAAATGTCGACTGATCAGTTAACAGTGAAAATAAAATGTAAGTTGCAGCCCCGCCCTTCACGCATTCATCTTACATTATGAAAATGAGAAAAATGCGAGCAAATGTTGAGGTTTAAGAACTGCAACCATCTCTCTGCACAGAACTGCACCTAATTAATCAGGGAAAGCCTTTAATAAACTCGAGTAAGAGCACATCTGGCTTTCAAAGGAGGCAGAGGGTGGAGCTTCATAACAGCAGCTGGCACAAAGGAGCACGTATAGATCCACAGATCCGGGGCTGGCAGTGGAAACACAGTGGGGAAAAGACTAAAAATAGCCCAAGACTCTGATCAATAACTGCTAGATATGTTCCAACTCTGCCTCAGAAAGTTCAATTAAAACAGTGTTTCAGTGCAGCCACCGAGCAAACACGGCCATGTGGAAGGCAAGGTGCACCAGTGATGAATAATCTAACTAAGTACTGCATTTAAGTACACAGTTTAGGTACTTTACGTGAGTGTTTACATTTTATGCAGCTTTATACTTCTCCTCCTCCGATGCACGTTTTGTTCCATTACATTTGTCTGAAAGCTTTTGTTACTTTTCAGACTGCAAGCTGTCTTTGTGTTGACAAAATTCTACCACTTCTTCAGCTAAATGACCCCTTTTAAAGCTCTCTAGGATCTGCTAGAAAATGCACCGTCACAAAGCCGAAAACAGGCTGAACAAACATATGATGATCTTATAGAAAATGATGCATAGCTCCAAATTAAACTACCCAGCAGAGTGGGGATGAGCACATTAAACATCTACAGCAGTAAAATGCAGCATGCATATTGATCCAAACCTTTTGATACTTTATTTAAGTATTTTCAGCTGAACTGTCTCACTTTCACTTAACTTTAACTAAGTGGTTTAACTTCAGTAAAGAGTTTCAGTCTTTGTCCTGCCAGTGTGAAGCTCTGAGAGTATAGACCACATGGACACATAGCTGATATAAGTTAATCAGGTATGTATGTTTCATTCAGTATTTATTTCCTAACACTATTTGTATAGTTTGCAACTTAAAGAACTCTTGACTTCTATACAGACATTTTATTCTGAATTTTTCTTTTTATATGAATTTATAGCATATGTATACACAGACACACATTTTAAACACTAATGTACTGATTATTCCTGTCTATTTCTTAACCTTTAAAATTGTCCAGCTTTGTTATCTTATGTGTGTTTCTGTGTAAATATATTGAGAGGAATGCAAAAACAAAACTGAGTCACTTTACTTGTGTATGTAGTGTACACACACTTGTAAAGGAGATTCTGATCCTTTGCATAAATTCTGCTGATAATAAATTCATTCTTTTTAAGTTAAGGTTTCAATGCAGGACTCTGAACTGTAGTAAGGATTGTCAAAATTATCGAGACTTTTTCAATGCCACATGTTTCAATTTGTTACATGTTAATTATGCATTTGATAGTAGTGAAAGAACCACAGCTATAACAAAACAGATTTTTTAAAAAAAAACACATTTTCAACCAAAGGCTGCACATCTAATGATGATAAATAATGTTAAGAATGTTTATCACATTATTGGAAAAGTGTTGCGTTCAGTGACTTTTCCTGGTTGTGTTCGAGCATGAGAGAAACAAAACGCTGCTCTCCATAAGCGGTGTAAGCTCTATAATGTCATTCAACACGGAGAACAAAAACTTAAAGGCACTGCAGTAAAATACAGCTGCATTAAAAAAAAAAGTTACATTTACATTTTGGAACATTAAACAGAAATAGCCAAACAATTTAGCGTTATAACATTAATAGGAGTAAATGAATGGGTATATTCCATATTGAAAAAAATATCGATACTGGAATTTTTTTTTACGTTGTCCAAAAAAAAAACGATGATCCGTCTGGTTTTAACTAGTATTGTATCCAAGTTTAAAATTCTGGTATCATGCCAACCTTAACTTGAAGTAAACTATCATCAGTGTGTGCGTGGTACCTTTATTTGACTGACGGACTTGAATACTTCTGTGCTGTGAGTCTGTGAGAGCAGCCCACCTGCACACCTGGCTGATAACATAACGGTTAATCAGCTGCCAGCGTACCGTTACACGTTCATCACGCACGTATCAACAGGTACAGTGAGTCTCACAGGTGTTCATGAACAGGTCAGGTAACGTTACTCCAGCTCTCGGACAGGGATCAACTTTATCAACACTCGCACAGTTTGAGAGGAACAAACCGTCCATGTGTGCGTGTTTTCAAACACGGAGCGGCTGCTGTCACATTCAAACAGTCTGGAGGCTGTCGGCGCCACAAAATGCTCCAGAGCTCACGTTATTTTCCGCTCAAAATATAAAGCAAACACACCGGACAATGAGGACAACGGTGTCCTGCTGTGCACCGCTGTGTTTGGTGTTGAAGCAGCCCACAGAGGAGGAATACAAAGTGAAAGCTGGACACTGTCCGTTCAGACAAACCGCCGCGTCTCAATATCAACATAAACATGCTCGTGCAAGCTGTGGCGCTCGCGCATTCAATAAAAGTTCCTGCATCGTTTGATGGATAAACATTCAAATCTGACAACATCTCAGCACCCCGGGAGTTAAAACCACTGCCGCGCAGTGTCACCGGAAAATCAAACGCTTGGTAACCGAGTAAAAATTATAACGATTTCAGGCTGCGCCTTACCTTCAGTTCCGCACTCTCCGCCATCTTGTATTTCTTTGCGCAGGCGTGGTGAGGTGCTGTCACATGACTGGGACGCGCAGAGCTGACCGCGTGAACGCGCGCCCAACGACTGGGGTGCGTTCAGGGGCACAGATGATGGCAGGAAAAAACAGATGCAGAAATTAGTAGAATGTTACAGAAATACAATATGTTTAATATGTAATAATATGTTATAATATAATATAATCATGAATTGACTTTCATGCTCAGCTTACTATTCTATGTTATCTTGCTGATACTATATTATATTAAACTACATATTCTATTTTATATCGCATATTATATAATATTGTGTTAATATGTTGATCATATTGTGTCAATGTGTAGACAATGTTACATTTTCTATTAATACAGACACTGAGTGTCATTACTTAATCACATTGTATTAGTAATCACTTTTCATTACACAATGTCACTTTTTCCTTGTAATTTTGTATTAATTTACAATTATATAGTTTTAATTTTTATTATTATTGGATATTATTTTGCATTTGTGTATTTTTACTGTCCATGTATTATTCATTTATTACATTTAATGTAAACTAGAAGAGAAGAAATCATTCAATGTACTCACATTTGGTTTCTGGCTTAAAGTAACCTTTAAACTGTTGACAGTAATCACATGTGCTCTTTAAACTCACGTTCATACAACGTTTAGGTCAAGTTATTTCAGACTCTCCATCTTTCACCTGTTACTTTCCTCATTGCAAAAGTGACTACACACAACACTTTCAACACTGACATTCAACTCTCCTCCGCCTGAAGTGTTTCTGTTCCACTGGGTTTTGTTTTTATGTAAAGAAATAACATTAATACTCAGAAATTCAGGTCATTGTTGGCTCCAGTGTGTCCAACAATGTGGACCAAACAGTCTCTGTTTCAAATATCAACAACAGACTCATATCTTGTTTGCCATCATATGAAAAATGGGGCCATCAGTGCCACACCTCAGCATGTCCTGCTCATATTCCCATCAGCAGTGCCAGCTGAAGACACATCTGGCCCAGATCAGTCTGCTATGTGGGCTAAATCTTTCTTCACCAACGACTCTTTAAATCTTTTCTTTATTCAGCTTGAAACCTGCAGCAGCTATCTGAAATCATTTCTGTTTGGACTATTAGAATAAGTCACATTTCACTGGATCTTCTACAATTTGCTCTGATGGAAACTTTCTATATAAATAATGTATTTTTGAACTTCTTGATCAGGATTTCCTTTCCTACATGTTTTTATTCCTCTCTGGAAAAAAAATATAACTTTTAAAAACTTTTTTAATGAGTTTTCAACTGAATACAATTGTATTTAAAAATAAAAAAAAAGAAGAAGAAGAAACTATACATAATAATAATCTTAAACTAATTAGAATATTATTTTCATATTCTAATGCGTCAGCATCCTCAGCTCCACTGTCATGACTGCTAACATTTATTAAGCCTTTATTTCCTTGCAGCTCTGCATCATCATCACTGTCCTCTGTAGGCTTCAGTCACACATTACACAAAAAAATAACCCTCACATAGTTTGATTTAAATCCATACACAACTTAGAATAGTAAAGTACTTATTAAGTTGCTCTGCTGCACTTTTATTATCTATATTTTTAACTTTTACTTTGTGTAAGTTCAATGTGAAGCACTCGGTGCCTGTAATGTATTTGTTGTAAAGCACTTTGTGCTGCACTGCATGTATTTAAGGTGCTATACAAGTACATTTTATTATTGTTATTAATATTATTATTATTATGACACTAACCTGCACAACAAATTTTGTATCACAAAAACATGAATTAATTAATTTAAAGCCAAAGAAGTTGAAGCGAGGCAGTGTTTAGCCTGATGCACTCAGATCCACTGCTGTAAGTTTGTGTACAACTATTGCATTAAACGTTATTCATATATAAGTACAGAAGTTTGATTAGCTGTTTATGGTAGGGACGACTATACATGAAACTATACATTATCAATATAGAATCAATATATATATATATACATTTCAGGGACCTCATGGATCACCCAGAACCTCTGCTTTATACAGTGAGCTTTAAGTTCAGTCAGTGTGTGTGTGTGTGAACATGTGTGTGTATACAAAGTATATGTGTCTAAATATGTTCTTATATTTAATGTAAGAGTTTCCAATGCACTGAATGTGTGCAGTATCCAGCCTGCTCATCATCTCCCCCTCCCTTTATTTTATTTTATTTTATTTAGTTTAATGTAATTTAATAACATTTATTTATTTAATTACTTTAATTAATTTCACTCCTTTATTTTATTTTATTTTTATGTAATCTAATTAAATTAAATTAATTTAGTTATTTAGTTATTGTTTATTTATGTAGTTATTCATTCATTCCTTTATTTAATTTTTTGTAATTTAATTTAATATAATTACATTTTATTCATTTAGTTATTTTGTTTTCTGTTTATTTATTTAGTTATTCATTCATTACTTTCATTCATTTTTATTTATGTCTTCTGTTTTATTCTTTTCTGTCCTGAATTGTGAACTCTGGATGCATATAAAGTGTAGATATTAAAAATGTGTAACATGTGTCTATAAAGACACAAACAGGAGAATCTGTGTTCAGTATAAACTGAGAGGAGAAACCAGTAGGTGGCGCCCTAACATCTCAAATGAATCCAACATCACATGAAGTGAAGCTGTTTGTTCCTGAGCAGAGTCATCTCTGCTTCCTATAAATGCTTTTATACTTCCACACTGATCACATCAAACACACGAGGCTTTCTGCCTGGATCCATTATCACAAAATGTTCCTCCACACAAAGAACCTATTGACAAACACAATCACAGAGGTTTTATTATATCATTATGTATCGCTGCCATCTGCTGTATTGTTGCCGGCCGGTGATGGGACAGGTGTCCGCTGACCACACGTGTTTAAACAAGCAGATGATTAATCAGAAGTACACACTGCAAACACTGAGACAACATGTCCAACAGGAAGATAAAACATGAATCTTCTGTTTAAATGTTGGATATTACAGTGTATGGATTTAATGTTTCAGCCAGTAAATGCAGCTGATTACTGCAAGAGCATGTAAACTGCACTATTATAGTGCTGTATGCTATTATACATTGTGATATCTATACATCATTATGCAACATAAATGTCTTAATATAGAAAGTAAACTGTATAATGGATTCAATATTTGAACAAAAAGTGGGTTATGTAAATATTAAAGGTAATTTCCTTCTTCTTTAGAAACATTTCTTTTACATTTGCTCAGGTTAAATTATTTTGCAGCCAAAGTTTTTCAGATTACTGTTCTATATTAAAAATATTTGAGCAGTTTATAATATATGATTCTTTGTTATGCATAATTTAAATGAAACAAGCAATTTATAACAGTTTAAACAAATAATTTCCAACACAACTTACAATGTTAAGATGCAGCTCAAATGATTATTGTATAAATAATAATGTCTAATTAAATATCACACAGGTCTTTTTTACATAGAAAAGCTATTTAATTTCTAAGTTCATGTTGTTGTCATTACTTCTTTCTTATTTTTGTAAATACCAATCTGAGCTCTTGAATTTTACGTTTACTTTTGAGTATTTTTTAAAGTATAACATAAACTTTATTGATATACGATACAAAAGACATCAGGATCTAATTATTGCCATAAAGCATTCCCACTAAATTATATTTTCCACATTTTAAATCATTGTGAGAAAGAGCAAGAGTAAGACAAACTCTCAGACGGTGACTAATCCATATTCTCCCACAGTATTTATGGCCATATTGCCCAAGCTTAAATATAGACACTGGAAAAAAATTCATTAATAAATAAACAGTTTGTCATATGATGTTGTTTGGGGACCAAATATACAAGTTTGTCCATTGTTTGGTTTGTTGCTTGTTTAAAAAATAATTTGCTTAGTAGTTTATGTGGTTTGTTAATGACTTCTTTATTATTCATTAACTTAAAAATGGTCAATTACTTATTGGTTTTGTGATATGTATGAAATAAACCCTCATGGTCACCAAGTAAAACAGCATCAACACATCATTAAGTTGTGATAATGTGTGAACTGTGTTCTTTACTTATATATCACCGATGCATCATAAACGCACATGCACCACGGAGCGATGTGTGAACACAGGCACACTTTGAATGAACGCCTAAAGTCCCACTTTAAATTATACAGTGGTATAATTATTAAATTATCATGAAATAATTTATCATGCCAGTAGTCAGCAGCTTTCAGGCTCCCTGTCCTCAGTTTACAGTCAAACTTTAAAAAGACTGGAATCACCTTGTTATGGAGACTTTTCACTGAAAGGAGAAGAACTGAAGGCCTGCCGGGCGCAGGGTCAGGGGCTGCTGGGCCCACAAAGAGATGCAATAAAGAGAAGCATAGAACCACTCAAGAGAGGTTCAAAGTGACTAAATGTGTTCCCATTGAATACACAGACACCAAATGACCACAAGAAACCCACAAATAGATGCAGAGAAACCACAAAGAGACACAACCCAGCCACAAGGAGACACAACACAGCCACAAGGAGACACAAAGCCTCTGAAAACAGGTGGGAAATTCCTCAACAGAGACACCGAACGATGATAAGACGACACAAAACAACCAGGAAAACGCAAAGAAACTTTAAAGACACACAAGACCAAAAGAAATATGCAAAATGACCACAAGCAAAAAGCTTAACAGCCACAAATAGATGCAAAGTGACCACAAATAGACACAAGACAGCCGCAGAGAGACACAAAGCAACGAAAAAGAAGCATAAAGCAACCCAGAAGATACAAAGAACCACAACAAAAAGATGCAAAACAGCAGAGAGAGATACAAAGAGACCACAAAGAGACACAACTCAGCCACAAAGACACACAGAGGCACAAAATGACCACAAAAAGTCACAAAGGAGCCATAAAAAGATGCAAAGCAACTAAAAAGAGGCATAAAACAACCAAAAAGATGCTAAACCATCACAAATAGATGCAAAATGACTAATAAGAAAGTGCAAAATGTCCCTAAAGACAAATAATGACCACAAAGAGACACAAGAAGAAACAAAGCCATTTAAAAACAGGCACAAAATGACTCAAAAAGGCAACAAGAAGACACAAAAGGTGCAGAACAGCCACAAAATGATGCAGGCCATCACAAGAAGATGCAAAAGCAAAATTAACAAGAGGTGCAAAACGACCTAAAAAAAAAGCTAAGTAATACAAACAGATGCAAAGGGACCTAACAGACATAAGGTAGCCACAAAGACACACAAAGCAGTTAAAAAGATGAGCATAACAACCACAGAAAGATGCAGAAGACACAAAAAGAGGCGCAAAAAGACTCAAAAGTGGTGTGATGCCACCACACAGACTGAAAACAACCAAATAAAGATGTTATATGACTAAAGAATTGTGAAAATTGTGACAAAATCCCCATCCCGCCTGTGCTGTTTGCAGTGGTTTTGTGTCTCTGTGTATTAGGACTAGGGGGGGGGCTGTCTGTGCCTCATCAGCACATAATCCATCCACACTTGTCACCACATATCAGCCCTCATCAGGTTTTTCTGATGTTAAACAACTCAATAAAAGTACATTAAAGCAGCCAGTCGTTTAGCTCTGTTCATCTCCGCCCGCTCCCCTTGTTAGTATTCAAAGAGAACCATCTTTACCACGGAGGGCAATTACGCTCACAGAAAATTAACATTCATTGTGTGTCAGTGACATTATGCGAGTATCTGTCTCAGTATGAAGCATCCAGGGACCGAGAGCCGTGTAATCAATATCTATTAGTCCTCCCATCAGAAGAATTAGATTTCACTATTAGATCAGCCTGCTCCCCCGACTCCACGTCAAACATTATAAGTTGACTGGACATGTCATGCACTGATGTCGCCGCCTAATGAAAGAGATCATGTTGAACTCAAATACAATAAGAGGAAATATGATCCGTCTCAGGAGGAGCTCTTCTGTACGGAGGCCAGCAGGGGTCACACTCACACCGCAAGGAAGACACAAAGCAGGGAGGATATAAAGCAGAAAGTGGCTTTCACATTTTATTAATATTGACATGGGTACATACAGAAATGGGGAAATCATGGGCCGAGTGTGACAGAAACAACAGAAATGAAAACGCAGCTGTGTGAGAGGCAGATTACACACACTTCATACAGTGTCTTCTTCTTATAAAAACACCATCAGATGAAAAGGTTTTGGTTTCAGTCTGTTCTGACTTACAGATGCATGTAAATGACAGAAAAAACCCGGAAACAGAGAAAATGATGTGTTAAAATAGTCTAAACTGTACATGGTATCTATAAATGGCTCGCCTGTTGTTGTTTTTTTTTTATTATTATCGCTTCAAAGTTCAGAAAATCTTTTTATCGTTTGATGTCAAAACTGAACTGATGAAGTTAAGTGCCCATAATAATAATAATCATAATCATAATCATAATCATAATCATAATAATAATGTACTCTATTTTTAAACATAAAGGGTTTTTTTTGCTAAAAGAATTTGGTATCGGACGGCATGGTCAAATTCAGAAATGTTGCCCATTTAAAGTGCTTAACAACATATACAGTGTTACAAATCATCTAAACAATAACTTAAACAAACAAAAAGGAAATAATAAATATATGTAAAAACTCAGGACATTCAAACAAGCAACAAAAGCTAAATAATGAGATACATTTTGAACTTAATATCACAATTATACGAGCCATTGCACATCGTCACGTGATATATATATTTATATATATATATGTTTATGTATATAGTGTTTTCATTTCAGAGGAGCTAAAGAGCGCTGTGATTCAGAGGGACTCCTTGGTTTGAGCTTCGATCAACAATCCTTTTACTTCCAAACATAAAATGAACTTTAAGGTCTCTTTAGTCAAGAGTTCAGTTTTTTCGGGGGAAAGTTTGTTGCGAAACCTTCTCAGAGTCACTCAAGTGCTAAAATCAGTGAATCTATACAGCAGGTGGGTGGTCCTTGGGTTACAGGTGGGAGGTGAGCGCTGTGTGTGTGTGTGTGTGATTTTTGTGTGTTTTTTTGGCTGTGCTGGGGGTCGGTGCAGGTGGTGCCGGGCACTAGGGAGGCAGCAGCGGCGGTTTGAAGGTGCAGGCTCCGGTGCACTGGCGCGGGGTGAGCATCTTACAGGAGAAATGGTGAAGGGCGTCATGAGCTTCTAGGGAGGAACAAGTCCATCAGTGAGAACATGCACACACACACACACACACACACATACAGCTAATTACCGCTTCATTTACAGATGTAGGTTTGCTTTTTTAACCTTAGTGTTAAAGGATAGGTTCAGCTCTGTCTTAAGAACAATACTCACATGCTTTTGTGCACACTGAAACAATTTTTTGGTACTTTTTTAGCTCAAGCCATTGTGAATTAAAGGAGCATTGACGCCAATATTTGTCTTGCAAACTTGCTGAATATTAAATACTTTAGAGGAACCGACCGTGTTCCTGAAAATAATTTGAGTGTCTCCTGCTGTGCATATACATCCAGTCCATCTTCTTCTTTTGATTAGTTTTATCATGTGTCCCATTACCTCCCTCTGCTGGACTGTCCTCTGTCCCGTCTTTTCAAGCATTGCAACAATACATGAAAAGACGCATGACAGAGATTTAGCTAAATGTAGTGTATGTGTAAAAAGTGAAAATCCTGAAAGGTTCTCCAACTAATTCATCAGGAAGTGCATGTGAAAGGGATATAAAGAGACCTGTTTAAATGTAAGTGATGGAGGCCCCTGTTTGCATATATCAAGTAAGTATCTTCAACTTGATATAGAATTTAGTACAAAATAAACTTTTTTAAATTCTATGAGCCAGGTTTTCATCCAAATGTGGTGTACGTTTCACATAATTTTCAGAATATTGGCAACAGAAAATGAGAATTAATAAGCTTTTATATCAAGACTGTTCAACAAGATAAACAGCTGGTGACACTAAACTCTCCGGTCGGACGCCATTAAACCAACAAGTCCTTTAATCAACACGACCTCTGAAGGCCTCGTCACACCGGGCTGTCAGTGAACGCCCCAGTTTGGTTTGTTCTGCACCGCTGACACTGGTCAGACTCTAGTCTTTGGCTTTTTAGATGATCGAGTATGTTGAGTTGGTGGCAGAGCCCGTTGGTGAGAGAAGCTTAGAAATGATTTGTTTCATGCATTATAACAACAATTTGAATGTCGTAAGTCGTAAGTCTTCCAGTGTTGATTTTTGAATGACCGCATGTGCTGTTTAAGTGCAACTTTTTTGCTGAGAAACTGGAAAACTGTTAGTTCTTTGGTGTCAGTTTGACAAGAGAGTCTTTTTCTAAACGTGCGCCTCTACGAGTGGCAGGAGACCAACAGTTGTAGTTTTAAACATGTGGTTCATGCTGTGAAACGGTTGTAGGTTTATGCACCCAAACTACTTGCTTAGCTTTATGTGAAGATTGTGGTTTTGGTTGAATTAGTTACGCTTGTTTCGTAACTTATCTGCTAACCTGCCTGATGTAAGCTAACTTACGTATATAAGTTAAAATAACTCAACACTGACTTCTAGTTTCCCAGCACCACTCTTCTCAAAGTCCTGTGTTTATTTAAGCCATTCACCCCCCGGACTTACTCTGTGTGTGGAATTTGTCGCTCTTCATACAACTTTATCTGACTTCTTCCTTCGCTGCCGTCATGAATAATATAGCCGCTAGAGGTCGTAATAAGCTGCTTAATAAGATCTATTTGATTGTTTTTTGGGGAAGGACACTGTTCATTTAAATAACCATACTTGCATATCATTTACATTTTTTTAAGATTTTGTCCGTCAAATGCAGAATGATAAAAAAACACCAGGACGTCCTGCTACATCAGTTTGCAACGGGGTCACATGTATGTCTCAGTTGTGTGCATACTGCAGGTAACAGTGGATTCTCTGTAGGGGAGCTGGAGTACGACCTGAACGCTGGGGACGGTGATGTAATTCAAAAGCAACAGTCAAACTTCAGACTTTCAAACTGTGAGAAATCTGATGGAAATATGACGATTATGTTTGTTTAATTAATTAATGAAGAAGGTTACAGTCTCCTTTAGCTCCAAGCTAATCTGAAGCTTTTGTCTTTTGCTGTTCCTCGTCTCTTTAGGGGAATGTTAAGTTACATTCTGCATATAGATCAGGATTCTTTTTCATTGCACTTTGTCACTTCTTGCTTTCATCAATTTGTCAAATTTTCAACCTCAGCCAAGTATAAAAAATCTTTTGCAATATTATTGTGTTTCCACTCAGGTTTTTAAAAAGAGTGCACGCACACACACACACACACACACA
>CAFUXE010003075.1:281831-292616 GCA_903364295.1 Serranus cabrilla
CACACACTGTTTGTTGCTGAGCTGTGGCGGAAGTTTCATGACAAAAAAAATATGATTCTTTGACACTTGCTCTGAATAATTCAGACTGCTGAAGCCTCAAATTTGTGTTTTCTCATCAATTGCTTTAAGAAGGGATCTCTTTACAACAGTTAAAGTGACTATCAGTGTTTTAAAGCTCATATTAGCATGTGAGGATTATTTCAAGGCAGATTTTAAAGAAATATGAGCCTATCCTTTAATGGTGTCTTACTGTAAATATCAATCACACTGATCACAGAAGAGGATAAATTAAAAAAAAGTAGCACTTGCATATTTATGTTTGTAGGCATAAAATAACATGTATTCATGTTCTTTTCCTGGACCAGATAAAATTACCTTTTAGCTTCTGCTGTATTGCATAACGAGCCTTTCTCTCTTGGTCCAACTCGCTGCACAAAGTGTCTATCCAAAAATAAAATAATAATAATAAAAAAAAGGAGTAAAAAAAAAAGAAAAAATTAGATGTGAGCTGCTGCTGCATCTGAAGCAGAGGAGTGTAATGTATGCCGCCTGCCCCTATGGTATTTAGAGTGACCCCTCTGTGTACTTGAACCCTGTATTTAAACTACTGTAACATTAAACCAATCCTTTAACGGGTGGCATTAGTTGCTGTCTACTGCATGTAACCGATACAGCACAACATAATGGTCTGTCTATTCAATTTTCCAGAGCATGATTTAGGAGAAAATAACCTTTGCAAACAAAACAACGTGGTCTCAGTTTCACCTTCTGATGTCTAGTAATTTACTCAACGGCAGGAGAAAAATATGGAGTTTACAGGAAAAAGGCTGGACACAAATTGCCAATATTTCAATATGCAAGTGTCACTTTTCCTTTCTTTTTTTAGCTCAGAGGTTCAGATTGATTGATACTGCCTGTGTTACTTAAATGTTTTTTTTGTGGCTCGGATTTTTTCCCATAAACTTAAAGAGCATTGATCTACATCCGTTTTACAGTCATAATCTATGAAGGCACAAAGAGAGAGAGAGAGACCAACCTCGAACAATCTGCAGCTGCTGGACCATTTCCTCTCTGTAGGACAGCTCACGCTTCATTTGATCCTGAAAATTATCTGAAGAGTACCGAAGGCCACATCAGATGGAAACTCTCTGACATTGTGGGGATAAAATTTAAAGACACATTCCTGGATTCAAAGGATAAAGCAGAAACTGGCTCTGTCTCCTAACGTCCCTGCTGCAAAATCCAAACAAAGAAAAAAAAAACTCTGTGTGGCTTTCACTCACTTTGTTCCTACCTTTTAAATGCTGAAATTCTCTCTCCAACTTTTTCCTCAACTCCACTTGTTCCACAAGCTGCTTCTGCAACTCCTCTGCAAAGCCAAAACCCAAAGAAATGCATCAATTTCAGCACCAAAATATCATCACCTGCTTCAATGAAATGCCATTATTCACACTAAAACACTGCAAAATGACCAATTTAACCCCTACAGGACTCTGAATAACTTATAAGTTAGTGGTGCAATAAGAAATCATGCACCAAAATTCAAATAACCACCAATAATAACACAAATATCTGCAGAAAGAAATAATAAAAAAAAAACATTTTCCTCTTTACACTCAACTACCATCAATTTGATTCCACTTACTATGATATATTTTGAATGTGTGCACATAAAGATTGATGTGAGGCCAGTAAAAGCGACTTCAGGTGCGTTTACATCCTCCATAACAACCATTTCACCCTCTCCTCGCGCTCGCTGCCACAGTAATTGCCATGCATCGCCCGGAGCTTGAGACGATAATAATGGAGTCCCAGGGTTTTTCCAAGCGTTGTAAAATAATTAGCTGCCGTGCCTCGGGGTTATGGCTCTGTTCGTTAAAATATTAATAGCCTCTAAACGATTTCCTCTTACAATAATAAGTCAAAACTCCCACATCTCGTGATTAAGTGGTTTAACAACTATGGAAACACTTTAGGCCTTCAAAATGGAAATTCACATTTGGATTTTGGCACGTCATCTTTAGCAGGCCGTGGGCTGCATTTAAAATGAGCTGGAATTTAATGTTTAATATTAATAAAATTTTTATTTTATGTTTGATAATTAAACACGCCTGGACTAAGGGGTCGAGTTTAATTTGGGTGTATAAATCCACCTAAACAGCAATTAATTCATGATATTTGATTAAATGTGTATTTCTTAGGTTTAAAAAATAACACATCATTAAATGTCAGCCGTTTAGCTGCTGGAATAAATATATAATAATTTATTGTCTGGCACACTGCGGATGAAAACAGGAATAATTGCTGGTGATAATTGATATCACCTGCTACACCTTTTTACTCCCGTTTGATCCTGAAAGCAGCCTCTTACCTTTCGCCATGTTCTCCAGATCTCTTTCATGCACGCTGATGTCGATGCGTAAAGCTCCATCGGCTGCACAAAAATAATAAAACACACAATTTAACCGACAAAAAAATAATATATAGAACAAATATAGTAAAGGGCTTCTCGTCAAATTAAAAAAAGCAGCTAAAATAGATGAGAACATGTTGATTTTTATCTAAGAATAATAAAATATTTGAAATAATAAAAACCTTGTCTGTCCTTCTGCTCCTGATAGGATGCTGCTGAGCGCTGGTTCTGTATTTCAGGCGCGTGATGAACACCTAAACACAAACAATTTAGATTAATAAGAGACACAAAACAAGCTTAATTTGCTTTAATAAGCGAACCATATATTATCCGAATAATTACCGTTGGATCTGCTCGAGTGTTTGGACCCAAACGATGAGGACTCGTTCAGCAGCACGTGGCCGTCCTTTTCATGAGCGTACACCTGTAAAATGGGGAAGACTCGTGTTTAATATCGAGGAGCAATTACACGTCATTTACTGCACGTCTTCATATAATTGAGCCCCTTTTTTCTTTACAATCCAGCAATTTGCTGTGAAGATGTTGGAGGCTTTTGCATAAAATAAACACAAATTTGTTGTTGAAATAATGTGTTTTAATTGAATTATTTTAATAAAGAAAATATTTAACAGGATACACCCAGATTTTAAACTCTGATTACCCTGAATAAAATCGGCTTTAGTAGAAATTAATGTTGCACCTTATTGGTCTTTTTCTCTTTTTGGTACATTTTACTGACACTATAGGTCACCTTTAATTTTTATTAATATTTAATTATATATATTTCTTAATTCCAGTCCAATTGCTCTTGATTACATTTTTATCGGCCTCCAAACTCTTCATGTTCTCCACAACTGTGACTCTTCATCTTCCCCCACGGGGACCATTAAAGTTTCATTTAATCTAATCTTACTTCATGAAGAGGAGAGCCATTACGCATCCGTCTGTCCTCCTCTGGTGACCCAGTGTGCACGGAGTCCTCCGGTGATGCTGCTGCTGCTGCTCCGGGGCTGCAGGAGGCTTCAGGCTGCTCCAGACTCTCCTCAGCACCGGAGGAGACCCGGTCCGGCACAGGGGAGTCACGGTGGTCCACTCCTGGCGAGATGTGGATCTGCTGCTCCTCGTCTTGTCCCCGGTTCGACTCCACATCCACGTCTGGGTCGTCGTCGTCGTCGTCGTCCACCACGCTGTCCCGGTCCGGTGATATGGATCTGTAACTGGAGCTCTCGCTGATAAAATCCGGGGACAGGTAGCCAGGGCGCACGCCGTAGCCGTCCCGGTTGCCGTAGAGTTTGGCGATGGTCTCTGCGTCTTTAACCACAGGTCTGAAGGCCGAGATGTAGCTGATTTTCCTCTGGGGGGTCTCGTCCCCGGACTTGTCCTCGTCGTTCCTGGTGGAGGAGGACTGGGAGCTGGAGCAGCGCTCTCCGTCCTGCTGGATGTGAGGGTGGTGGTTGGTGTCTTTGGGTGTGTTCGCGCCCCGGTCGCTTTGGTCAGATAGGTCGAGGTCTCCCTGCCGGACGCCCGGCAGCTCCGGTAGAGGTTTGGGTGGAGAGCCCGGGTAGGGCGGCATGGGTAGGCCTCCAGCTGTAGGCCAGAACATGGGGAAGGCCGGGTAGAGGGCGTCCTTGGCGCCGGACCAGAACACACCGGACACATTGTTCTTGTTGGCGTCCGGCAAACCGTCGCTCTTCTTCGGACACAGGCCGTAGCTGGGGAAGCCGTACGGGTGGTGGGGGAACAGAGGTGGGGGGATTTTCTGCAGCATGCCAAAGCTCTTGCTTGGCACTGGGATGACCGGGTACGTCCGCGCGCCGCCCGCCATACTCAGGTTATTATTTCCCTGATCCTCGTCGCACCGTAATGTTTTGTGGGGGATCTCAGGGGAGCTGGTCTGGGCCAGACTGGACGAGGCCTGTGATTTCATCGACGAGGACATGTCCGACCCGCTCATGGGCAGAGTCCTCTTTCTACTCCCGCCGTTGAACATGGCCTTTACATCCTCCCACGCGTGGTGAATGTCCTCAGACTGTTTTTTGTCCGTCAGTTTCAGGTGGCGTCTCCACGAGTTGAAGTTGGCCGCGTCCGGCTGCAGGTACTTGGACTCTGTGGTGCGGTGCGAGTGGAAAATGAATTTATTGGGGGAGAAGTACATGTTGCAGAAGCTGCACTTGATGCACTTTGCTCTGGAGCTGTTGTATCTGGCGGGGATGAAGCTGCCCCTGCAGCCCCACGCGCAATCGTGAGTCACGTCAAAGGCGAAGTTTTCCGGCAGCTTTGGGGGGCTGTGCGCCCCCAGGAAGGACTTGCAGAGCCTCTCGGCCTCCCGCTTAGTGATCATGCCGCAGCGCCTGGAGGAGATGGGCATGGCCCCGGCGCGCCGCAGCAGCTCCAGCTGGACCGGGGTGCACTGCACGCAGGTGATGCCCAAAGCGACCCTGCGGTTGTGGATCTCGTTGTAGCTGTAGTTCTTCAGCAGCGTGTTGGAAATCTGCGCCAGGCAGAGTCTCTCCTTACCGTCTATGACCAGACATACGATGGGCACCCCGTACAGCGCGGTCTCGCTCACTTGGTTCGGTTTGAGGGAGCTGGGGCCGGAGAAGCTCTGCGCGTCCTGCTTCAAACTGGGGGAAGAGCTGGCGTCCCGTCCCGCGTCTCGAAGCTGTCCGGGCATCGACTCCATCCCTGAGGGCCTGTCAATCAAAGAGAGGCAGGAGTGAGCCGGAGGGCAGTGTGACAGAATCATATTTCCACTGCACCATCTCAAAATGAATAATAATAATAATAAAAAAAAAAAATGGTACCAAAAAATGACAACGAAAAAACTAAATATGTTTAAGAAATAGAAAAACGATTTAACTCATCAGAAAAAATAAGAGGAAATTATGATTTTATCCATACAATCTAATCAACAGCTCGAGGTGATAAAACAATTTATTACAATCACAGTTATTATAATGATTGTTTTTGTTACTATTATTAATAAGCAGCTTTAGCAGTATAATGCTTATATACATTTATATAGGATTAATTGGCCATAATAACAATAATTAAAATACATATTCATAACAATAATTATAACAATAATACTTTTCATAATAATAATAACAACAATAATAATAATAATGCATTTTAAAAGATCCAAATCAAACTAACATGCGTGTTTTGCAGGAGTTTATATTTAAAGTCATATCAACGAGACGTCTCGTGAATCATTTCTCGGTTTATTCCTCCTCGTGCCCGGCCTCCTCTCTCCTCTCTCAGGTGGAGCATGGAGATGGATGTGCTGCTGCTCTTATCTTCAAATCGGCTAAGTCACTTATGAGCCAACTACTTAAGAGTCACATAAGATCCTTTTAGGCGGATAAGGACAGAAGGAAAATGCAGCCTGAGCTGCGCCAAATGCGCTTAGCAGAGAGGAAAAGAACAACTCTAAGCTGCTTTCCTAGTAATTACACAGATCCACGAGCGCACTCTTCGCATTGTTAATAAAAGACTAGCCCTATATATAATTAAAGCTTCTGCGCAGATTAGCCTCAGCCAGTCGCTGGAAATTAGGTTGAAGCAGGCCTATCTCACGTTCACCTGCGCATACTTACTTTTAGCAGAGGGCCGCGTAAACACACGCAAACAGCCCACAGCGGCTTTACTCTTCAGTTATAAACAACGCGCATTAATACGAGTAATGCAGAGTGACTGTTAAACCAACATGTAGCTACTCATTAGCATGCAGTTTTGCAAAACAAAAAAAATTGAACGAGCGGCTGCAAAAAATATTACAATTTCTGTAAATTATTTTGTATAAAAACATACCTTTCTCTCCTAAAAAGACGACACAGTCCAACAGGGTTTGGGGGTGCAAAAAGATAATTAATATGAATAAAATGATGCAGACGAAGGCCCGGAGAGTCCACAGAGACACGGTGCTGCAGTCTGACAGGAGAAACTCTCAGCTCGAGTCTTTATTTCAGTTTATTTCAGTGCAGAAGACATCAGGACCTCCATCCCGCTGGATCCCGGGGAGGTGACTGGCTGGAGACAGGAAGCACATGGCACCTCTCTCTCTCTCCCTCTCTCTCTCTCTCTGTCTCCCTCTCTCTCTCTCTCTCTTTCACACAAACACACACACACACACACACACACACATACTCTCTCTCTCCTGTTACGCTGATGTGTAATGCCCCCCTCCCTCTCTCTCTCCCTCTCTCCCTCTCTCTCTCTGCTTCAAACCACTTCTGATAATTCACATCTTTTGTCGCACAAACATGATCAAAAACAGAAAAAAAACCCAATCACGCCCCATTACGCTCCTGCTCGCTGACCCCAAATCATAAGACCCCATGTATATGTTTGAATATATTTATTTTGGCATAATTAAAATAGTAGTGTAACACAGAGTCTTGCAAGTGGCACCGAGGAGGGCAGTAAGAGCGACAAAAGGCCCGGGCTCATTTATCAAGTTACACGACCATCTGTTAGGCTTCAGCAGCGGCCACGGAAATCAATCTGAGGCCTGAGAGCGAAACAAGAAGAAGAAGAAAGAAAAGAAGGACAGAAAAAGAGGAAAAATTAGTATTTTGTTCCGCGTTTTAAGGCGTTTTATGTGTGCGATAGAAATGGATCGCTGATGAAAGTTTATTCATCTGACTGTAAGAAATGATGTGAATGTGACAGTCAGGCCGATTGGCTGTCCTTGGAGACGTTAATTCATTATTAATAACCGGATCGATGGCTGATCGCTTAACCAAGCTAAAGTCCTGTGTGTCCTGTACAGAGAGGTGTCCACACCTGCAGCAGGTGGACAGAAGACAGGCTGTGTCTGAGAAGGAAAAGTGAGGAAATAAGAGGAGGAAGGAAAGTGCAAAAGCAATCAGAGCCACTCCTTCAGAGGAGCAGGACCCCACCCTTCTCCTCCATCACCTGGCTGGATCAGAGGTCACATTCAAGTTCAAATAAGGGACAACAAATGTCTCATTAAATACAAATCTCTATCATGATTATAAACAAAGATAAATCTTTATTGGTTAATGTGTTGCACCAGCTCAAGTAAAGAGTAAACAGGTTAAGATAGTAATTAGAAATAGAATAGAATAAAATAAAAATAACTATGATAATGACATGATCGGTTCATTGTCTGTTGATGCTCATCAGTATTAGGGCTGCTCCTTCTTTATCAGTTAGTTGAGTAATCAGTCGTTTTGGTTGTAGTCCACTAAGATGTCTTGAGTTGATTAGACATTTTTTTTTATGTTGAATGACTTATTTCCAAGATGTAAAGTGGGGCTTTTCCCTCATTTCTGTTTTTGTTCTGTCAATAAAATCAACCAATCGATTAGTGGATAAAATAGTTTGAGTGTTAGTCGCCTGAGATTTTCTTTAGTCCAGGAGAGCCCTAATTAATCTCGCTATCAACTCGAAAAATCCAGTATTGGGGTTCCACAAGCTTTATGAGCAGCTTAGTGAAAGTGAAAAATAGTTTTTTACTTTTCCATTTTGTTTGTCATATGTAGAAATGAAGGCACACCGAGCCTCATGTTATTGCATAATAAAGTTGTTGAATCTAAGTTGAAAGCATTGTTTCAAATTATTGACTGAAAGTATGGCTCAGTCAGACAAAATTAAAGATGAGATAACATCCTCATACTCCAGCTGCATCAAACAACATCACCATAAGTGACTCTTGAAGAAGCTGCACAACAAAAATACACCTACAGAGCAGAAACTGCTCTTACTCACCTGCTGGAGATGTGATCTGATGGGTGATCTTCACTTTGGTGTACTTGGCATCTGAAAGAGAGATAATAAAGCTTTCATATATTTCATCAACAAATCACACAAAAAGACAAGTGAAAGTGAAATTTGCCTGACAGGTTTCATATAATAGGTAGAAAAATATAAGATCGTGCTTCTAAATAAGTTATTGTAAAGAGGTAACGAAGTCAAAGCAGCAGGAGACACCAAACAAATGGCAAATACGTGCGTTTTTGGACAACTGATCATGAATGAAGTAACACAACAGCAGATGAACACGTCACACTGAGCTGGTGTGTGTGTGTGTGTGTGTGTGTGTGCACCATGATGAGCCTGTGTGCAGCCTGAGCTCGCCAGTTTTACCTCCCTGCAATATTGATGCTGAACCTGATCCTGAGCGCATCCTCTCCTCTTTCACCATGGAGAGGCTTCCCCTGCAGCTCCCGCCAATAATTACAATTTTATACTGTAATTATTCCTCTCTTTTTAATTATTTACGCCGCCGACTTGAATGCAGTCATTGTCGCTGCTTATTCCGGGGGAAACGTGAGCTGACGTGGCTGTTTTTAATTAGACATTTAAGCGGTAATTTTAGGCGAGCGCTTTATTATTACTGTTGGATACAAATGAGCCGGGCCTCATTGATATGCGCTCAATTGTTTAAACAAACCTTTAACCTGAAACATTAATGCGCTTCAGGTTCAAGTCATTAGGAGTCCCACCTCACCAGGTGAACCCAGACCTGATGGATTATTTAGCAACGCAATGGATGCCACGTCTTTTTTTTATACTATTAATTAATTTCTTTTTATGAATAAGGCTTAATAAGCGTTTGATTTGCAGCTTTTCCACCACCTACATTTTTAAAGACTGCAGACATATGCATACACATCCACAGACTGTTTACAGTCTATTTTATTTTTTTTTTTAAATATGAAAAAAAAAAACAACTCAAAATAATAAAAAAAATGACATATATGACATTTGTTTAGATCTAATTTACCGTCCTTAAAGATGTTTTGGGATATATTATCATATTGCTCCACTGTTACTTTAAAACAGCAGTAATTTAAAAATAGTTTAATTTGTTATTTATCTGAACACTTTGAGTTGCCTTGAAATGAGCTTTATAATTATACATTTCTTGCTTTATTCCACAAGTAATTTGCTGTATCATAATTATTAAAGTAAATAAACGTGACATTTATGTAGTTTTAATGCAGATATGGAGCTTCATAATGGTTTTATTCACAAGTTGACTTATTAATTGATTTATTTCCTTGATTTTATTCAAGTTGAAACTTCTTATTTGTTTACAAGTCACATCACTTCCTGTATTAATGTCCAATGAAAACATGGAGTTCATAAACTATGGGATAAAATGGGCTTTTGGTCAAAATATTAAAGGCAACTCAAAATTGTAAAAAAAAAAAAAATAATAGTCACAAAAAATAAAACAAATGATAATAATTAAGAAAAAAAAAAAAGGGTATTGAAGACGCAAAACAGCACACCCGGCTGTAATTGCATGTCTCACGTGTTTGGTTTCAGCTGAAGCATCATATTTTCCTGCAGCACGTGTGTTGTTTTTTTCTCTCTTATCGTTAAATCTTTATTTCCAAAACACTTGCATTTTGTCATAAGATGTAAAAAGATAAATCAGGCTCGCCTCAATCAGGACAGCTTTAATATCAGCAGCAATTGAGGCCAAATGTTTTATAATTAACAGTTGTATCAGCACCCTATAAAACCATGACCCCTATAAATCCCATTTTAGAGAGCAATCAATCCTCCTCTCGGACTAAAGGGCCTATTGATCCCCCGCTGCTAAACGCTTTCTCCTTTTCTGTTTCCACTGAAAAGAGCATTTCGATTGCACTTTTTATTGGAGGAAAGATTCCGCCGAGAGGGAGGCGGTGGCTCGAAAATTAAACGGTGACATTTTAATTACAGGACATTGATAAAGGGATGTGGGTGATGGCTGTGTACAGGGCGGCCACTCATTGTCCCGCCTCGTGTGCTAATCAAGTCGGACTGCTGTGGAAAAAAAAGGTCACCGGCCGATACAAAGCACGAGACGCAGCTCGGTGGGAATTTGGGAATATGAAGGTCCCGTGCTGGCAGAAATGAAGACGCATCTCCAAACAAAGCGCGGTCAATATCCCGGAGAGAGGCCCGCCAGATGAGATCATGGAGCAGCCACATTTTCATTCCAGACATATTATCACTATAGGTCACACGAAGCGCAGCCATAGATCATCTGCTGCCTCGATTTACATGCAACACAGAGGGTTTGTCACAACACTCCGCAGGTTTGTTCAATCAGTCTGATCGGCAGGTGCGTTAGCAGCCAACTCATCATGTCAGCTTTATTAAGTCATGGAAGCTGCATGAGAATCCTACTCACTGCTTTAGCAAAGATTCTGCAAATACTGAAGCAATCTCAATATGCGGAAATTAATTAATTATGCGTGGGGAAACACTGAATCCCTCAACTTGACTTTTTGATAAAGAATATTAGAACCATTCTATCTAATCGAAATATAATGCATCTATTTTATTGTGGTTTAAAATATGAAAACAAAAAGACTGTAAAAAAAAAAAAAAAAAAAAAAAAAAAA
>CAFUXE010003075.1:292653-337089 GCA_903364295.1 Serranus cabrilla
AGAATAGAAACTGCTACTACAAAAATGCTTTTGCCAAATCTGATTTAAATTGATAAAACAGGTAACAAAAAAAAAAAAGTTTTGTCAGGGTAATTTGTCTTTTAATTTTTTTTCCAGACCAAATCAGGTGGTGCAAAGTGTAATTTTTGTGGTGTTTGTTGTTGTAATACTCATTTTGGCCATAAGGGGGTGAAGCTCATTACTATCACATGTCCCTCTGGTGTGGTGAAACACAACTAATTGTTTGATCCCGTTTTAATTGTGCCAAGAATTAAACATGATTTTCGCCAATTCAAAAGATGTTTTGCACGTCAAGAAAGTCGGACTTTGCCATCTCTGTTCTTGCAAAATACGAATCGTCCCACTAAGGATAATTGCTAACGAGCTAGCTAGGTTAGCTTTGTTCTGAGCACAAACGTAATGCTATCCGACCACATGTGTTTTATCTAGAAGCTCCTCCCGTTCCCTGCTCGTGAAGGGGTGAATAAAACATTAAAAGTGTCTGTAGTTGTGAGGATGTATTTTGCTGCCAAAGATCTGAATGTACCACTTTACTAAATGTGCAACATGTTTGTTGAAAAAAATAACCAAGGGTAGCTGTGATCTTTGCTCATGTAAGTGCAAAAAGAAAGTCTTTTAGACAACCCAGACAGCTACATTTACAGAAAGTTACAATAAACTAACACAGAAAACCTTCAGGTTTTTTTGAAGCAGTGGTGGTAGCACTTGAAGGAAAATAAATTAGCAGAAAAAAGCTCATTTTAACACAAGCACACCGGTCCAGCTGTAGCTGCATTCAGACAGAAATTTGTATAAAAAATATCGTAGAAGGTCTGTGATTGAAGATCAACGATCAACAGTAAGCAACTCAATGAAGCTATCAAGGCCAGCAGCCTGTATGGAAGCCCAGAGAGGAAACGCAGAAATATGAGATTTGTTTTTTAAACGAAAAAATGATCTGATCTTGAAATTGGCCAAACTGTAAGTTGTAAATAGCTAAATTTCAAACAGGAAAATGCAGCCAAAGAATTTCTGCAGCCAGTCAGAGTCCTGTGACCCCTGTGACATATGTCCAAAAAACAGTTCTGGTCCGAAACACAGGAACATGACTCCCAGCTGCAGAGTTTCACACAGTGAGCTGCACTAGAGGGCGTCTGATGGAGTAGCCAGATCTAACACGGGTCCGAATACTCATTGATAAACCTTTTCTAATCCTACAGATTTAGTTCTCATCTCAACCTGTATTTGACCTATAGACTAAGATTTAAGATTGAAGATATTTGCAACTTTCCGAAGCTAATCAATCTTTTGCAACACAGATGAAGCTAAAACCCAATGCAGCATGCTGGAAGACGCCCGCAAAACTGTGAGGGAAGCGATTCGAGATGAAGTTTGCTCACGCAAGACAGAAATCAGGGCTGAATTAGCTCAGATGTCCCTTTCTGTCGGTTTCAGAAAGATGTTCAACAGATCATCATAAAGAGCTTTGCAGCGCTATCATTGGCGGCCTGCAGCAGCTTTTAGTTTGATACTTTTGGACGACTCCCTTATTGATCCGGCAGCAGGTGTCCAAGGTTGTTGTTTCTACAGGATACTACAGTAAATGTGACAAAAGCAAAATGATTTCCTGCCTGGCTCAGTGTCAGTGAAGGGCTTCAACAGATGCTGTACTGTGCACTATAGAGGCGACCATGCACTCATCAACCTCAAACTTTCTCAAACACTTTTCTGGGACATTAGTGGCGCTAAGGTCACACAGTATAGAGGCAGTCCTCTTCTCATGGGAATTAAAAAAAAGAAAAGAAAGAAAGAGAGAATTACAAGGACGAGAAGTATTGTGGCCCATAGTGGGTATTTGTTGCATTTACTGCCTCAGAAGAATAAAAGCGGCTTAAACCGAGGTGAGGAAAAGGGTCAAATAGCAGCTAAAGGTTCCGTCACAGCAGGAGGGTCAGTGGAGGTAACCTCACCGAGAAAAATCCTTTTGCTTAACCCGGCTTTCATTTAAAGATCAAATAAAGCAGGTTATTATTTCAGCATAATCATATAATATATAGACGAGCCTTGGAATCACACAGTTTGTCTTTCTGCTTTTGAGGCCCCTTTTAAAAAGTTGATAATGCATCACAGGGCCATCAGACTACATGCTGCTTAGGTGTGTGTCAGGATCCTGAGGGTCACACACAGCTGCATAATTATTAAATCAACCTGCCTGTTGATACACATGTAGCTGCATTCAAGGTCTGTGATTGAAGATCAACAAACAGAAACACAATGAGGCTGTCAAGGCCAGCAGCCTGTATGGAAGCCTGGAGAGGACATTCACAAATATGAGATTTGTTTGTTTAATCGAGAAAATGATGTGATCTTGACATTGATCTTCTTGAGATCACAACTTAGGACAAAATAGATAGAGATGCAATAATTAAACTTAAGACCTCTCCAGCCCCTGTGAATTAATCATTGGTTGGTTTTATGAACGAGATGAGATGCCGGAAGGTGAAAAAGCCAAACCTGGATTATATATGAAGTGTTTACCAAACCTTGTAACGCCTGACACACTATTATTAAGCACCTGTTTAAAGAGCCCATGAAGTAAAAAAAAAAAATACTCTAATAATCAAGGATAAGGCAAATGTTAATTAAAGGGTGACTAAGATTAATTATGAAATGCAAATTATAACTGAACTCAGGACGGCAGGTTTGGGTCATTTTTGAGACGTGCAAATGTCAAACTATTAATAAAGTGACCATTATTTTGACCAAGTGTCAAGAGTTTAATCCTAAAGGTCTCCCAAATATTTTTGTTGATTTAAATAAAAACACGATCAAGCTGGCTCTGCATACTCTGCCCTGTATGGTACACTTAGCTTAGTTTCAGTTGTTTTTTTAATTTAATGTTTTTGGAGCTATTTTGCCACCGTATTTATCGCATTGATTGTATATCCACCCTATCGACTGTATTAACAGATATACAATTACTCAACAGATAAAGGTCATTTAAGGCAGCATTAAATGACACGTTAAATTTTTAAAATGCGATCAATTCAAAAACTTTATCTACTTCAGAGATTAGGTTTAATCTTATCTTTGGTTTGCATAAACCTACGATACCAACATTTTAAGCCCAGTCTAAGTGCCTCAAACCTGCATCATTTCTAATGGCCAGCAGGGGGCGACTCCACTGGTTATAATAAGAAGTCAGATTGCATTGAAATCTATGAGAAAATTACCCTATTTTCTCAATTAAGTTATTAACTCAGTAAACATTTTCTGAGTGAGCTTATGTTCTTAATTGCTAGTTTCAAGTCTTTGCAATACAGCAGGATGTTCATTTTGTAAATTATGGTCATATTTAGAGTGAAATAGACAATTTGCATCCATGGCACTGTGTGCATTTAAACAGCTGTGAAAATATTTTTGTTTTACCTTGAATTATGGAAGCTAACTCCGTCAGCAGCGCCTCCACATGGTGCAGTCAGGTTGCAAGGTGTAGGTCGGTGTGTGTGTAGTGTCCTCCTGTTCTCAGTAAGATCTGCCTTCTCATCCAAATATGGTCACGTCTGCCTCTAAAAAGAAACAATGGTGATGGTGATGGCAAAAATGCTAAACTCAAGGCTTCACAATGGTAGTGTACAAACAAATAGGTGTCGTCACTGTGACTATTTCTTTTTTTAGTCTGTGCTCCTCCACACTTCAAAATTAAACAAATTTAGCATCTTTAAATATACTGAATTTTATTAGATGAGGATGATTATCTTTAAATGCTTTACATTATGTATAATAGAATAGGGAAACTAAAATTTAATAATTTCTGAAAGTCAGACTTAAAAATAGTTGGAAAGGGCTGAACTTCACTTAAAAGTAAAAAACAAAACATTCAGTTTATAATGGAGCCAGTTCATAAAAGTCAAAGTATAAAGAATATGAATATAAAAATGTACAAAAGAGTAGAGAAAGTACAAAAGACAAATTCAAAATACAGGAGACCTTTATCTACAGAAAACTATTTGAAATATCTGTGATGCTGAAGAGGAAAACGTTAAGGTAAGCATGAACAGAAAAAAAATCCACTGAGCTGCTGACTGAAAAACTCTGACTTCACTCTGAAACTGATTCACTGTTGTGTCAGTGTGAAATCAGTTTCCCTTCAAAATAAAACAATCAACATTTAGACTGAGAAATAGGCTTGAATACACTGAACAATGTTAAGTGAACAACAAAATGTCAAACTTACTCATATCATTATGTTTAAATACTTTTTATTCTATTTGTGCATTACGGTTGGAGTATGTGCCAACACAGATAATTACAGAAAAAGGCCGTAATCAGCCAGCAATTTCACAGCACTAATATTTCTGCTGAGTCCCATCACTGACTTAATGTTTCGTGGTTTAGACAAAAACAGGAGAAATAACGAGGGCAGCAGTCACAAGCGGAAAGTAAAAAAATAATAAATAATTCCATTGTTGCTGCAGATTCATATCTAAAAATCACAGTCAATGAGCTCATTGACAAACCATAAAATGTGTGTCTGAGCTTTTTGGATCTGACAGAACATCTGTTCAGAAAGAAGAAATCACGTTTCTTTTTGGTTTCCTTTGAGTTGCAAGAATATATTTAACATTTGCAGCATGTCTATTAGCAGCCAGTGGCCACTGACTGAACACTCTTCTTATTTATTTACTAGTATTAAGAATTTATAGCTTCAGTTACATTTAAGGCCAACTTAATTAAAGGTGGATGTCCTGCAGATGTGTTATTACTAAGGTAGGTTTAGACAGATGAATATAATTGGCAATATATGTGGTATAACGTAAAGTACATATTTTATTCACTGTGCAACAGTTGGAAAATCCATATTGAGGATTTTCTGTTAACTTTTGAGTTTGCCATTTATGAGAGTGATATTCATTTCTATATTAAAATGAATGGCATTCTGCACAGAAGTCCTCCCCCCAAATTAAGGTAAAAGTATATTTATGTACATTAAAGTAAAAAGGCTGTGCCTCAGTTTCAGGTTTCTGAGGCAGAGATAATGGCACTACTGAGATCATGACACACAGCGCCTCCGCTGGCTGTGCAGTTCACAAACAATTTGACAGAAGACACTGATAATAAACTGGTGCTATCAAGGAAAACTTCACCTGCAAAATGACCATTTGTATGTCAATATCTCACCCGTGTTACCATGAAGTCCTGAAGAAAACTTTGCTTTTCCTGCTTGCCTCAACAGTGAAAAATCCAAAAACTGAGATAATTCTTGATGAACTATGAAGTAAATGGGGGCCACTGTAACAACAACGAAACTATATCAATTATATATAACATATATTATATATCGTTCTAAATCGCTAAAACAACTCATTCAGTTTAATCCAAGTCTCAGGTATCCATTCTTACGCACACTCCTTCCCAAAAACATGCACTATCCTTCAAACCTCACTGAAGCACACCTACACAAAGGTAAGGAACTTCATTTGGAAGTGTTTTATGTGGCCCCTTAAACTTCAATTTAACAAGAATTTGCATTGCATTGTCGTTCACCGTAGACACATTGGAGAAAACAATAATTCAGGGTAACACAGGGTGAGTAACTGATAATCAAATGGCCATTTTAAGGGTTAAAGATTTTCCTTTAAGTGTTCTTTGTTGCGCTAAATTTCTGCCGTTACATTCGTTGCCAGGCTGCGTTTTCTGTTCCTTTGTGGAAGAAAAGTCATTTAATTGCACTTAAACTCAACACATTTCAACAGACCTTGTCAAATCATTTCAGTCACTTAACCCTTTATGTTTGCATCAGTCATGATAGATGCAAACAATTCACCATGTCTGTCGTCAGTGGTCTTTGGTGTTAAGTGCACTGCGTAAATGTTTTCCCTCTATAGTACAATAATTGATCTCATTTGGCAATCCACTAAAATAGCAAACTTTCTGTTTAGTACATGACACATGTTGCTAAAGGAAGGATTCATCATTTAAAATGAAAAAGGGTTATAAGGGGGGGAAATGATATGGTTTCTCTTCTTGTCCATATTTTCACTTATTCTTAATGGATTTTTAAGAAAAACAAATAGCTCGGTGAAGAACTGCTTCAGCACAATTTCCTCCTCAACAGTTCTTTCAGTGGCATTCAACATCCTGCATGTAAACGGAGAGAAAATAAAGGAGGTAAAAACTGGTGCAAAGGGAGAAAAACTCTGGTTCCTCCTGCTGAGTGAGAACAATTCATTGTTTGGTCAGTAAGCTTGAGAAACAAAAAGATGCATTTCAATATTTCATTGCACTCTAACATTGCAGAGCGGCTTCAGACTCAGACACTGCAGCCTCCTTGTTCACTTAGACACCCTTTGAAGACGCAGCATTGTATCCAGTTAATACCTCGACCTTGAACAAGTTTAAGGAACAACTGGATACAAATGTTCATGTCCAGGAAATAAAGAAAGCTTTTTGGGAGGAAGTTTTGCTGTAACAGTGACAACCTAAGTTTGCTGAGGTAATAAATTACACCACTATAAAAACAGGCACACACATGGGCAGTTACTCACAGGCAAAAACCTTAACATTCACTAGAGGGCTGTCAACAGTAAAGCACAAGACGGTTATTTGAGACACCACCCCAGAGAGAGAGCGTTACTCTGCCAGCGCTTTGCTGCGTTATGCTCTGACGTTGTTTCTTGACCGTTTATCACCGTTCCTCAGACTGTGATGTGCTCACTGCATTTCTGCGTACTCCTGAAACACGTGAGGACGAAGCTGCAGATGGAGACCGCGTTAGAAAGCAAGCGCAGACCTCTCTGAAGAGATTAAGATGCAAAGTTCAAAGGATGTGAGCTCCTCAGTGTCGGGGCGCACAGGTGCTGTTAAATAAAGAATTACTCACAGAAAGTTTGTAACATCTAGTGATTTTTGTCCATGTGCATTGAGTCACTTGAACAGTGCGTGTGGACGAGTTTGACCCTGAAGCCTTTGAAAAGTGTTCAAGGTTTGGAACCAAACGTCCTGGTCCACGATAGGACAGCAGGAGGACGTCACACGTGTCCCTGAACCTGCTGAGCTCGTCTCTCCTCCAGACAGCGACAAACCCACATGGACACCACCTCTGCATTTCCATCGTTGAACTGTATGATGAAGGAATGATCCTGAAAACAAAGGAGGGCAGAAGTGTTAAATCTTTTTTATTTAGAAAACAGCTGAAACTGTAAAGGCCTTTTTTCTTTTTCTTTTTGACAGATTTATTTGCACGTCTTTATATATTCTATTTCTGAACAAAGTCAGGTTTATGAGCTTTTTCTATCTTTTATCAAGATGGTAAACTTCTATTCCTTTGAACCCTAACAACAGCCCGTCCCAGATCTCCTCTTTCTGTACTTACCCTTTACAATAAAAGCCCAAGAAATACACAAATATGTGTGAATATTTACCAGAAGGAACTCAAATTCACTGCACCAACCGAATCAAACATTTTATTGAGCATTCAGGTGTTGCAAATTTACATTGCAGCTGGTATGAATAGTTTTAATGTGAAACATTTTGTGCTATTTATTCATCATGCCTCTGGTGTGTAAAGGCTTGTTATTGTTAAGTTTGCAACCTCGACTTCTTCTACTTTGTTAACCGGCAGATTACAGCCATGTCAAATGAAATGAATAAAAAAAAAGTTATTTCAGTTAATGCAACAATTGAAAAGCCAGACTTGCATGACATGTTTTCAAACTGAATATCATGGTATGAAAGCTAACTACAAATTTAAGTTGAACTTCAATAATGAGATTTTTTTTCAGACTGAAATTTCCCAAAAGATATCCAGCCAATACTCAAGGTTAAAAAATAGACCTAAAAGAGAAAATATAGCCATTGACACTTTCACTAAAGTCTTTGGATTCAAAAGCAAATTGTTTAGGAAAAGTCACATTTTTTAATTCATGCATTAAAACCTATTTTCAGTTTGTTGTTAGATTTAATATTTAAATATTACATTTTTGCATAAAAACAGATCTTTTGCAGGTAGAAATCTTACTTTATACATTTGACCTTCAGAATAATTGTCCTCCACAGCAAAAAAAATGAACTGAAGTGGCCGTAAAAACACAGGAAATAACATTTCTAATAAAAAAGAAAAAAACAGCTATCAAAAAAAGTTTATACCTATCCTGCAATAAATTTTTTTAGTGTCAAACAGATGGGAGCCACAAACATTATTACACCTTTATGAGATGTGTTTGGTCGAGTTCTACTTGTATAATTATTCTTGACCATAAATCAAGAAATAATAATAAAATACAAATAAACTAAGTAGGAACATCATTAAACCCTCTTAAATATTCATGTGCAACAGATTTGGTTTTAAATGCTAAACGTTTAAGTAATGGCTTGTCAGGGCATTTTGAGGGAATATCTTTGCAGAGTAACGACCTACATGAGTCATAACGGGTTGTAAAATGTGCTTTGTAATAAAACAGGCAGGAACACAAACAGTCTGTGTCAACTATTTAGATATGACTTCACAAAGGCTTTTGAATATTATAGTGAGTCTCTGCTCACAGTCTTAATCCTCACTGATTTCCATTAACAATGTCCACACAAACATGTGACCAGTCTGCTGATTGGAAGCTCATCAAGTTCTTTAAACGCCGGCCGTGTTCACTTGTTATGGCTGCGGCACTGAGACAGAGATGTCACATGTGATATCTCACTGACAGCAGCCACAATCACCAGCCTCATCTGGGGGACTTTCAAGACCGGAGCCAGAGGTCGCAGAGGTCACGCAGGGGTCAGAGGTGAGAGGGGAGGAGGTTGTAAACGAGACACTTTAACAGAGGCTTACCATGAATTTTATTTGTGGTGTCTCGATGTCCAATTAGACAAAAAAACACTGTGGCCGGCCAGTTTAAATGAACTTGTCAACACTGATTTGAACGATATCTGCCCTTAACAACAAGAGACTGTCACTGTTAATAGGAGGTCAGGTCTAACTCTAGCTGGTCAGACACTGTGTGTTTTATATATTAATCTTGTACATTGTGTTAACTCACATGTTTTACTCTGCCTTTGGGCTTCTATGCTCACACTAGTGTACAGATCAAATGACCGTGGTGCTCACACTGAACGTCAGTATGGAAACCCAGCTTATTTGGTCCAGAAACATCTCCAATAAAGCTTATTATATGAGACTGCCGTCCTCAACAGCGCCAAAAAGAAAACTGACAATAACTGCATTATAATGTAAATAAATGGTGTAATATCAATACCTTTAGTTCTTCATTCAGGTATATTATCCCTGTGCAATCTATTTGTCATATAACCCAGTGAATGTCAGAAAGGTGCAAAAGTATTAAAATATATGAGATTGTTGATCTGGCAGGAATTATTTGGCCAATTTGAAGCTAAAATCAGGTTGTTCTGTACAAAGCATCACTGATAAATTGGTCTGGCCAACATAAGATTACCAGGAATATTGGTATCTGCATATATGTTGGCCAATCAGTGACAAGAAATTATCAGACAAAATTGTTCAATATATGTTTTAAATTAGCAAATACTTGGAAAATACAAGCTTTTGATTTTTTGGCCACCAAATCCTGGAGAAAGTATCTGGGTCTTAAGTTACTAAATCCATACTAACTTATAATTGTATAGTTATAATCAGTATTTCAGAAACAATATTTTGAAAAGAAATGGCAGAAATACCGATATATCCACTGTAACATTATCATTACAAGTTGGACTCAGATTTGATGCAGAAAGTGATTTCAAAGTGAGCAGTGTTGTTGTCAGCTGTTTCTTCAACACTAAAGAACCCCCGAGCAACACCCAAACTGGTGCAGACGATGTAAGATTAGCAACAAAGTAGGACAGACTGGTAGTGACGGTCCACTTTCTCCCTCCTGGGATCCTTCTTGTCTATTTGTGGTTACACTGGAAAATATGTTAAACTGAAGAATATGTACAGTATGTAAAACTAAAGTCACATGAAGGGTAAATACATTCAGGAATTTAATCGTTAAGTTTTGTTCTTCCTTTATAAAATCTTCTATTCTTTTCGCACTACTGTAACTTTTGACTGCAGCCACTTCATCAGCGTGTTTAGTCTGCAGCAGTTTTAGATTTATAAGAACATGTGAACACATTCCATTGTGCTCTAATCCTGCACAAACTGTAGAGATTGTGAAGGACTGGGGGGAGCCCCATCAATCCTGTTGTCCTTCTAATGGGCAGCTGGGGTTAACACAGTCTGAGGTTAATTACTCTCATATCAGTGTGAGTGTCTGTGTGAGCGTGTGTGTGTGTCAGTATGAAACGGGTGGAGTGGACGCTCCTGGGTGCCCCTATGTGCTGAATACCCATCTCATCAATCATTCTTCCTTGCCTCAGTAGAGAGGGAGTGTTACAGAAATAAAGAAGGAAGTCCTGAGTGATGCTTTTAAAATCCAGCTCTCCACCTTCTGCTCCAGAAATTAACCCTGACAGGCCAGAGACATCTGCTGGAATCTGACCTGGATGAAGCAGCGTGGCTCGTCATACTACACTCACACATGCAGAAACCATCAGCAGCATAAAAGAAGTGGATGCAGTCATGTATTGGTTTGTGGATTACTTCTGAAGTGTCCAGATTGGCATTTTGCCATCTTGTTTTTTTGGAATCTTAAGAGACCAAATATGGACGACAGTGTTGAGCTGGGGAGGAGGAAGTTACCAGCTAGCCCTCGCTAACTATGTTAGCAAGGTGCATTGGACCGGCTCATTGGAGTGTATTTTAATAGTGAACAAGATGCTTTTAGGCAACCACATTGTTACAATTGGCTTGTATGACCCCAAAGGGTCATAGTTCTAAGACAAAAAACAAAAGTGTGCCATTGTCAATTTTACCCTAAATGGGAGCATAATTTACAAAATGATCATCAAGCTGTATTGAAAAAGACTTGAAACTAGTGATTGAGACCATAAAGTCATTATGAGAAAAAAAATGAGTATGGTCATTTTGTCATAGGCTGTCATACAATGGGCTTCTTTTTGCAGCTGCTGGAGTCGCCCCCTGCTGGCTATTAGACAGAGTGCACGTTTAAGTATCAGAGGTTGGAGCTTGGTAGAACATGCACTTTATCTGTGGTTCCTGATTGTACGCTTTCTAAATATATCTGTCAACCAAAACACAAATATGCTACTGTTTTCAAGGTCAGAAATCCATCTACACTAATAAGCCAAATCTATCTTAATTTCAGAAATATGAAAATTAAACTTCCTCAATTCCATCTGCTTTCAATCGTGTGACACAATCGAAAAGTGCCAGAACAACTACTAAATGGACCTTGTCAAGACATTGTTTTGTTGTTGTCAGAGTTAAACTTAATTGTCCTTTGTCCTTATTGCATTGTGGTTACAACCTAAATTAAAAATAGCTACAGATAAAACTCTCTGCATTAATGAGGTAGCGGGCACACTCAGACTTTATGTACCATACACTGCTATAATTGTCCAGAGAAGCACAATCCGCGACGCATCGCAAATATCAAGCATGTTTGAAGGACTGGACTCACTCCCGATACATTTAATCAGCACAGAGATGATCTTTACACAGCAGGTAGCAATGAAAACTTCCAACATGTGTATTCTGAATCCACGACTGGATCGGAAAAGGAATCAGTCCTATCCTTTTTGGCTTGGTGGTCCTTTCTGTCAACAATGTGTTTAACTATCAAGTATTCCAAATAAATAAAGCCAAAATCTAAAGCCCAAAAAGATTAATAAACATTTGTGTATTCATAATGTTTCTCTTTTCAGCTTATTCTAATTTGTTTATCTTCCTGTGACCCCTCAGCTTTATCCAACCCCCACCGCCCGACATATGCTTGATCTCCGCCTTCATAATTGTGGAGGTTAAAGTTCACAACATTAAGTCACACAAAGGGGCCATTGAGTGACGCCGCTGCACAACCCTGCACTAACGCAGCCGTGCACTGTTATCTGTCATCTCAGTGTTATATTAGACAAAGGCTGCTTCAAGAGTGTTGCTTTGATGCAGACACAAACAGGTGCACACACACCCCAGTACTGACTAAATTAGAAATACCTCTGTCCGTCACACACACACACATACACATACACACACTCATAATCACCTAATAATTAAATAACGTGCAACTTAAATTAAGTATGAAACCTGTAAGGGAAGAGTTATAAATACAGAGTGAATAACTACTCCTTAGTTAGGTCATTGAAGGTGTTTTGACTTTCTGCTGTAGTTGTGCGTGGACAGAGGTGAGATGGGGGGGAAGGACTCATTTAAAAGTTCCATTAATCACCGTCTGGACACATAAAAATGGGATAATCACCTGCAACTGCTCTGCTCAAATAGAAATGGCCTAAACCCAGGGGAAATTCTACCTAACTCTTTAATTGTTTGAAGCCTTTGAAGGGTCTGTTTAATCTAAGATTAATTTATGCGATTTTAAATAACTCTATGTATGATTAATACGCTCAAAAGAAATTAAAACGAGTTTGAGGCAATTATAACAAGAGGCTGGTCATCACCTCATTAGAATAGTGTTGGAGGAAACGTGGCATGTTTGTCAGTGTGTGTGTGAGACAGAGAGAAGGGTGAGGAGGTAGATAGAATAACTAGGTCTTTACAGATTTGCATGCTAATCACTCGCTCCCTCTGGAAAATGGCTGGCATTGGTGTGTATGAACCAACAGTAAGTGTGTGTGTGTACTTTGGTCAATCTTAGTGCAAAGTAAATGAAGGCAAAGTTCTCTTAGGAGAGTCACAATGCTTTAAACTTAATGATCCAAGCATCTAATGCTACTTTCAAATCTATCTGCTGCTTTCAAAACTGTTTGCATAGCGAGGCAGCAGTTTCTCCAGATAGCCACCTATCAATGAGCCACAACACTAAATGTTAGCCACTCAAATGGAAAGAAGTGCAAAAAAAAGGACAGTAAAACAACAGAACCAAGAGGAGTAAGAGCAGCATCATTCTCATGGCCTAGTTTAGTCCCCAACCATGTGTACAAAGGAGCAGAATGTCCACCGAGCAGCAGCGGCCAGGATTCAAACTGGAGCTTGTGGCTGAACAAACAAATCTGCTGGCTGGTTATGGAGAGAAGCAGCTTTTTGGGCAGAACAGGGGGAACATGTGATGATGGTGAAATGTTAAACTGATCATTTAACCTTTCAAGAAAATGAGACAAGGTCATTTCAGCTTCAATATTTATGTTTTTACACTTGAACAAAAAGAATAATTACTTTGGTCAAGCAAGGAGGTTAGATCTACAAAAACGGCATATTTTGCCAAAATTGATTTTCAGATTCCAGTGTAATTTTGAGTCTAGCTCTCATTCAAAATGATGTGACTGAGCAGTTGTACAGTACCACACTGCAGGCCAGCTATGTGTGAATGGGGTGCATGTCATTAAAGACCCATGGGTGACACGTGAAAACATTTGGCAGGAAAGGTGCTGACAGAAAAGTTTAGGGAGGAGGAGACAGCAGTGATTTGGAAAGGTCTTAAAAGAGACAAGAGGAACCCCAAAGGGGCAGAACGACACACAAGCAGGCATGTGAAAATCCTTTTTGCACACGTCGTGATGTAAACACCTATTCCTCAGACATTTAAGGCTGCCTTCCAAAGTTTGAGACACGACAGCTAGAAGTCACGCAAAACATCACCCACATAAAGTATCGAAAAACAAACTGCACATACAGATGATAACACGAGTGATATTAGTGTAAATCTGTAAGTGTCCATCCACACACTCAAAGCATATTGCTATCGGCAGATGAGTGCCAAATTAGTACATCTCCTTTTTTTTTTTTAAACCAAGCACGGTAAAAATGTGCAAGCTAGCTAACTAGCCAGCTGTCCACTGTTTAGCTAGCTTGCTTTTATGCTACACTGGTTATAGAAAATGAGCCGAACAGCAGGCTGGTGGCCAGAGGCAGCAGTGGGTGTAACGTCCCCTTGGCCATGTAGTCTGACTAGATAACTGACTCTCGAGCTAAGTACAGTTTTTGGAGCTGAGGAAGAAGTCTTCCAGTGGCAGGAAGTGCAGTGGTGGGACCATGGCTCTTTGTGATTTGGTAAACAGTAAACTCATCAATGTAGCTGTTGACACTCATCATATGGAAGTGGGCATAATTTTATCTGAAGTGGGATGAAAAAAACAATACACACTGTTAACCTGATTTATGACAGATATAGAAAGGGTGTTTTTTATAAACTAGTCAGGGTTGGTTTGTTAATAACAAACATCTACAGTTTTTGACATTGACGCTGTAAGTGGTCAAAACTTGATGCCGTCTGTGTGTGAGAGTCTTTGACTGTCCCTAAATCTAGTTTCAACTCACACAGACACAGGAGCGGCTTCCTTTGTGAAAAACTGTGGGGCTCATCTGGTGTCTCCGGGGTTGAAAGGGGGCTATGAAATGTGTGTGTGTGTGCCTATGAATAGGAAAGCAGAATAGGAGGGCTGCATTGACAAGGGTGCTAAAAGGCTGTGTGAAGGCTGCTGGCTGGGGAACGAGGGACGCCGAGGGGAGGGGGGGGCGAAACGTCCATCAAATCACAATCCGGGAACAGAAGGCTGTAGGATCATTACTTTGGTTTTGTTTTGTGTTTCTTATACACACAATTTAACACATTAAAAAACAAGCAACATTTTACACCAAACACTGCATTTGTGATCTTTCTTGCACTAAAGCTTAATAAACAAGCCAATAGGTGCAGCAGACGGACCCGTGTGACACAGTGTGCTGTGTGCTGCAGGAGAAGGGGGAAGAGAAAGAACCAAAAGCAAGAAACCTCAGACAGGATGGGTCATCACCAAATACCTGCAGCTAACGTCCTGGGAGCGAGCCAGTGGAAAGTCTCCTCAACTGACCAACGTCATTAGCTTATGATGACAGGATAGGGTGTCCACAATGAAAGATGCATTAGTATAAGGGGAGAAAAACACACTCACTTTCCTCTCTGATGGCTCATCATGTTATTCTTTACAAAGAAAGAAAAAGAAGAGCCGTACTGAGCTTGCTACAGCCAGACAGAGCTTAATCAGATATTTCTTTTTGATGAATTAACATCAAACAGATAAACAGATTATTACTCTTAAATCATAAACTTAATGCCTACATTGGCGTTAAGTTATCAAATTACACAGCACTGATTCATTTGTTACATTGTTCATCACTGTACACTCACACTGACAGTAGTTGCTTAATTTTTAAGGGCAAAATGAATTCCATTTAATATGACTGCTTTACCCATAAAAACTTCAACAGTAATGAATTAAATATGTGGGAACGGGATGTTTTGGAGAATATTGCTTTTTGTGTAAAAGAATATGGTGAAAACGACACGAGCTGTAGCTGCTGCAGCTGATTTTATGTTGCTCTGCTGCTTGACATGCATAAAAAATGAAGTAATGTGACAACAAAGTAGGAGAAGAAAAAGACAACAAGCTGGTAAACATGGCTGTAAACAAAGAACGAAAAACAAGCAAATGTTTTATAATAAAGGAAATGCTTTTTAACACCTTAAGGATACGCAGAATGTGTTTTGGTGAGTGAACACTGAGTGTAAACGGTTGTGGGACTGAGATCATCTCAATAGGGAATGCTTACTTAATTTACTTTTATGTCCTAAGGTGGTCACTGTATTTGAGGCGGGGTTCTTGTTGGGTTTTTTTTGTTTGTTTGAGCTCTTTACTTTGTAAAGATTTAGTCCTGACCAGAGATAGAAGTTACACTTTAATCTGATCATATAGGGCAGTTATTGCTGATAACGCCACCTGTCAGTTCCCTTCAGGTTTCACTGTTAGCTCTGTCCTCAGTGTTGCCTTTTTTAGGAAGGTTCACATTGTTGTTAGCACCGTAAGCATAGCGGCCAACGCCATGTTGAGAGCCACATGCAGGCAATCGATATGCTCTGAATTACGTGTACAGCCACTGTTTATAAATATATGACCATAACGTCATTAAATACACAACACGACAAATTTATCTTTCATGCCAATTCTTGCTCTCCTGTTAGCGCTACCTTTTTCTTGTCTGTTTATTCATGTTGGGAACATACTGTAGCATTAAACTAAGGAGTGCAGTGAAAGGAAGAGCTTCTTCTCAGTCAAATGATACAAATAAGTTTATTAGAATAGGATAAAATATTAATATCACATGCAACACATCCGGTATAAGTAGTTGTGGCACAGTGTCAAGCTTCAGGGAGAGAACCCATCAAGAGCAGGCACGCAATCAAACAGCAGCCCTTTAAAGAACGTCTAATAGGATAAATTCCCAGTGAAAGTAATGACGTCAATAAAAGCTATACCAGTGATTAGAGAAACCACATGCTGAAACCTGATGAGCAAACTAGAGCTGCTAGGTGAGTTCGCATGGTCATAAAACAACATTATTTGCCCAGTGTCTACACTATTGTGCAATTTTCCCGCATTACCTTCAGGAGAAATGAGTGGCGAGAAAAAACTGAGAGCAAACGGCAGTACTTTCTGTAAAGCAGAGGGAGAGGAGGGGAGCTGTGGCGAAGTGCATTAACATACAGATAGAATAGGTAAAGAGTTTTAATGTACTCAGGAGGCTGGGGGAGTGGGGAGGAGAGAGGGAGCGGGCGGAGGAGAGAGGAGGACAATCAGCAGACTGGTGCCACAAAGGCAGGCATCCGTGACCTTATATCTCAGTTCATTGTGGGCTGAGGAAGAAAATGAAAGGCCTACAGGAGGACAAAATATAGGTAAAGGAAAGACGACAGGGATGGACAGAAAGCGGGAACAGAAAATAGATAAAGAGAATTGTGAAATATCTTTTTTTAAAACAGCACATGTACCACAATAAATGTGAAGAAAGTGGGACAGAGAAGCAGGAGAGTGAGAAAAAGAAACACTGAGGAAAATGTCACCATATGAGCCAAGATGACCTGAAGCGTTTAAAAAACAGAAGAGGAGGAGAAGCAGTGTGTGGTTGATCCGGGGTCTTGGATCAATCGTGGTTAAATTGCATATTCATTGTAGGGGCGACCCGAATAGTCGAATATTCGAAGATCCAATCTAAGAGACTGATTTAACTGCCAATCTCACAGTGGGATCGACATGCAGGAGGGACGGATGTGGTTATGAAAAAACACATCATTCCATTCAGGCTATGTGGCTGTGCTGAATGTCTTATTTTAGGGCGAACTACATTAGACCTAAAACTTTTATTTACAACCAACCTGATCCATCTCTATCAGATTCAGTCTCCTCAAGTGCTTATTTTCTGCTTCATGGTACGAATACAAAAGCAGCCAAGAGGATGGGTAAAATGGGCTCACAGCCAAAGACCGCTAGAACAATTAAACTTTGAAAACACAAATATTAATGAGTGGAGTCAAAGGTTTCACTCAACACAAACAATGACGGTTGTGTTCACATAAAGATGAACAGACATACAAATAAAAATAAAAATGAGTAGCAGGCAGCAAACACAAGAAGCTGAACTTCCTCAAAAGTATTAGTGCACGGTCCCTCCCTCGAGAGGACCACTTCTGTCTGCAGGCAGGAATTCCCAGTGAGTGTCTAGACAAAATTTCCCGTTACTCCTCCTTTCTGGTGTGAGACTGAGAACATAAAATCTGTTAGCAGCTCTGCATTTACACCCTCCAGCCCTCCATCCCCACAACACAAGCCGCCACCCCTCCTCTCTCTGTGGACCTAACTGTCGCTGTCCTTGGTCCTAACACAGAAACCAGCGCGTGTTGCAACTCTTAAAAGGCAGTTTGTTCAAACTGCTGTTGCCTTGTGACCCAATGCTCAAACAGAGGAAATCATCAGGCATGTGGCTGCTAAAGACACACTGAAAAGAAGAGCTAGAACTCAGTCAAGACCTTTGCTTTATCCATAAACTAAAAAAGAATCTACAGCTCTGGTATGTGAATAAATAAGACAAACATGCCTGCAAATTTATTTCATCAAAGCTATTCATACTGGCAGCAAAGCAGATTTGTGATTCTAGCTACGTAAAAGATGTGAAGTTTTGCGCCGACAGAGGACCAACTACTGGGATCATTCTGACCCAGAGCGGTGCCTGGCAGTAGGTAGGGAAACGACTGAGACGCAAATAATGATTTTCAGATCTTAACCCATTTTCAAAATGTGGGAGACCACAATCATTTAACACAGATTTATCCAATTCTGCACATGCTAGTCTTAGAAAAGCACATTCCAGACTATTCGGGACACACTTGACTTTTATACAAATGACTTAAGAGAGGCGTCACAGATGGATGTCTCAGAAACCTGCATGTTCAAACGTAGTTTCAGATAATAACAATCCAGCCGGCGGCATGTCATTGTCAGCTGATTGCAATTATGTGTGCAGTGTCCACTGAAAACAGTGGATGAAGTCGTGGCTGAGAAAATGGAATGAGATTGGCTTTTATGTTTTGCAGCACAAGCTGAAAATAAAGTTTTATTGTTAGTCTCAAATGGGCCAGTGAAAGCTAACGTTACACGTTAACCCTAGTTAACCCAAGTGCAATTAGGGAGGCTCTGATTCAGTTTGTATCTTTAAGTAAATGTCTGTAAATCCCTCACACCGCAGGATCATCTGGGCAGATATTCAGTTTAGACCAGCCTTGAATCAAAAACACCAAAGATTAATACATTTTTGGCATCTTGGTTCGGTTTAAAGTATTCATGACAAAAACCGCAGTTTGAAAATATATGTTGATGTGAAGGAAAGAAACACAAAACACCCTCTCAGAAATCCACATGAATTAACTTTTAAAAGCAAAACACATGCACGCAAGCACGCACGCATGCACACACACACAAGCACGCACAGCTAGCAAAACTGCGAGAGCTGATACAGCAGACAGGCTTCCTCATTAGACTCTTTGGCTTGTATTAATACCCCTGTTTATTTTTAGTGGCACCCCTGTCTATTAGGGCTTCACCTTCTCACTGAATAAAAAAAGTGCTCGTCTTTACATGCTTCTAATTTACAAATGAGACATGAATTCACTTTGGTGACAGTTAAGTTTTAGAATTTTGTGAATTAATTATATTCTGTGCAGCGGCGACACGGGCACACTTTCTTACCGCTGCATGCACAAAGAGGCAGACACTTAAAAATAATTTCCTTTTGCCCCTTGCTCAGATTTTCATGAGGGAATAAAAGTTTTATGTTTTTTTTTTTTAACTAGAATGATTCAACTCTTGTACAACAGCTAGGCCTGATTCATTCAGGGTCGCTCCAATGCAGTGAATTGAACAAATTATTGCTGAAGTACGTCTCAAACCTTCCCCAAGGTTTCCCGCTGACCTCTCTCTGACATCTTTCATTGGTTGCAAAAAGTTCATTACTGCTGTTACCGCACAGCAATCCCAACTTAGAAGGTCCTTGACCTAAAACACCCCAATCACTGGGAAAAATACAATTGTATGTTCCAAAAGCCACAGAGATAATAAAATTATTAATTACTATTAATTGAATTTATATTGGAAAGCATGAATATGATCACCGCCTGTACACAGTTATTCAAAACTTATATTTCGTGGTCCTTGGAACTGTTTAATTGAAGTCTTGCTTTAACTTACCATGAGGTTATTGGGGGCAGGCCGCTCTTTGGGTTGCCGCCGCATGCTGAAAAAAAGAAATCAAAGCAGTCTATAACCAGCCATTATTCAAACTGTGTTTGTAAATGTGCGAGAGACAATTTTTGTTTTAACTTTCATTTCAGCAGCATAATTTTCATTTATAAATTAATATTCAAGAGGAGGCTTGAAATGAAACCTTTGGAAACTGAAAGCATGCGCTTGACAGACAATAAACACTATCGCACACAGAACATATATGTCAATGAGAAACATTTAATTAATATTTCTAATTATTCAAAACATTAAAAGTGTAGCAGTTACCACATTGGTTCAATGGATTTATGTGTGTTTTCTGTGAGTGCCCTCGCAATTTGTAGGGACTTTGAGGTATAAGTGCCGCGGCCTGTGTGCAGTTTGTCGTGTACATGTTTATGTATCACAGTGAATGGACCATGAGCAGCCTGGGAACAGACAATGCACCGCGGCAGGGCAGGGCAGGTACTTCAGTCTGTCCTGAGAGAGCGGTGCCCTGTTTGAGTAAATAAAGCAGGCATGGGGGATAAACAACAGATGGTATAGCCGGTTGGTGAGTGCTGCACGCACACACACACACAGCTTGCATGTGGTTTGAGCGTGCACGTAGATGTTTGTGCAACTGTAAAGGTTACAAGAGGCTAATGAATCAGAGGCAAACACAGAGTAAACATTGTCTTTGTCCTGTTGCATTAGATAAATCAATCATTCCTTGGCTTTTTATCCAGCTATTTTTATTCAGAAGTGAATATTAAAGCTAAAACCATTACAGCACACAGGCTAATGCACTTAAACCCTATTGTATTACCATTAAACCTTTGATTCATCAACCATATATTTGGTTCCTGTATGTCAAATGCAGCTTGTGGTTGTTGTAATTGTTCAGTCTGGTTCTGCGGGGCTCAGATGGCAGACTGTGCCACACATATTCAGACATTATGGACTAGAATTACAAACATGGGAAACAGACACGACACTCTATTTTAAATCTGAAGGTGACAAATGAAATAATTTCTATGTCTGTCTTCGTAGAAAAAAGGTGTATTAAACAGTAACTGACTCACCACTGAGTGATGAAGTGAACAAACTTCTCACTGAACTGTCCGACAGGAAGAACCGGAGGATCCTGTGAAGAGGAACAAATCAATTTAGAGAACACATAACATTTTATTCTGGGAAAATGATAACTAGAGCCGTGGCTGAAGGATTCTGACAAATAGCTGCAGGACTTAATTGGAAAAACTACATTAGAATTAGTTTAGGTTAAATTGATTTGAAATGATTAAACGTAATTCAAACTTAATCCTATCTGTGTTGTGCAATCCTGAAATAACACTTTAATTGGTAGTGCACTAAAAATTCAAATCATCATAAAACTCTGGACTTTTATTATTTTTCTCCTGGGAAACTATCTTTGGGCACACTGCTCTTGCTCAACATCTAAATGTATAGATTACTAAGGTTTTTGGTCCCTTAGGACTTTTGTCAAGACTTTCATTTTCCTTAAGACATGTTCACTTTCCGAGCCACTGCAGCGGAGGTAGTTTGATGTGTGAAAACCTTTTACATATCTACTGGAAAACTACCAACCAGACAGAACATGTTATGTAACCTACGTTTAAAGGTCTGAATGATTTTCTTTTTTTAAATTTCTATTTTTCTAAATTAGAAGACATTCCCTCCTGTGTTCCTGTGATATAACGTTCACAATAATGCGACAGATAGATGGACAGATGTATAGACAACCCCAAAACATAATTGCACATTAAGAAAAAGATACATAAAAAAATAGAAACAAGTTGATAGATACATGACCACCGAGAAAGTGTCAAAGTGGGAAAAGTAGCTTCTTGGAAAGCTGTTTCAAGCTCTGGTACAAATACAGAAAAAGACAAGGTCCCAAAAGTGAATGCGTTAAATAAGATCAACTCAAAGAGATTTATTTAAACATCGTAAAATAACTGATACAAAGATTATATAACGTTGAAAAGCCTGGATTCAGTGATATTCAGAGGTTTCCTTTTGTGCCTGAGGGCTCAGAGGTACACACTCCACTCTGTATGCTCTGTATTCATGGGAGCATTTATTTGTGATAGGCAGTCAAGTTAATGTACAACACCTGCTGGTTGACACAACATTTGGCTTGTTGGTCGACACATCAACAAATCTACTAATTCAAAAGGTAAAAGTGCAATTTCAAGAGAAACTGCCTCATAATAAAACTGTATTGTGTAGAGCCTAATGCTGAAATGAAATGCTATTCATGAAAAAATATCTCCGTCATTGTTACCATGTAAGTAGAAGATTTTAGACGCATTTTTGTAATTCACTTGTATATAGTTAATGTTGAATGGCTTTTGTCTTTGACTGAGCAAAGACACAAATCTCAGTGAAAAGAGCAAACGAAGGTCTTCTAGCCAAGGAAGAAACACTTGGACAAACAACAACACCAAACAACTGGAGACGCAAAATGCATAAAGCCTAAGTAAAACTCTGAAATACTGCTTTGATCGGTAGAACTGAAAACTCTCCGTTCATACATTAAAATGGCAATGAACCCTCTTTTCATGCACTTAACATTACTTCAAAATTCATTGAAAGTCAATGCAGCAAAGGACAATATAAAAAAATAGTGTCTCGATTAATTCTAACTCAATTAATTTCATCAATGCAAATGAAAATGCCAACTGCTTTAGTAATCATTTTATTACATTTTGCTTTCGGCTCTTTTTTCACTCTCGTCCCGGAGATGATCAGCACATCTAGTGATGTTATCAAATTGACAACAGCGTGTCAAAAGTGTTTCCATTCATAACGCCTTCATAAGAGGAGCAGCGTCCCCACACAGTCCTCGTCATCATAGACTCAACTTTATTTGTTTTGCGATTTTACAATGCAACATAAAAAAAAAACTATCCATATAATCCTCTTCCCCCTGTCTTAGCATTTTAAAAAACGTTTGAAAGACTGATTTAAGACATTTTAGTACCAATTAAAGCCCTGTTATTAGATTATTGAATTCAAGACTTTTGAGGACCCAGTGAACCCAATTTTCTCTCTAAAAAAGTGATCCCCACAATATTGTTTGTTCGTAACAGTCCTCATTGTATAGTTGTGGTGTAGACTTTACTATTACAGCATCCAAGATCTCCTAAACCAACAACAGACTATTTGACCCAAATATGAGGGTGAAGTTGATCAAATTGACTAAAATGCACGAGGACATTTCAGATCAGGACTAAATCTTGCTGACAAAATCAAAAGGAGTGAGGTGTGTGTGTGTGTGTGTGTGTCAGGCTTGTGACATGCTTCAATGGAGGGTCTATGAACTGTGTCATGTAGAACAGCAGACTGCTCCTCTATTCCCGCTCTTCATCTCATGACTTCATCCCTTCCCCTACTCTGACTCTGCTTCTTCCCTTACGATTGGCAGGCGTAAATACTTACAGCAATTTCAACCCTCAATATGATTGGATAAAAAATGTGGACCACTGCATTGGAATAGCTGTGTATATACATTTCTATTGTGCAAAAAAAGTCTAACATATATATATATATATAGCTAGAGTCTTTCGATGGATTGCTGAAACATAAACTGCATCCTGAGGAACCAGCGTGTGCACAGGAGTGATGTTTGCCCCAGACACGAATCGCATAATATCATAAATAATTTCACCAGGTAGCGGTGTAAGTCCTGCAAGCCGTGACATCCAATGATATGAACAAAGATACACAAACTACTAAAAATATGAGCCTGGGTCCACCACCAGGCATTTATTCAAATGCAGGGAATTAAAGCTCTTTACATGTGGAGCCCCGCTGTGCCATTAAAAACACCTCTGGGCAGTGTTCGCTATTCCTTAATGCTCTGATCGGCAGGCTCCCGCAAAGGATGATGCATGAACCCATTTAAATTAACAAAGGAATGGGTTCCCTTCTAATCTCGCTGCACTTCATAGTGCTGCCGCCGCTTGGATGAGCAATATATCACAGCACATGCACATACACACACACAGGCATGCACAAACAAATGCCCTTGAGCAATGCACACTACAAGCCTGAGTCTACACTCCGTTTAGAGGGAGAGTACCAAATAATTTGCAACCACTGTACTATGGTGTACACAGACACCCACACACACACCACGCAGAAATACAGGATCAATTGGACCCACAGTTTGTGCAAAGTGTTGACTACACAACTAATTTATGTGTTGTGTAGGCTAAATCTGATATGAAATCTCTCTCTGCACTTTCCCCACATATTTGCATGCACATGCACCTTTTTGCAGGCACACAAACACACACATTTATGCATGTATTCATGTCTCCAGCTGAGAGGAACACCGCTGCAGCTTTGATGTGGCAGCAGGCGATGGCACAAAAGACAAGCAGGCTGATGAAAGTGGCTAGTCTGCGTGAATTATTCCTCTGGTTGTCAACGCACTCCACTACGAGACAGAACACACACTACGAGGGTACAAGGGTACAAGTAAATATACATGTCATTGCCATGAAGCAATTATTAGGCAAAATTAGATCAGTAATTACAGGCTTGAAAATAAAGTGGGAGTTCTTTATTAGTGGAGCCACTTGCTATTCAACAAATAGAGCAGAGAGGCACATTAATGAGGGTGGACAGCAGACAGATGGTGGGAACAACTACAGAGAACTTCTCTTTCAAGACCTCGGGTGAATAAGGTGGCCATGTTTCTCTGCTATACATTAATATGAACTTACATTAAAAAAGATGCACTGGATAATTTACAGCTGTGTTAGTGCAGTAACATAAATGAGGTATCACTCTTTGGCCTCAATTTAAATCTACCTGAATGGTTGATCTAAATACAAATGGTGAAATGTGCATTGAACGGCCATAACACAGCAGCAGGGTTAGGCCATTCAGTTTTCTCCAAGTACTCTAAATTAATTTGGTGGAATGAGCAGCATGAGTCAAAGCTCATGATTCAGAGCTCCAAGTTTTGTTCTAATCAAACCAGATTCTGTCTCTCTGTACGCTGTCGTTACATAAGCAATTTATTTCGTTCATCTTGATCATACACAAGATACACACTAATGTCCAGCTGCATACAGCTCTTGCTTACTGCATATCCACCAGTTTGAACTCACGTTATGCTCCTTATGTTTTTTCCTTCTATTTTTCTGCTGTAATTAAATTTGTTTAGTTTGCTGTCAATTGTCTCTGTCTTACTTTGCACACGACTTCAGCTGTTTGTGTGTCCTTATACTTGTACTTGCTTGTTCAATTTATTACACAATTTAGAAAATAAAATAAAAATGTTTTTGTGACTCCATCTATGTGGTATTTTAACTCTAACATTTTGGTAAATTCACACAGCTACAGACGACTCGCAAACTAAGAAAATGGGTTTTTGTAACTTGGATGAATAGCTATCTATCTATCTGGTGAGCTGTGACTTATCACTCTTCTCTTCTGTTACATTTGATCAGTTCTGAAGTTTTCAAGGCCACTCTCCTCGCCGTATAACAATTATCCCAGATTTTTTGTTTCACTGTGTAACTACCTTTTTATTTGCAATTCATTCAGGGCAAAAATTACAATCCTTTGTGTATCTGTTGATCCGTCTGCCTTCTTATTGTTAAAATTAATTTTAATCTCCTTATTTAGTTATTCTTTATTTTGGGCCTCATGAGACTCAAATCTTTATTTGAGCCTTTCTCAGCCATGCCCCACTGTGTGTTTGTGTGTGATAGAAAGAGAAGGAAAAGAGAGAGGCAGACTGTTACACTCCACCCCCCACCACACGCACACCTCTAGCTACGATAATATTAATGATCCACTTACAGGAGCCTATTACTCATTCAGCCATTAAAGCAACTTTCAAATCCCCACTGGATAAGTCACACACAATATAAAAGCATCACAACCAAAGAAAAAAGTAGTTGGATCACATCTACACAATGTACTAATAGGCAATACTTACAAAGTGTCAATGAGTCAGGTGTAATTTATCACCCCTGCCATAATGTTGAAGTCAGGTGTGTCCAGCTCAATTAGAAATACCTTAGCATTAAATTAACTACTGCATGGGATCAATGCAGCTCCACAGTGCCTATAAACTCTACAAGTTGTACTATAATAATAATAAACTTTAATTATACAGGACTGTTCAGAACCTTCTTGAGCCGGAACTTAGGATATGATATGAGGCTGCATGGAAGCAAGGACTCAGGAGCCACTTACACTAAAAAAGTACTGGTAACCAGTGAAGATAGATTAAAAAAAGCCTGAAATGACAACTTTGGTGCCTTGTTAAAATAAATATGACATTTTTCTAGGTGTCATATTTGACAGGTTTCACATTTCTCGACAAGAAGATATTGATAGAAGAAATTATGATTGACTTTAGAGAACCAGACATAAGGATTACAGTTTTCCTTTTATTTAGCTGAAGAACATTTTGGGATATCCAGTACTACTAACTAATGAGGCCTAAATTTACACTACTGGATATTGTTTTTCTGAATGACATGACGTACACACAGAACAGGGGGCCAAGGAGTGAGCTGTGGGGAACACCACAGGTCAAAAAGGCCATAGAAGACAATGCATGGCCGAGCCCCTCCAAAGAAGTTCTCCGTGACTAATACATTTTGAACCAGTCTAGATTACGCAAATCCAACTTTTCAAGGGGATCCATTAACTGTGCCAAACACTGAGCTGAGGTTAGAATGTCCGAAGAGGTGATTTGAGGATAAATCTGCCCAAAACCCCTGAAGTCTTAGCATGGCTTCAGAGAGCTGTTCTCTTGGTATTCTACTAAATGCTGAACTATTTACTGAACTACCTGACGGTAGTGCATTCTTCAACTGTTACATTCTCTCTGAGCGACTTCATCTTTCTAAAGAGTGCTTATCCTCTTGTCTTTTCCTCCAAAGCACTGCATTAGCTGGGACAGTAAGGCAGTGCGGGCTCACCAGGGACAACATAAATGTTCTCTCGCCTCAAGGGGAGGAACAGGACAAGGCACAGAAAAAAATAGTTTTGAGTGATGTCTCTGTCTCGCTGACTAATGAACAGTTCAACCCGGGTCAATCCATTACAACCAAAAGCATTTAATTATTAATTACGGCCAAATCTATAGGCAGTTAAGGACAAGTGACATTGTATGTTTAATGTGCGACATGGCTGGTGATGGAGTTTTGGCTTCGGTTAGAGAGGTGTAGCGGCATTTCTGCTTTTAGTGGACGTCAGCAAAGAATTCAACAAAAAAAAAAAAGACACGCGAAAAAGCTTTCTGGTTTGTCTGTTCATTTTGTATATTTTTATTATTCCTGTTTTTGTTTTTGTGAGGTCTGACTGAGGCTTCATACATGTATGTTAATAAGTGATATATTGTGAGTTAAAGTGTGTTGTGTCAACTGTTTATGTGTCAACATCAGTCTGTTTAGTTTTGTATTTGTGTTGTGTCATTTTGCATAAAACACAAACGCCCAGTGCAGTCATGAGAACAGTCCTAGTTAAACAAATGCCTTGGTACTGGCTCTGTTGTACACAGATTTCAAAGCTGTTTGCTGTGTGTGTCACTCATGACAGGTCCAACCTCTACAGTAATGTGCGTGTGCATATGTGTATTGCCTGAGGCAGTTGCATAGGGTGAAGGGTTGAGTGAGTGGGGAGCAAAGCCGCCTGAGTGGTTTGCTTCATTAGGAAACAAAATATAAGCTTTCCGGGCCATTAGGACTGACTTTAGATGCAAAAGCACATAAGACGACGACTCACCTCATCAACGATGCATTGCAGTAACTGGAGAGGCTGGAAGAGGAGAGACACAGGGAGAAGGAAAAAAAACACGTCAGCCTACATGGAATTTCTTGGCAATAGAGAAAATCAATAGTGTGATAAAAAAAAAAAGTATCTACTTAGATTAATCAAATGCAGCGAGCTCAAGCAAAGCAATTCTTCAGCTCCTGCATGTTTTTATTATTCCATAATGGCACCTAATGTAATACCAGCAGTTTAAGCATGATCTAATATTTCATTGCAAAAATGCAATTTGAGAGTTTTTTCAAATGAGAGAGCCAACCAAGAGTAACAGACTGTAGTGTGGGAGACCTCGATTTTCCTCCATTCCTATTCTCATGCAATAAAACTTACCATTAAAGATCCTTGGTTTTTCTGAATCTGTAGGGCAAAACAAAGAAGAAGGGACGAGGCAATATGTAATTAGCGTGTCATAATCAAGACGATGCACTTGGACACATTATGATCACTAGGAGAAAATTATTGCTTTCCTGTTGGCAATTTGTGAGTATGCGTTAACAGCATTTACATAATGAAAACACACAAATGTTAATGGCCTTGTTCTCATTTGTGGAGAATGGGGGTAAAAGATCCACTAATGCTAATTTTCAGAGTAGTACTTTATTCATACCCTCCAGGTTGTCGAGATGTGCCGGGATGTAGAATAACTGTTACAAACACTGTGGGTGAGTTTTGTAATAAGCATCCTCAATGTGTCAATTTCACAGGTGAAACACACAATATGGGTGTCAGCAAACTACCTACATACTAGGTGACAATGGGGTGACAGGCACAACAAAAAGGGGGATTTGAGAGGCTTGGAAATTAAGGAAAACAAAACATGGTTACAGAGATCTAAGATATCCCTTTTTTTGGGAGGGGGGGCTATGAAATGCACTTTCTATGGTCACAATCCAAACATATGGATGTACCGAGTTCTTAAAAATTTGAGCTAGCGTGACTGAGAGACAGTCTGAGATCATTTCTTAAAATAAAGGCTGTGAATCAATTTGAAATCTTAAAAATAATAGCAAACATGTAAGTGTTCATTTTGACAACACAACTTTAAATTTAAATGTAAAGTGACACTACAGTTAATCCAAAGAGGGCATTTAGTTTTCCTACTTCAAACCCCCAGGGTCGTTTTCATCAGGACAATCCACTTTAATTTCTAAAAACATAAATGTATAACTTCATCATTTAGACCAAATAGTATATCAGGCCTCAAACCTCAGCTCAGACAAATGTCTGAGAATGTTTGGTAAATAAATTGCTCATTTCTCCGGGTCTTTTGACAGTGCATTAGAGCACTTATTGATTCACTCAATTAAATACAGGTTTTCACACTCTGCAAATACCAAGAGACTCCTAAACTGCCTCTATATCCAGTTTTGCCTGATTCAGACACATTAAAGGCAACTATGGAAAACTAATTTGTTCAGAAATAATTACTAGGACAAAATTGCGTGCTGCTCCAGGGGTTGAAATTGGATAGTGGGAGACTAACTTATTCAAGCATAATTGAGCACTTATTCTTCTTGTACTAGGTAGCTTGACCACATATCAAAAAGAGAGCTTTAATAATCCCTCCCTATGTTTCCCTCTTAACAGCCTCTCATCATTGTGGGCTGATTATCTGGTAGACATATCATTATCTGCATGTTCATCCTGAGGGTAAACATTGTTTAATATGACATTAATAGTAGAAAGAAAAACCTTTCCAATGCACATTTTCTTCTGATACCTGATGTCAGAAGACAAACAAGTGAATGTTTGGCCAGCAAGGATGTTGTGTTTTCTGGGAAAGGAGGGAAGGGACCCACATCTTACAGTGTATGGGAGAATAAAAAAAATGTGTGTGTGTGTGTGTGTGTGTCACTAAATGATGACTGCTTCTTGATTCTCTGAGCTGGAGAATCCTCATACAAGTGGTTTTGTGATGATTTGTGAGTCACATGAAGCTTTTTTTTGCGTTATTTGAAAATCTCACAGGGGGCTCATCGTGAAACTAAAAAGCCACAAATTTTAGATGTAAAATGATTTCTTTCTCTTTCAAAAGCAATAAACACTTCTAGAAGATCAGATGGCTGTTCAAAGATATTTCATCAAAGGTAAGAAATCAGAAAACTCTTTTTGATCAAAACTGTCAACAAAGTTTGACATCCATGCTTTGTTTATGGGCACTCGGATTCTGTAGAGGTCACTATTAGAAGAGGTCTTTTTATTTTCATTACTGTGATGTTCTACATCTCAGTTCTGTTTGAACGGTTCAAAACTGCTCAACTTGGATTAATTGAGGGGTAATTATAGATTTGCATCACCTTCTTGAGTAGTGATAAATAAGCTGTATCAAAGTCAAATCATTATCATTCATCAGCTGCATAACCAAATATAAGGTTATGCAGATGTTTGTTAAAATAGTGACAGATGTAATGTACCTTCATATATGTATGCTTACTATTCATTCTCATTATTATAAGTTACTCTAAAGCCTTAATGAGAAGCCTAATTCACTAAAATAATGTTTTACTATTTCCTAAAGGATGACATGTGACCAAGCAAAGTATAAAAGTGTTTGTAGCTGATATAGGGTGCTGAGAAATTACACCACACATTCAGCACATTGTACTACAATACCATTTTCTTTCCATTTCACTTGAGAGGAAAAACAAAGTAACAAAAGGCAAAGCGTCTGTGCTGTTTGATGGATGCAGTGATGTGTAATGAAAGCTACTGAAACATGCACACAAATAACTGCCATGGTGTTTCATCCAAAGATTCATTCAAATTTGAGAAAAAATGACGAAATACAGAGAAACAAAAACAACCATAGAGCAAACAAATCAATCAGAAGCAATATTGCTGGCGGCTGTATACACATCACATCAGGTCTGGTGTCTTCAAAGACTTTCAGAGCGAGCCGTGCAAAAAAACTCCATTAACTCCTGACAAAGGACGCAAATGAATCCCGACATGTGGTGAAGTGGAATTAAAGAGACCATCTCTAATCATGACAAACATGAGGTGATGATTCCACTGAGCGTGCATATACAGAAAGAATGAATGAAGGATAATGCATCAACCAAACACAAATGAAAGCCAGCACACACTTCCCCTGAATGCAAAGGGTGAACACAAGACCCCAAACAATGCTAAAATTGAGTTTTCAAAGGTGAAAATCATCAGACACCTCAAAGCCAAAATCAACTTGAACAACTTATTCTGCATCTTCCACTCGTCCACAGAGGAAATTCAGATGCCATTGATTCTCTTCCAATCTCTCTCTCTTTCATCTTCTTCAACTTCTCCCTCAGTATGTACTAAAATGTTCTTTGTGAAGTGTAGCAGCGGGTTTTGCACAGACAGCTGTGCCAGCGTCTGCAAAAATGACAGCTTAGGCCCGAGGACTTTGGCTGGCTGCGCCTGACGAGCTGGATCTGAGCGCTCTCGCCACACCGCTCTGCTACAGCCTGCAGGTGAACTGTCTGCAGTACCATATGGAGTTAGGGGAAAATTAACACTGAGATGAGGAAAGCTGCGTGACAGCGAAGAGCCGAAACTATAAACTGAGAGCTAATATTTTGTCTACCCTATTTCTATCAATGAGTGTAGAATTAAAGTAATATTCATTCATTTGTAAAAACACACTAACAATTAACAATTATCACATTAATAATGGAAGCATTACATGAAAGAAGAAACAGCACTCGAAAATCAGACCTGCCCCACGCTGTCGTCATACACACTCTACAGTGGAGACCATTGTATTACATTTACATCACTATACAATTTAAGTGATGAATAAACACACCTTTGCTCCTGTACACAAAGGCTTGAACACAGAAAAATCATGTGATACGATTCACTGTGGTAGAACGCTAACACTCATGGCCCAAAAGAAATTTCAGTCCATAGCAATGCGTCAATGCTGAGATTTTAAGTCTCATATGACATTTTATTAAATTGGTTTTTCTCTTTACCAGGAAGGAGAGCTGGCAAAGTGAAAGGAAACAGTCAATTAGGCAATCCCTGGGCAGATAGTGCAGTGGTTACATCACACTCTGCTTCCTTAATCAACGACAATAAAGTTTCATTTGGCTGACGGAGCAGTCCAAGTGTTACATACATACATACATACATTACACCAAAAATAATCAAATGCGCCAATACGTAGAACACTTTACTTTCCTCGTTAATCAAATAAATCATCATCTTGTGATCCTACATGCAGAGGCCTGTCGCTCTCTGACACTTTACAGATCAAGCTGGATAAAGGTTGGACAACGAGCAGCCTTGCATAAACCTGCGTCTTTCTCCTTAACACTCGCTCTCTTGTAAACAAGCTGGACAACAGGAGACTGTGGATTACCACTGCACAGTTATCTGTGTTATGGTGATAACGGAAACCTGGATGCATGGAAACATCCTTAGCTTAGCTGTGGAACTCACAGGCTGCATCATCTACCATTCAGACTCACAGCACTGCATGTGCCTCCTCTCTGCCAGCTGTTGGTCTCTACGTGCTGCCCTGAGCGACTAATCTCCGCTGGGATGGAGAGAGACTCTCCAAGGACTCTTAAACACAGAATTTCAGTTTGGGTGTAGTTAATTAGTTTTAGTTTCAGCTGCTAACTTGAGACTGAACACTACAGTTACTCACTATGGCCTCTCCTTGGACAAGGGGTATTAGAAGACAGGATGGGCCGAGGGGAGCTGGTAGACTGCTAATTTCAGCAGATATCTCCACAACACAATACACAGACGTCTTTGACTTTGAAACTGTGATTTCTTTACATTCTCTTGATAATATCTTATCTTAAGTAAAACACCTTTAACATTTAAACCACATTTCATGATAGAATTACAGTTCAAAGTATAATTTTCACACAATTAGACTGCAGTTCTAAGAACAATATCGCCATCAGCTAAAATCTGTCCCTTCACATTTCGTGTAGGCAGGCGGCCAGGAGGTAACCTGAGGTAACCAGATTTAGATTGCTCCACGAGGGATTAGTGAGATAAACCCATCTTAAAGGGCTAATTAAGACTTGATGGGATTGGGAAGTCACTTCGGAGGTCGGCAATTACATTTGAGCAGGATTTTAACTTAGTGTAATGAGGGGAAAAAAACCTGAACCCAAACAGTAGATTTATACATTTAAAGTTGTATATCAGCACAGAAAAAATATCTAAAAAGTCATACATTATAAAAAATAAAAATTATATTTAAAATCTGTTAGTCTCAATCAGGACTTTTAAAAAATGATAGGTGTCAAAGCAAAACTTAAAAATATATATGTATATATACTGTGACGGTGTGGAACGATTAGAAAACTCTCAATTAGAATATTCAAAGTACAATACAAAAGAACAATGCAAAATATTGTACTAATATAACATATATATGTATTATAACTAATAGTGTGCAAAAGCAAAAAAAAAAATCTGGACATTTTTATGAAGATGTCATTAAAAACAATTAGCCCAATATACAAATGTATTATTAATATATCAATTAAATTCTATAACTCACCTGTGGATAGGGGAACATGCCTAGCGCCAACTGTGTAAGAAGATAAGAAAGTGTTAATAAAACCCAGATCGTTTTATACGTTTTAAAAGGATGAGTCGGTGCTGAGCCCCTGCAAATATCTGAAAACAACTGTACAACTTATGCAATACAATCCAACAGCCGCTCCATAATGCTCACATTCATGTGGAATATAATGGGAACATTTTAGAATTTTTATGATGTTGTGTTAGGAAGTGCTTAATATTTTATCCACCTACAAAACAGGTCCTGTGTGAGTGTGTGTGTGTGTGTGCACAGGACACATATTTCAGAGTTGAGTCAACATTTCTAGGACAAATTATGCATTACAAAAGGTAGGATTCCTGAATGGCTGTATGGATTAGACTCTGTTAGACTACACAGGCACTGTGAAAATGTATCCGCCCTTTATGTATCTGAATGAAAATACATTAATGTATACATTCCTTTCAATTGCCAGTGTCTTAATGACATGGAAATCAAGACACAGAAAGAAAATGCTGCTGAAACCACTGAAGCGTGCACAACTTGAGACTTTCCGTCTTTGAGGTAAGCTTAGTTCCCACCTGCTGATAACACTCCCTCATCAAACAACATCAGCTATTAGTTAATAACCCCCTCACGATTACCACCTGCAGAGAACAAAATAGAGGGATAAAGAGAAGCGGGACAGGATTGTGGGACAGTTGTACGTAATGTGTGTTATTTTGGTGAGGGGTGGGGGTGTGTGACAGCTCTCCCTGACATTTGGCAATTCACTTGGGGTGGGCATTTTTCATCTTGGTCAAGGGTGGCTTATTGGCAACATTACGTTATTAAAACGTCAAACCACTCACGGTCTTTCCTTGAACATAAATAGAACAGCTCGCAGGCTAAAGATCAATCCAAATTGAGTGAGACTGTGAGCCATTTCATTTAGCTTAATGCACACATCCACAGCTAGAAATAAAGACGACAGGGCCAGTGGGGGTCCAATGCTATGAAACTCTATCTTTATCACACAGTGATCATGTCAATAATTTTGACATGGCTCCTTTCCACTGAACTCATCTATTATTGTTATAATTATAATGATATTAACCATTATTGACACACAAAGGCGAGGCTGAAGCCCAAATCATTTGTAATAGTGCAGAGGGAGAGCTGTGGACAGAAACAGATGGAGAATCAATAGTGTCAGTGGGAGGACAAGAGGACAGGGAATATCATACTGAAATTAAAATGTTACTTTAAAATGCAGCGTGTCAGTCAAGCACATCATCTATTATGACAGATATTGATGAGCAACGGCCAACTGAATACATACAATACTATCAATTCAAAAAGTACTGTACTTCTCCATACATTTCCTACACTTCTGTGTACAAATGCCAGCTATAGCACGAAGCCATTTATATATGTTCTCACCTCCATGAAAGAGATTCCCACACTCCAGACATCTGCGTGGATACCGTACTGCTCTCCTGATATCCTCTCTGGCTGTGAAGCAAAAACAAACATCAGAAACTAAGTTGGAGGCAATTTTAAAATGATTTGACATGAGATTGAACTTAACGGTGGTTACTCACCGCCATGTATGCGTTAGTTCCCACATACGTTTTGGCAATAGAATTCACCAACTGTAAAAGAAAGGAATGAACAGTAGATATGCAAATGATTAACCTGTTCATTAGGGGAACGGGATATGATGGTAAAAAAGTATCCACCGCTAGAGATTTGGCAACATTGTTTCCACTGGAGGAGCTATTAGGGTAGAAGTCAGGGCTAGATTCTCTTGTGATTCTTGTGTCACACAAATTGAGCTGCCTCGTAAGGTAAAGTGATTAGGACAGAAAGGGAAGAGGAAAGTGAAGTTTGAAATATAGATTCTGGCTTGAAAGTGTTTTGTCAGCTTTTTGAAAGGAAAGATGAGCAAGTGCAGAAGGAAATATATCAAGTGTTTCTCAACGTAGCCTCTACAAAACAAAGTGGTGTAATTTTTATATTGCACTGACAGAAGTCAGGCTGATATTTATCTGCACCTGTTAACCTGAATACCTGTAGCACTTAAAACTGTTGTTCTCAAGAATCTTAAAGCTTCCCTCTTGAAAGAATTTTAGTTTTAGAGTTTAAAACTGAAGTATTGTATCATGTGACGCAGTTGTTTTAGTATATTGTAAAAGTTTTAAATAAAAGAAGGAAATGATGATGAGGTACAGAATGATTATTTTAAATCATTCCCTAACTGAGTTTACTAAACAATTACTGTATTAAAATATATATCATTGTATATACCATGATAGAAGACTTTGGCCATATGGCCCATGTCTACTACATATGTATACAATTGAAGTGACTGCATAAGCTCCCTTTACCCTCATAAACAACATTTAGATTGAGAAAAGTAGAAAAAAAATAGGAAAAGATCTGAATCTAACTAACATCTGTTGGCTTGTCAGGTTGATATTTTGGGCTGCTCTCAGCCATCACACAAGGGAACAGCAGTAAGACAAGGAGACATTAGTGAGTCTGTTCGGAGTGTGTGTGTGCGTGTGTGTGCGTGTGTGTACAATGGCACATGCCATCAATGACAGGACTGTGATAATGAGTGTCTTTTCCCTCATGGCTGTTTTTTTTTTTAGCATGCCTTACAATGTGAGAGGGGGGAGGAATAGTGTGCATGTGTGAAAGAGAGATAAATAGAAAAATAGAGTTATAAAGACAGAGGACAAGTCAATGCTGTTAGTGTTACACATGCAGGGTGTAAAATTCACCTTGGAGCTTCCAAGGAAGTGGAGGTTAAAAATGAATAACAATTTGCCACAGAAAGGATGCTGAGTGTGTGTGTGTGTGAGAGAGAGAGTCAGAGTCCTCAGGGTTGATGTTTTGGGGAACGCTGAAGGTCTGTCCCTGATGATTACATTGCAAACACACACACACACCCACACACACACACACAATGACTAGGCTATTGTCTGCCACCCACGCTTTCCACACATCTACCGAATACATATCAATGAGGCTTTGCTGTTGTGTGTGCGGGTCATAATTATAGCAACTGATTTTTTGAGGCTGCAGAACAATGGAGGTGTGGGGGGGAGTTAATGTGAGAGGGAAACCCTTGGGATAACACTGACGTCTTGAGTTGAATGCAGTGATTGAAAGGTTGACCATATGCACACAGATCTGTGCACACACACAGATTGCACAGGACAGTGGTGATGCAGCTATAGACAATTGTTTTTCTTTCTCTCTCTCTCTCTCTCTTTTTCATGCTCACATAAACAAATCAGTGTACCTGTGTGCTGACACCAAAGTCACAGAGCTTGACTTGTCCTCGGGTGTTCACCAGCATATTGGAAGGCTTGACATCTGCGGAGACAAACTGCTTGATAGAACTGCAACATCAGCACTCTACAGCTTGTCTTTATCAACTCTGTTTCGTTTTTTTTTTTTCATAACACAGAGCCCCTGCACTACTTTACTCACCTCTGTGAAGTATCTTCAGGCTCCACAGATATGTCAGGCCTTTGACTACCTGCAGATGAAAAATAAATGTTGATTAACTTCGACATCATTTAAGCAGCGTTTAAGCAGCACAGGTAGCTGAATAATTAATTGTCTTGGTTAACCCTATGACATCCACAACCCACTGAAAGGGATGTTTTCTTAAAAACAAAACAAAACAAAACAATTTAGAAACTGTAAACATAAAATGAACTGGATTTTTTTTCCTGAAAGTCCTTGAACACATCATGTGTCACAAATGCTTCCCTCAAGGAAAAACAATTCTAAACTCACAATAGTAATATCTCATTAAAATCATGTTATTCTACTTGTCTGATTAAAAATGTTGCCAAAAATGACCCTTTCACACCAAACGCTCATGTAAAAAAACATTACATTTTGCGCTCCTCTGTGCAACTGGGAAGCCATGAATGACTCAGCTAAGACTAACAGTCACATGACACAAATTCTGTGAACTGAAGTGCAGGCTGTTTACACAGAGCACAGAGGAGAGGACAAGAGGTTGTAAATATACAGGGTGTCCATAAAGTCTCTTTACAAATTATCACAAAAGCAAATGAACAGACAAATATGTGGAAATTATTACAAAATGAGGAGTAGATATTGAAGTTTTTTTTGCCTCATTTAATGCACGTATTGCAGCAAAAAACAATGTCACAATGACAAAAATATGACAGAATCAAAACACCCTGAAGCAGCTTGGGGTTCAGAGCATTCATGTGGATTGGTTACCTCCAGCTGAACCACGCAAACTGAATTTATATGCAGGGAAAAATGCCCTGTTTACACCTCATAACCTGGCTGTCAGGGTATGTCACTGGGGTTGGACAAGATTCACCCTGAAATGCTGAATGGTTTGGATTCTGCTGTGCTGACATTGCTCACACATGTCTCTAATGTTGTATTGATGTTGCCCTTAGAATGGTAATCAGCCATGTTGCTGTCGGTGTCACAAATGAGGACCAGAGGGTGTGTTACACCGATTATCCTTCTTGTGAGATCCTGTATGCTGAAAAGGAGACACTGCCCATATTTTTTCACAATTTTTTGACGTCACATTAACGAGTAACTGTGTTTTTGTCTTGGCTGTGGCACAGTTACCTTTTTTATTAAAATTTTTTTTTTTTTTTTTTAGTGACTGGCAAATATTTGAGGCGTCAAAGATATTTGCTCCACTGATGTGCGGGTTTCAATCAAGAATTCAGCTTAAAAATGGGCTGTATCATTGCACAACCAAACTTTTTTGTATTACGATTAATTTTCAATAGAAAAGACCTTTGAAAGAAACAAAATGGGCTATGGAGTAAGAGCTGTGTCGGCATTCTGGACAGAAAAGGTCAATTACATGCTGTACACTGGGGGCAATGGATTCCAACATTGGGGCAATGATATTCAGGAGTGGCCAGGACCCAGAGAATATCTAAAGAGTGTCTATTTTATCAAGTATTGCTGCCATTTGTGGATGATGTTGTCCTTTTGGCTTCCTTTGACTGTGACCATCGGCTCTAAATAAGTTTGATTCTCTACCAAGAATGACTCCACTAACTACTCCTACTCACTCAACCCAGGCAGAGGAGAAAATCTGCCCAAGGAAAGGAATCCAGGTATTTTCAGTCTTACTTACAAGAAAAATCATCAAATTGAATATAGTTTAGGTGAGACAGCTGCACAAAGTGCACACTTTGTAGACTGCTGAGTAGCACATTAAGTCTTTGTTCCAGTCCTCTGGTGTGGTCTCAAGCTTTGGGTAGTCACTGGAATAATAAGACTGCACATACAAACAACCAAGAAAATGTTTCTTCACAGGGTTATTTGTCTCTTAAATTGGACCTATGCAATTAGGAAGAGCCTCAGTAATGAGAGGTTGCTCCTCTCAGCGTCCCCTCCTTGGATGTGTAATGTGTAAAAATGACTGGGAGGAGACATTTGGGGTAAGAACACTGGCAAAAGCAATATTTTTGTGTAAAGTGGGGAGGGGAGGAGAGGCAGTTGTTTTATTTGAGCTGCCTTTGTAAGCGCATTGTCGGCCCTCTCATGTGGCTCAACCCGCCTGGCTCGATTCACACAACAACCAGATAATCATTATATTGTTGTTAAAGTATTACTCATTTACCAATTTATAACGCTGTTTTTTTTTCATTTATTGGATGCGAGAGCTGACTCTTGCCTCTAGGCTCCTGTCATCCATCTCTGAAGCACGACAACCGCAGAGATAAATTGAGAAAGCACAAAGGCTCTCTGAAGTCCTGCTGCCTCAAAAGGTGGTGGTGTGAGCGCAACAACTGCAGTGTGCAGCTTCTCTCACAACCTCTTGGGTGCTTTTCCTTCTGCGATAATTAACAACTGTGACAGTTCGAAAGGAGGGAAAGCTGTGAATTAGAATTAACACTGACTAAATAGCTGTCATTGTTTGATTACGGACAAAGTTAGAGGGGGGGACAGAAAAGAGGAGGTGGAGGCAGTAGAAGGGTAATGAGTGTGGAAAAAGGAGACATGCATTTATCAACTTCAAGGCCATTTCTATCAAAATGCTAGTTTAAACTGAGAGTAGAAAGGAAGGGAGACGGGAGAGAGGGGAGGAGAAGGGAAAACAACACTGACTTTGTCCATCACTTCACCAAATAGAAGCTAATTGAAAAATTCACACCTGTGGTTCTCTTTTGTTTTATTTCTTTGGAAAAATGAGTGAGTTTTCTCCCCCCAGACCAGTTCTCTATCTGACAAATGAATAACAGGTTGTATTTAAAACTGTGATTGCCATGCACACATGGGACCATTTGCACACTTGAATGAATGTTTATAAAAACTCCAGATCACACATCTTCATTCAAATGCTTTTTTTAACTCAGCAATCAAACTACTAATTGTGAGATTTTGTGACTTCCATGACAACTTACTGCCACTGCGATCCTTCCCAGCACATGCTCAGGAATTCTTTTGTAGACATCCAGAGAACCTCCTGCAAAATACAAATGATTCATTCAGGTAGTGTGAACACAAAAACATGTTACTTGCTATTTTATCTTGTCCAGATCTACATGAGGTCATCCAGCGATTCCCACAATGCTTTACTGCTACTGTTGATCTGCGTACACTGGACAATTACACAAAATAATAAGCATTTAAATATATTTTATAGTGAGAAGAAAGAAGGATGCAGTAGCAGAACTCCCAATCCCAAAATGGTGTATAGTCTCAACACATTCAAAATTGTGTCAGAGAAAAACAAAACAGAGAAGAAAAGGACAGATATTCTCAGAATAGCTGTCAACCGCTCATAATACTAAAAATGGTTTAAATGCAGAGGACACATTCCAGCTATGCTTTAAAAATGTGCTTGAAAATTAAAGTGAGTCTACACAGTTATGTTTAATATATTCACTTTGTTAATTCCACTTTAATTGTATTTGTTACCTTGTAAGTGGGTCATATTTGTTAGCAGGGTGATGCATGTGCAAAAAAGAACAGATAACATTTTTGGAGTGAATCTGAATCATGGGCTCGATCCCAAAAAAAGTCGGAACAACAGTAGAAAGTTTGGCACACATTTCATGGCTCACCTGATCCATGTCCTTTGCTATGTTGACATGCAAATACTCTCTGAAAACTCACTCTGAAGTTGGGAAATGGGACCATCTTTATGGACTGCACTTTTATAGAGCATTTCTAGTCAGAGCGACCGCAATTTTACACAGGTTCTGGTTAGCACGCACATTCATATACTGGTGTATGATTACAAGGTGCCACCTGCGCATCAGTAACTAACAACACTTACATTCATTCATTCACCGGTGCATCAGGAGCAATTTGTTATTTCAGTATCTTGATCGAGGATACTTCGACAGGTATATTACTGTGGCCTGGGTTCAAACCACCGACCTTTTGATCACTGGGCGACTAGTCTAATCCCAAAGGAGCCGAGGAGCATGTGAATGCACCCTTGGCCTTGGCAGAGGTTGGTGCTCTGAGATGAGAGCCATTCTAGTTAAACAATTATTTGTCATAGTAATAAAACAAGTAACAAGATTACAAATGCATGCTTGATGTTTCCTTATGCTGCCACCGTAATTCCATGTTTGCAATAATCAAGTACAGCTGAAAATGACAGATCTAAGAAAAGTTTTGTGAAGTAAAGAGTGCTGAGAGGTTAGACAGACTTTGCTGACAAGCCTGTAAATGTGTGAAACAGGGGAATCACTGCATTAACACACACTTCGGATAACACACACCAAAAAACAGAGACAGCCCCCATCCCACACCAGTCCAGACACACACGTACAAACGCACCTACAAATGCACTTAAGCCAAGATTTATCACGCCCTTGTAGCTTTTAGCACACAGGCATGCTAAGCAGCTCACAGCGATAAGACATTCTGTTGATCTGCAGAAGTGTAAATGGAAACAAAGTAGAGAGACACAGGACAGATCCCCAAAGTCTCTTCTGCACAGCTGTGGCTAGCAAAGAAAAAAAACACATGATCTACTGGCTTAAGAGAAACTCACCATCCATGAATTCTGTGCATATGGATATCCTGTTCTCTACAAAAAAGGCACTGAAGAAAGTGATGATGTAGGGTGAATCGCACTGCAATCAAGAGAGGAGACAATGAGATTATTAAAGAGCACGGCAAAATATTCATCCACAATACAGAAGGATTTATTCACACATTATCCTTTTTATGAATTTGAGCAAAAATGTATCATGAGATCAGGAAATTAAACTTAAAAGATTGTTGATGATACTCAAAAGAGTAAATTTGAAGTCCATAAACTGTTTATGTTTAGGAAAAAAAATATTTGATGTGTAATTTAATTTCACACACACTGGGAGCACAAGTTAAATTATGTTTCTAATAAACAATGCATTCATGCTTGTTTTAAGTGAGTTTCGATGCACGCAATATTTAGGCTTGTATATTTTAGGGGCAACAGAAAATTACCTCATCTCTCAAATCACATGCCTAGTACACGTGTTTGTTGAGTATGTTTCCATGAATCGCTGATCCCTGGCTTACAATGTAAGACCAGAGGCGATGAAAAGTAAGATCTATATTAATAATGTAGATCAAGTGGGACAGCATCATTCAGGGGAGGAATTAGTTGTTTTTGTAAAGAGGAAAAAGTCAAAACTAACCTTGTAGAGAATTTCTAATTCTGACATGATCTGCTTCTGTAACTCCACCGTGATATCCAGGGGAATGACCTGAAAAAAGGCACAGCTTTTAATTAACATAACTCGGTTGATGTTCTGAAGAGGTGGGCTAGTATAAGGGTCAAAAAAGCAAATACAATCATCAACGTGGAAAGTGTCCTCACCTTGACAGCTAAAACCCGCCTGCCAAGAAGATGACACGCTCTACAGGAAAAGAACACAAGACAAATGAAAAAAAACTGTGGAAGGCAGTGTCTGAAGGTTATTTAAATGGTAACCACAGTTTCTGGGGTGACTTTTTAAATCTTTCTTCAAAGTGAGAAACTCTGGTCATATTTTTTCTCCATTGAGAAAAAGTGGGTTTGTGTGAGGTATGAACTTCAAGGTCACACATAACAAAAACGGATTAAAAACAGCAGTAGAACAGCAACTCCCATGTTCTGCTAGATAAAATTACTGTTTTTGTCAATGGAGTATGGTGGCTGCTGGTCCAAATGGCCCCGGGTAAACTTAAACAGGGCTGACTGACAGCAAGGCAAAGCAGTGGAAATAGTTCTCATGTGGTAAATATTCCCAAACTGCCCAATGGGGATCAAAAAAGGAATATCTTATCTTATTATTATTGTGACAATTTATATTGATCAGAGCGATCACAAATTGTTACTGTAGACTAATACTTTAATAAGCATGGTGATTAAGTTGGATAATGAAAATTTCCAATGAAAACTCCACAGGTCTCCTAGTGTCTGAGCAATAGTAGAGTCTTCATTTGCATGAAAAAAATCCCTCTGTCAATTCTCTCAAAGGTCAGAGGTCACCACCCAAAACCTAGTCAGCCCTATCGCTCGTTGTTCCAGACAGAGTTTTGAGTTGCAAGTAAAGAAGCAGCCACAGACCGGCCCCATAATGATTTAATTATCAAACTCCTTAATGCCAAACATCGGCTTTAGTTACAGCCCTTGAAGGTTAGTTTACGGCAGCAGTGACAACACCTCAGGACCTCTCAACATACAATCCTCAAGGACAAATACTGTCCAACAGCTGTCAGGTGACGGGAAGAGGGGGGGGCGTGCACGTCACACAGGCTGGTGAGCTTGCAAGCAGGCTTAGTAAATGATACCTGGCTACTCGACTTTCAGTGGGTCTTGCAGAGAGAATGTGTATGGTGCAAGGTGTGATTAATGTGTCCTAAATTGGAGTATCACATTGCTCTTCGGCCAGACACCTCAAAACTGGCCGAGGCCTTTAATTAATGCCACCTCTTAGTGCCATGTCAGGTATTTACCCACAGTTAGAACAAACACTGGTCTCTGGCTGTAGCGGTATGTGAGCTGTAGTTTACACATATTTAACAACAGTTTTATCAGTGCTGATTCAAAACTATAGACTCTTCAGAGATTGCTAAAAGAATAACGTAGCCATGAACAAATGCTATCACAAAAGATAAACAATGAACAGGCCATTTTTAGTTATTACACCAAACCATAAGCCCTCTCATTTTCCCCCAAGAGTGTTAGAGAGGGTTTTTAAATCTAAAGCGTTGTCTTTTTTAGAAAAGAGATCTTTGCACATAAGGCTGACGGCCTTGTTTCCATTTTGATGTCTCGGTCTTCCTTTAAGCTACAATCAATATCAGTTAAGCATGAGTGCAGCCTCTTAATTAAGATGAAGATGTTAATTGAGGCAAGATCGCAGGGGTAGACATGTTAAATACTGGCTGGGCAGGTTGTGTGTGCGTGTGTGTGTGTGTGTGTGTGTGTGTAAGGCAGCCTGAAAAGAGATTAAACCAATTCTTCGCCATGTTAAACAACCTGTAGTTCTCAAAGAGAAGTCTAGACATGCTGAAAGACATACACAGCCTGTGGCTGAATGCACCTAAATACTTCTGTAACACATGAGAACCTCTACATGGGATATAAACTGCATCCAAGTTATTGTGTGTGTACAATTTTTGTGTATGTTGATGTTGTGTATTACATCTGCTTTTTAAAGCTAATGATTTTTTCCCCTTTATTTCTCTCCCATCTGATCAAAGTAAACAGCCTTAAAGCCATTCATATGCATTACTTTTTCACAGGGTGGTGATTTAAAGTTAGAACTAAGACTTTCATTTAAGTAAATGTCTGTTGAGTCACTATCTATCACTGAATGAGGTAACTCAATGGCCCAGTGATGAAAGCCTTTGCACTAGCAGTATTAGGAACTGGGTGTCCTTACTGACATTCCCAGGAAATATCACGTGCGGCTGATGCAGGCTCCGTCACTCAGCAGTGGTTGGACCATCAGAGAAGGTCGGCAAAGCTAACACAACCGACTTGCTTTTCTACTCACTTGTTCTTTTTTCTGTTGCAAGTAAACAGTTACTATGGCCAAACAAACAAAGAAAAGACTGATGACTACAGATGACGGCACTTATAAAAACATGTAAAACTGAGATCCAAGAACACACCAGCAAACAACTAGTGAGCCGGCCACATGTGCATGTTGGTATATGAGGCCTGATGCATGTATGTGGCTGACGTGCCTATTTTTTATGGTCTGAGATGCTTTGGTGCAACATCCACTAGTTCTGAATGTCAGACATAGAACTTTTAAATATGCTTTCCTTAAGACTGAAGGGAAATATCCACATTATAACTTAAAGCACAACAGGCCAAACATTACTGCATGTTCACGAGTGCTGCTTTCTCTTTGTCGGTTAGACTAACAGGTCAATTTGGAATAAGATTTCTCTATTCGCCAATTTATTTTATGCTCATTTCATGCAGAATTATTTATTTCCAAGAAACTCATTGGTGTTTTTTTCACTGACACAAGATTTTT
>CAFUXE010003075.1:378778-398147 GCA_903364295.1 Serranus cabrilla
CTTATTTAATCTACTGATATAAAATCACTTAACTGTTCTGATACTAGTTTCCTTACTGACATATGTCTATCAATATTAGATGCATTGGCATGAGGTTGAGGAGAGTGATCATGAATTTATGAATAGATACCTGCAAAAATCAGCTGTTAGCATGCTAACATGCTAAACTAAGATGGTGAACATGATCAACATTAATCTCTGGCCTTCGTCCTCTCTGCAGTATACAAACTCCTCCGAACTCCCAGCTAATCCAAAAAAGGCTGAAGAAGTGAAGAGATGTCGGGCTGAATGAAGCCTGTTTGCTGAAACGTGCCAGATTTGACAACACTCAGCCGTATCTCAACGCAGCCATGCCTTTAATCATACATCACCTTCAGCGTGAATACGTGAGTTATATAAAAACTTACTCTCAAAATTGTCATGACTGGAAATGAGCTATACAGACTTTAAGGCTGTAAACATGTTCATTTCTGCTGTAAAGTTGGACATTTTAACATGTGAGTCTATGGGGGTTGACTCCCTTTTGCAGCCAGCCTCAAGTGGCCATTTGAGGAACTGCACTTTCTGGCACTTCTACTTTGGCTTCACTTTTTGGCTCTGGAGGTTTCCGCTTGGTTGAAACCCCCAAACACCAAACAAGGCTGAGGACACCAACTCTGTGACCTCACTGGCCACGACTCCCTCAATAATTCACCTTACAGTGAGTTAAAGTTTATTAATTAGTATCTAAAATGTACTGCTCACTACTTGAGTAGACTATGCATATGTTTTAGGGAGAGAATAACAAATGGAGTCCGGCCAGGTGTTCAGAGTTCAAAGGTTTTGATATGAACCTTCTTTCCTTGTTTCCCCATTTCTAACTTTTCTTATTTCCTCTTCTTTCCAGCCCGGTGCTGTCCCGGCAGCAGCAGAGCCCACTCGCTCAGGTTGGACAGCTTGTTCAAGTCGAATGCTATTAGTTCTAGGTCAGCGCCTGGGCTTTCTCTACACCCCAACAACACCTTTTCACCAGGCAGGGAATCCAACCACCATTAATCAGAGTGGTGACAGCCCATGGATGTCAGTAAATATGTTTCCCTCACTGCCTCTTTTTCCCACCACTTTTCTTTCCCTCTCTCTCTCTCTCTCTCTCTCTCTTGCTCCTATGATTGTTCCTTTCTCTCTGTTCTTTGGGGTTTAATGCTGACCTGTTCTTGCTTTTGATCTTTATTATTAACATCAAGATTCAACAAAGGAAGCATTCAACTACACATTTAAGTTGGAAAGTTTGGCAGCGAGAGAAACAGAAAAAAAAAACCTGCATCAAGGAGCAGAAAATTGCTTTGAGGGGGAAAATTAAACTCCTCTGCTTGTTTCCTGCTACACCAAACATTCTTTTACAACCAGCTTGCATCTGAACATCTTATATGCATGTTTTTTTCACTGAACATAAGTGTTGGCCAGGTGCTTATGAATGTTGTCGAAACAAAACGTCTGCTCAGTTGAGATAGTGTGACAGTTTCCTCTCCTGCGCGGGTGGTACAGCTGACAGGGGGGATGAGTGTTGGCTAGCGCAGTGGCTGGTGTGTGTATGTGTGTGTGAGTGGGTGACATACAGGCAGAGGGCCAACAGCAGCCAGTTGGAGAAGTGGGTGCCCATCTCGGTTGGCATGCAGTGCCGGGTACCTGCTGCTGTCCAGAGACAGCTGTAACGTAGCCACCCGTGGCCGTGCAATCAGGTTGGTGGCCACTGAATGCTGATAATGCTGCAGTCTGCGCTTTTCTCCGCCTGGCAGACGGAGCTGCGACCAACCAATGACAGGCATTCCTCAAGAAAATAAAACAGGCTGGTGCCAGAGAAGTAAACAGAGAGCAGGAAAGAGCAGGAAGAGAGAGAGAGAGAAGAAGAGTTAAGGAGTGTGAGGGAGAATGACATGAAGCAAATGGTGACCTTTGCAAAGATGGATTTGTTTACCAACAAATGTTCTCGCTGTCAACACCTGCTTCAGAGTGACCTTCACGCGGAGACAGAGCTGACGGCACTCATCTGTTCCTCTTTGTGCCCACCATATCAATTCAACAGACAGCATGAGCCATGTTTCCTCCGTCTCTGTCGATGCATGGAGCCCTTTCATTCCTCTGCACACAGTCATGTTCATTTAATCACTATTAGCTGTAATCACGTGAGCACGAACACTAACAGGAGATAATTCTTCTCTTAATTTATTAGGACGGTAGGTAAAAGATGAACCTTTTCTGTTTCATAATCTCTGTATTGATAAATGTGCTCAGTATTTGTGCAGTGATTGAATTTGCACCATAATATTATTATTAACGTAGTCTCAGGGCAAACGTCCTACTTAGTTTTGTGTTATTTTTTCACTCTTTTCATTGTTTGTTGGGCCATTGTTATTGAATTAAGTTTGCTGAAAGCGTTCCCTAACTGTGCACTGCTTGCCATTTGTCCCGGGAATGTTGCCTCAGACACTCAGTTGGTAAAACTGCAAATGCAACAACTTTCATCATTGGCTCAACATTGTCTCATTTGGCAATTGATAGTGAATTAACATACATTTATTTAAATGAAAATCTTCAAGATGAATACTTTAAAGCACTCCTGTTTGAATGGTATATTTCAAATTAACTTCTTATGCAATTCTTACAAGCCAACTGGAGATTTAATAGTGAACTTTAAAAGTCTTGATCAGTTTAACTAGAAAATATAAAAAATTCTAGGTTTACATAATATATGAGAAAAAAAATGCTGCATTGAAATTGTATCTGATTTTGTGTGTTTTGGACTTCCCTACACTTCCCTGCTAATAATTTATTATTATTATTGTGAACAGTAGTCTAACATTACAGAGTGGCATCACCAATCCAATTTTCACTATCAAATAAAAGGAAAAATACCCGAATGAATGAATGAATGAATGGATGAATGAATGAATGAATGAATGAATGAATGAATGAATGAATGGATGGATGAATGAATGAATGAATGAATGAATGGATGAATGAATGAATGAATGAATGAATAAGCGTTAGTCCTTGTGTTCTTTATTTTAATAGTTTGTCGGGCCCTTCAGTGATCGCTGCAGCCAGCAGATGGCAGTGTGGAGCTAAAACAGTTCATTGGTATCAGCTCATTAACAGACATGCTGGCTACCACTACTATTATTACAATTAGAGTAATGCACAGGAGAGCCCAGAAACCAGCAATGGAGAGGATATCTTAAAGTCAAACAGTTCAGATTCAAACCAAAAATTATATGAATATATTTCCTTCAGGGACAATAAACCAGTATCAGTCACAGTTTCCTTGAATTCTTGAAGAAAACTCTTTCTTATAAGCCTCCACAGTGAACACAGAATGAGGAATACTGTCGTTCAATGCAGCAGCTGTTTATTTCCAATTCATCAAATATTTGATGCTTTTGGATTCACCATGGAGGCACGCAAGAAAAACAAGTTAGCTTCAAGAATTCAAACTAACACAGGGTGAGTTATTGATATTCAGCTGGTGAATTATTCCTTTAGGTTGTTCTTATTTTTCTGGCTTTATATAAACATTTAAACCTTCAGACCTTCAGTACTGTCCTGATGCTTTGAGAAACAAATCTGCCTTTGCTATTTTCATTGGAGCAGATTTTATGTCTGCACATTCACACATATACATATTCAGATCCAGACCTTGCACATGTGTTAAGTTAAAGTTTTGAGTGTTTTTGTGGAAGGAAGTTCAGGGCAGAACTCAGCTCCAACAACAGGAGACTGTGGTGGAGACGTAACATAAAGCTGACTGTGCAGAAGCTGCTGCTGCAGTGTTTGAGTAGTGTATAGTTAAAAAGTGTTAAAGAAAGACCCTGAAGACTCTTACTACTGCAGTTTCTTTTAATGAATCCAGATATTATAAAGAGTAAACCAGCAGACTGAAACCATTTGGTTTTGGTCCTGCCACCCTCTCAGTGATTTTCTCATGCACCCAAACTATTTGTCACCACAGTGATGCGGTTTCTGACGAGCCCAGCAGGTTGTTCAGCCTTCTTTACCTTCAGGGCATCAGAACAAAGCCTGGCATTCACATTCGAAGCCCTGTCGTGCCTCTGTGACAGCGGAAAGGGTTACGGTTCGCATTAGCTTCTAACGTTGAAATGAGTGAAGAGCCAACAGAGTGTCTGCTTTGAGCCTGTAATTACAGTTTCTGTCTGCTTCTGAGGACAGCGCCAAATTATCCACCGCAGACAAGGAAATCCCCCAACTGCAGAAAACAGACAACCCCGAAGAGTCTCCACAGTCGTCTGTAATAACTGCTCCTAAGTACATGTCATGGTAACAAAACTTGTTATAAATTCACATCAGTGTTTGCAATGTTGAATTATTCCATATTTGATCAATTTTGCTCAACCAAGTCTGAGAACAGAGATAAGTGAAGCTTCAGTTTCTGATATATATTTTATTCATTCACCAACAATAATAATAAACAAAAATAAAAAGCATCACATCAACTTTTTATAGGCAGAGAAAAATAAACGAGTATACTTTTTTTTACAAGACATCTAATACACAAATACATAAATCACAACTAATAACGAGTACATTGAACAATTTAAACAGGGGGCAAAAAAAGCGCAAGCACTATAACTTGAAGAGCGTATAAAAATGACAAATTTGCTTGCAAAATATTCCCGACTGGGTATTTATATTGACCATGGGGTTAAAAGATCCCATTAGGGTCAGGACTGCTGCGTTCAAGGACACCAGAAGCTCTACAAAGAGCCGTATTGTCTCAGACTGGTAGATGCTACCGTCTCTGAAACAATCACACATTATAGTCTGAAGGTTTATAAATCATAATTTAATAGAGATTAAAGATCTACCTGCTTTAACAGTAAACTTAGTCACACTTTCTATGAAGCCCATAGCTGGAATGCATTATAAACACTATTATAATGCAATAAAACCTGCTTATAGCACTGTATTAAATTAGTTATATAGATAAATATTTATATAATATTCATAATGTCTTATAACAATAATCATAGCACATCATAAAGCATCACATAAACTTTTTTTAGGCAATGCTGATTATGGTTATAAGACGTTATCATTAGTTGTGAGTGTTTATAGCTCTTATTATACAGATTCTAAGTATGTTTATAGTGCTTTATAGACATGAGGTTCATAGACAGTGTGACTGTAAAATCTTATGGCTTTGCTTTTCTCTTGAGTCCCTAAAATGTTACAGATTAGCACCACTGGGCTGGCATTAACATCAAAAGCTGGCTTAATGTAAATAAGTACTGTAAAAAGGATTCAAAATATTGTCCATGTTCACCCACTGTGTCTTTGTCTAGTGTTATAGAACCAGAAGGAAATCAATCCACTTCCACCACAGCGGGCGGCTGAAAGGAAACGAGGACCAAAGCAAAAGACTTTGCTTTTCTCAACATTTCCTGTTTCCAAAACCATAAACATTATAAAGGTCAATGGTCACATTATAACACGTGTATGTACTACACGTACATAGACTTAAAAAAAGAAAAAGAATAGGGACATCAGATTTTGGAGCTCCTGTTATTTACATGCTTCTATCTGGCTAAACATTTCCCTTTGTAAAAAGCTTTGTACTGTCACTGCCTCATCTTCACAGGTAAAAACAAGTTCAACCTGCGAGCAGTATTTTCTGTCATATCATGCAAAATCACTTGGAGCGGACAAAGTCGTCAGCACGTTATCACCTCACTGTCCTACAAAAATAATTGGTAGCAAAATAAAGTCTCGAGAGTCATGCATCTGTTCTTTTCACTGTTTTTTTCTGTACATAATACAGCTGTTTGTTGTTGTTTTTTTTACAGTCCTGAGTGTGCAAAAAGTCAATATCACTGAAGGCTAACAATAAGACCAATGTTATGGACTGCTGAGAGAGAAAATTAAAAAAGCAAAGGCATCTTCCTGCTCTCTTTACACAGCCCTCTGCAGAGTTCTCCTATCACAACTAGAGCCCGACCCATTTATCAGTCAATATCTGCCTATCAAAGGCATGTCAGTATTGTCAAGATTGTGCCTCGATATGAAAAATTTTTCACACCATTTTCTTTTTAATGCAGAAAATTATGCTTGGGGTGATTTAGAAAGGCAGTTAACAATTTATTTTATTTATACTTATTCTTTATTTTAATGGTTAGCAATTAACTGGTACTGAACATGCAGTACTGATGTTTATTTAGTCTTTAATTTTCTCTGTTTAATTTTCTAGAATTTATTGCAAATACATTTTCTGTATAATGTAAAATAGTAATAAATATTTCATGCAGCTGTTTGTTAATGTAGAAAGCCTTAAAGTCATATCGGTGCAAAATCCACATAGAAAAGGTCTATTATCAGTCGGGCTCTAATTCCAACTACATTTTGTGTGTTGACATTATAATTAACCTAAAGGCTTGCAGAACAGTACAGTATGTGAGATGTTTTCAAGTTGTGTGTAAATGCCTATGAACTACTACCTACGACACGGTACAATGCTGCAAAAGTAATTTGCAAAATGGCCAAGCTTCCTGAAATCAACGCAGGATATATTTCATATTATCCTCTGTTAAGAACTATTGCTGTGAACTACAACTGCCTTTAATCGCCAACATTATTTTACTAATTATTAGCATTTTACAAAAGTGCATCCTCCTGCTGATGACATCTGATGAATGCCACTGTGGTTAAGTACTCATGTAGGGTTTTAAGAGTTGTAACTCCTGACTGATTCGTTGCTTTTTCATTTGTTCCTATCTGAAACTCAAACATGCAGTTAAACACTGTGTTATTTGCCCTGTCAGAGTAACATAGGCTGCATATGACAGTATGAAAACCTAAACAAATGCTTGTGCTTGGCTAACAGTATATTCCTTCACACAGTGTTTCCAGATAGTGGCTGAACATTTCCGTTATACTCATTTTCAATCCCTCTCACTGGGTCACATTTGCAAATGTCTTCATAACCTATCAAATGCCCGAACACAGAAACAAAGTCAAGTGAAATGCGTTTAACACGATCTTATACATGCTTTACAAAATTGTTATTAATGCTTTAAAAAATGACGTTATATATTTTTTAAATCCACTGTTTAACATCTGTACAAAAAAACTGTAAAAATCATGAAAATTGAATTTTTTAACAAAAGAGGAAAGAATCTCTTAATTGACAGAAAAAAAACCCTCCTCCCATTGCTACCGCCTTTCTGGCACTTAAGTAAAATGCCATCATAATAACTCTGGACATATGTGGTGATCATCACATGGTACTGCTTTAATGCACTTGTCCCCTTTTGTCACATGTATATAAAAAGTGCTACTGACAGCTGGTGGGGAGGAAGTTACAGTTTGAGGATTGGCTGAATGGGGCGCACTTGTGTAGCCGTTCTTGCCTGCATGCAGTCTGTGTGTTTTTAGTCACTGACAGGAAGTGGGTGGATGAAGGGTTTCCCTAAGAGACGCTGGAGCAGCGGATGCTGGGGGAGCCCATTTGTGTGAGCACTTTGTCGAGCCACTGCAGGGGGCCGTTCAGGTGCAGCTCGATCCAGCAGGGGGTGCTGGTCACCGTCTGTCGCCTGGGAGAGACACGAGGAGAGCAGAAACAGATGTTGAGCTGACAGAGAAAGCTGTTTAGAGCAGAACTGATGTGAGTAAACTTACAAAGTCAAGTTTCAGCAAAGTCAAACTTTCATTTTAGCCTCCACGTAAAGCAGGAAGCTGCATTTTAATGTCAAATAAGCCAAGTGAAGTGAAAAAACTTCTCCTTTCAATAAGTGTCATTTCTTCACCTACTGAAACTGAAAATAGGAAATGTTTCATAAACGTGTTACCTTTGTTCTATTTACCCCTGAAAAACTTCTTATGCACAGAGTGATAATAAGTCTTCTCCACTTACAGTCTGTTGTTCTTGATTCTTCAAAAAAGAAATATTTTAGAAGAGGCAGCCATTCAACCTCTTCATCTCCATTTCAGCTGGTGCCTTCTTGATTTTCAACAGCCTTCATACAAAACGCTTACTGATTTTCCCATGGAGGACAGGAGAGGTAAAGTGTTCAAAGTGGTCTAACGTGTGAGTGTAAGTGGAGTTAAGTGACAGCTCTTATGCCTGAAATGCCTGATGAAAGACCAACATCAACTGCTGAAAATACTGCAGACACTGTGTTACAAAACAGTTTATATGTGCTGTAATAAAAGAGGGACTCGATTTCATAAAGCGCTCTGATTCCGGTGTGCCTCAACATGTGGTAGCCCTGCTACTTGACTTGTTTCTGCTTTGCTTTTTTCCTGCTAAACTGAACATTTAATTTGGTTAAAAGTGATAAATCAAAGCCCATGTTTTGAGGCTAATTGAATAAGGTATGCAAATAAAACAACAAACACCATAATCTGTCAGTCAAAACACACACACACACACACACAAAAAACAGCACGGAAAATGTATCATGTACGCTGTTATACATGTAATTTATGCATTGGCAATCAAGATCAACAGACACGCTTGGCAGCTGCATGATTATCTTCTGGTTTAGATGGTTCCTATCATGAGTGTTGGCATTAAAGCTTCTGTCTGAATAAATCAGTTGCTACCATGACGAGTGATTTAAAAAAGAACAGGTAAAAGAGACCAAAGAGTTAAAAAACAGTGAGCAGTGAGCATGGGAACAGACAAAGAGAGCGAGGTGTGGGCGGAGGCCTGGCTGGTCCAGTAACCTGAATCCTGTTTTTAACTGTCTCCACATGTCAGCGTTTGGTCTGGACAGGGCTGGTGAGCACACAGGTTTCCCCCTTGAGGAAACCTCCTGCGCCGACAGCGGCAACTTTCAGCCAATCACTGGCTCTCATTTTATTCCGTCGCCTCCTTCCTCACTATCAGTGAGTCAGACGGTGGAAAACAGGGAGGGGACCGAAGAGGGAAAGTCTGACATCTCTTTTTGACACAGCACATGTGTGTTTGTTTAAAAATAGTCTGGCGTGCCAACTGGGGCCTGTTTCTATTGATGAGGGCTCGGCGACGTCACACACACCGGATTCACCAGAGTGCGAGCAGATGCCTGAGAGCGGGGGCGGCTGGATTGTGGGTTGTGATTCACAGTCTGTTTGTTTCTATTGTCTGTGTTTACATAAGGGCCTGCAAAGGACTTGATCTTTACACAACAGCGATTCGAATGTTGCTGACAAGTTGGTTGTGGGTTTTATCATCTGTTAAGCAGTTCAGCTCTGCAGCGGTTGGGGGGTTTATCGTTTAGGAAATGAGTGAGTGGTTGTCATAAACCCAAAGCTAATCTGTGACAGCAGCGTACCTGTACTCGGCTCCCCAGCCCTTAACGAAGCTCATGCGGATGGTGCACATCCTGGTGAGTTGGTACACGGCCTCAAACCCTTGGTTGACCGACTGTGCCAGCAAGGCAGCAAACTCCTGGTTGTTGAAGATCTTCAGGTTACATCCTGGAGAAAAAACAACACACAACCACAAGTCAGCCCATCTTTCTGAATGAATCACATGTTAAAAAAAATCATGGCACTCTCAAGATATCTGCTGTTTAAGAAAAAGATAAAGAAAATCATGTATGAGTGGTGCCTTTTGAAATGTACTGTAGACAGTAATGATGGAGATAACTACATAACAGATACCTAGCCTGATTCCCACTGTTTGATACTAACATGACAAATAAATTCACTGATCCTAATCAGGCAAAGATATACATTTAATTATTCTGTTTATGTAAGTCTTAACGTTAATCTGACAGCACTTAATTCTGTGTTATGTTCAGAGTGTTGCACTGCTCAACCTAATAAGACCTTCTGACTGCTTATTCAGACATGAACCCAACATATAAAACTGCTAAAAGAGGTGCATCATGCTTATTTATTATTTCAACAATTCCATTCCTCTATTAAGACCTTTGTTCATGTGGTAAAAATAAACAGAAAACTATGGAGAGGAAAACCTTTTATATTTTAGAAGACTACACTTTAGCCCACAGGAACCTTCCTGGACTGGTGTTGAAGGAAAGTGATGGGTTAGATGTTTCCTTTGCTGTTCAGAGTCGTGATGATACAGCCAGAGCAAATATGAATCATCCATTTTAAAGAATTAACTTAAATAAATCCCAACTTGGCTACTACAAGACGTCCTCCAGTGTCGTCAGTCTTGCCACAGACATTAAAAGTGCACAATGGAGATTCTTGGCAGCAGAAAATCGCTGACAAACAGCATAGTTGTATCCAGAAGTTTCCCAAAATATTACACTCAGCTGTCAATGTTAGGGATGACACAACTTCATACAGGACTTCTTCTAAATGTCATTAACACGTGTCTGTCAGCTTGGCACACACCTGGAGGGATCTTGCAGACTGTGGCAGGGTGCCAGCCGTAGCGTTGGTTACAGTTTGGGCTCTGGACAAAGATGGCACTGTCGCTGAGACACTCAGCAAACACTTCTCCTCCGATGTAATACAGCCGCACGCCACGACCTGAAAGAAAACAGACAGAACAAACTTCAGATAAAATGCCATACTGAACACATGAGCAGAAGTGATGTCCACTCAGTCCTTGGTGGGTAATCCTGACCTAACGTATCACTAATGAGCAGTTATTACAAAGCAGAGTAAAGTTATATCTTAGTTGTAACTGGATTGAAAAACCGGCCTTGTGTGATTATAAATGAATTATCTGAATGTGTGCACTTAATGGAGTCATACCAATATGTCTGCGAGTTAACTCCACAGCTGCGTTGCGGTTGACGTTGGACAGGAGGCCGAGGCAGAAACGCTCTGAGTTGGAGGGGTCCGTGAATCCATCCACTGTCAGCGAGGGCTGTGAGGCGTGGAAGGTCTCTCCTACTCGCTGGTTCAACTCGTAGTATGAAATAGAGCACCAGAAGGCCGGCTCGCAGTATGTCACCGGCTGAAGGTCTGACACACAGAGAGAGAGACGATACAGTTTGCTTTCATTAAACAGACGAAAATGAGTTAATAGAGGACAACACTGTAGATAGTACGGTGGCTGTGAATAGTAAATCAATACGAAATTCAATGCTTGAAATGATACAGGAGGAAAAGACCAGTAACATGAGTCAAGGTTAACAAGATAAGACGTGGAAGCAAATCAGAAAGTAATGGCCAGAAGACAGAATACAGATAATTCAACTGAAGAGCAACCGAAGCAAAGAAGGGGCAAATGTTAGGAGAAAAGGGGCTGAGGTGGATAAAGAGGGGGAAAAAAAGACAACTAAAGAAAACATCAGGCTGCGCTTGCGTCACAAAATGTCAAACCCATGTGTTGTTTCCCAGAAGCTTTTACCAGACAAAGTGTGGAAACTCAACCCTCACTGGTGGGACGCTGGAGCCAAAATGGTCAAATTACAGGGTTATCCATGATAATTTTCAGTAACTTCAACTGGTTCTGGTAATTTGCTCTTTTTCCCCTCAACAGGGCCACTGTATAGGCTGTATAAACTTTTGTCCTTGGCTTTGAAACCCAGAACAGAGCTGGACGACGCTGCCAAATGAAACTGGTGTTATTTTGTTTTTTAACCAGAAGCTGTCCAGCCAAGCCCCCCTGGCGTGTTTCCATCCTGATAGAAAAAAGATGCAGGATATTGTCATTGAAGTTGTTGTGGGCTGAATGGTGTCTTAGCCTGACCAGACAAAGGCTCCTTTCATCACCTGGTTTCCTTTTACAAAAATGGAGTTAAATCAAACAGAGAATTCCCACTGGGACAGCACACCACTGAAACATTTGTCTGTGAAAGAAGGCAGACAGACAGAAAAGTACACGAACACACACTTACGCAAGCACACGCACACACAGACACACACACATAAACACACCTTACCTAAGTTGCTGTGTGTGGGTGAAACAGGGTTAGGTGACAGGTTTGGGGAGCTTGTGTCCATACTGTGGGTCATCTGGTGATCGCTGGTCTCTCCATCCTCACTGAGGTAGCCCGGTGGTGGCGTTTCTGACACACACAAAAACACGTGTGGTGAACTTCCCTAAATCAGATCTAGTCAAATCTACATCTAAATGTTGTATGCATATAGTAACTGGCTGATTGAAAAAACAACACAGGAAGTTTCAGATTAAACTAATTAAACCTACAAAGAATTACATTACATGAAATTAAAAAGACTATTTCTCAGACTACTCTGACATGAAAATCTGCATTGTTTTGGCCTAAACTGCATGCGATTAGCATAAAGTGTGCTTGTGTGTACAAGGGAGACTTAAGGGTGCCTAGACAAACAATTTTCATTTAGATATCTTGAGGTCAAAGGTTAAGGGATCCCTCTGAGATTTAGCTTTAAGGCAAAATATCATGACACAGTTGGTACCAAGGGATTCTTTAGATCTTCTAGTTTAATATCTTACCAGTAGCTTTAAAACTGAGCAACTACAGAAGAAAAGTCAGTCTGATGTCAGAACTCTAAAGGGTTAAGGTTATCATAACGCTATTGTAAGAAATTCTTACTCTAAGACATGTGGGCAGTAAAAAGTGACTTCATTTTACATTTTGTAAACATTTCATTTTTGTATGTCTGATGTTGGTAACCCAACCCAAAAACGGATGGTCCACTAATCTAATCTCCTAATAGCAGAGAACTTTGAGTTATAAAGTGACGTAAAAGATGTGATGCACTGCCTAACCTGTGTATAAACAGCTTGACACTGGGACACTGTGGAAAAATATGGAAAATATTCTTGATGTCAAAGGACTGCGAGTCATGTCAGAGAGCCTGCAGCGGGTACCTGGTATGTAGTTGCTTTGGGGCTCAATGCCAGCAGGGAAGTTGGTGTTTTCTGGGATTGAATGGCTGTAGTCATCCAGAGGCGGGAACTCACTGGGGATTTCTGTGTGTCTGGGCACGAGCACTGGCGGGAGTACTGTACAACAAACATAAAGACAGACACACACAACAGCAGTTCCTTAGAGCATGGCAATAGTGATTGTAATATAAATAAATCACTCATCTAACACAATAAGAAAACAATAAAACTGCAATAAAACAATAAAATAGATCAAAGTTACGTGTAATAAATCTTCGATAAGCCCCTCAGATAAAAACAAGGTCATGAAAGTCCGTCTTGGAAAAAGGGCAGATTGTTCCACAGAGGAAGTCGCTGACAACAAAGTGAAATAAATTTGGACAAACTGTCACACTTCATCCTGTAAATTCTCGCTCCAAGCTTTCATACCTGGCGTCTCTACTCTCTGGTAGTGATACGGGTTGACACACACTTCATCCTTCTTCGTGTGGAAGGCGTACTCGCACAGCTCCACCGCCCGCAGCTCATGGTGGGACTGCAGGTCGGGCCAGCGCCACAGACGGCAGTAGATGACGTGGGGCAGACCTTTTCTGTGGGAAACCTGCAGACGGCCATCCAGAGACCTGCAGAAAGGACAGAAGAAGAGAGGTTTGTTGTTTAATTTTTCCTTTTATTATTTCTGATATGATTATTTCTTGGCCTCATATGTGCAAGATGTTGTGTAGCGTTAACTTGAGAGTTTCCACTTGAATCACAGTGGTGTTAATTCACTATATGATACTATTAGGATAGAATTCCCACAACGCAGAGGGAATCTGGTATTCCGGATGGTAATATACAATACTAAATACACTGCAAGGCAAAAATCATCATAATATCTGTATACCAGACGAAAAAAAATACCCTCAAAAAGGCAAAAAGCTAGAATTATGTATTTATCCACTGCATTGTGGCATACGTTTCTCAATATTCAACAACTATGATGAAACACTTCACACACATGCACACACACACACACAGTCCACGTGCGCCATCAACTCATGATAAGTGTCACAACGATGGGTCATGAAATATTGACTCTGGTCTGCAACAGGCAAACTTGTTAACAGCACCTGCATTTTTAATATCTGGTGCCAGTGTATTGATGTATTGCAAGAGGAAGTAATACCATACACATATTTTATCCCACCCCTGGACAAAATATTATGTCCGACATTAGACTGTGAACAATTAATACTTTAATTATTTATAGTATTTAATATTTTTTTTCCATCAAGGTTAGAACTTATTTACCAGTCTGGATACCAGACTTGGACTAGTTATTGCGTTAATGTTCTGTCCCCCTTGTGAACTTTCAAAAAATTCTTTTACATTATATAGATAGAAAATATTTTCATCCTAAGGACTTTGATATATATTGTTTGCTTTATTTTAAGGATGTTTTGAAGAGTTATCGATGTGGTAATTGTCTCAGGGGTTTCAGATTTTCACCGCTTTTTGTTACAGCCTGTAACAAAAGGAGCATGTGTTGTTCCAGTGGAAGTGGAAACTGATACTTGACAAGAAAAAATGAAATAATAATTATTGAAGTGCAAGAATACAACCTTTTCTTAGACGGTCACAGACAATTCTGTCCTTAAAAACATATCAACCATCAGGTAGGGTGTTTACTTTTGTTATTGTCTGGGCTCTGACACGACCTCCTACTGACGAGGATCCCAGCTGTGTGTGCTGGTTATGAGGTGATGTCTAATAATAAAAAAAACGTCAATGAGATTTCCTTATGTATAACAGGAATTTCATTGTGTTGTGAACATCTGCACTCGTCTGATACACAATGCTGCTGGCAGGCAGTAATGAGCAGTAGTTTGAAGCTGCAGATTGTAATAATGGAGATGTAGCCTGTAATCTCTGAGCACAATGACCCAAATACACACTCATCATCTTATGCAAGAGGCAACGACCACATATGTCCCTTCTAACTCTCTGTCTCACCCACTCACTCTCCAACACAAATACAGAGGGAGGGTCAAAGGTTTAAGCTAAAGCCCTTTAGAAGGACAAATGTCAGTCCCCAAATAAAAACAAGGCTGTATACTGTTCAACTACTGACAGCTCAGCAGTGCCCCATCTGGGTCAGCCATTGTACCGCCAGAGGAGCAGAGAATGGTGTTTTAATTTTTCATGGCAAAGGCTTTCATTCACTGCCTCTGTACTTTAAAAGTGTGTGTGTGTTGGGGGATGGGTGTCTTGAATTTCTAAATGGTGTCCATGTGCATACAAGCATACAGGAGCATACAATGAAAGAAGGAAACTATCACGAGAGGAAACACATCCCTAAAGACTGAGTGAGAGCTGGTGTGTTAACGGCCATCTGATTGACATGACAAATATGCTTCCAAAAGCCTAAAAAGGAACTACATCTAAAGAATAAGTAAGTGTAACTGTAACTGCACACTGTACTGCAAACTTTGTATAATAAGATTCTTAGAGGATGACTGTTAGATAACACTGTGAGATGTTAAGGGAAGAATCCCTTTATAGTAGTGCTGACAAATGGAAGGATAATTTTTGCATTATAATTTTCATTTTAACTCAAAAATATATAAAAACTAGAAGAGTTCAGACCTCCTACAAGGCCAATGGGGCATTCACATGCTACTCAGATTGTCCCAATTACCGACTTGAGAAGTAATTCTTCCGACTTTAATTTGTTCATGAGGTTTAAACAACACCTTTATATCAGTTTTGAGCCTTTGCAAGGCAACAAAGGAAGATGAGAGCAGATGAGCCATCAAATATGATCAGGAACTTATATTTCTAATAATTCTGACCTCACATGAATGCAAAACAAAGGCCCTAACCCCCAATGTTAAGCTTTGCCCATACAGCCTTCCACCAAGTTTCATGAAAATTGAAGCAGTTGTTTTTCCCCAATCCTGCTGACAACTAAAGACAGAAATTGAACTGAAAACAGAATGGTATTTTGACACATATTTTGCCTTTAGCAAATACTGGGTTTTCCACCTTTGTGGCTTCAGCAGTCACAATTAGAGAAGTGAAAGTTGACAGCAGAACTCTCCTCAATAATGAAATGCTACTATGGCCAATAAATAACACATAAAATAGCAGGTTTTTCTTCTAAAATGCCACAATAAAAATATAAATGGTGCCTTGTGCATTGTACAATCTCTTTTGCTTTTGATATTCTCTCCATGGGAGCTGGTTGTGAGTTTAAAGTAAGTAAGAGTGAGCCAGAACAACATCATGCAGACACGTCAAAAAGGAAAGCAAGCAACATAATAATAATAATAATAATAATAATAATAATAATAATAATAATAAAAAAAATAATAATAATCTATATCATGGTTAAGAACAGAATGTAATTTGTCTCTGGATGTCTTATGATTACACAGTATCTGATCAAAGACCTCCCAGGCTTTTAAATCGAGGACAAACAACAGTGCTCGGCCCACTGCTCTGCTTTTGATCTTAGTGTTGAGACATAACATTCAACAATGCTGAGAGATTTGGCAGCTCCCACAAGTACAATCTGGATATTTACACAGGGTAGACAAATAAACAGGAACACCTCAGGGTATTATGTAATGAAGTACAACACGCTGCAATATATGCTGTATTTGCAAAAGCTCATAATGTTCATTTTGACAACATTTTTTAAAAGTTGTATTGTTGCTTGCAACACTTTGTTAAATGTCTTTCAGTTCATCTTTGTAAGGGCCTACTTTTGTCTGCTCTTCCTCTTCTCTATTGCAGTTTTCCTGTGTTCGGCGTATACTGTCATGATTTATTGAGGCATTTCCTTTTAACACGTTGCACATTTTTTTAAAAGTTCGATGCAACAGCTATTCAGGTCTTATAAGACCTTTTAAGAGCCACCTCAAAAGTCACTTAAAGATGTTGTCAGACCTTCATTAAAGTTATTTGGTGTTTAACTTTCAAGCATCGGACACAATGAAGACAGTTAGCAGCTTGGAAGTAATCCAGATCACAGTTACAGGAACAAAATCAGCTACAAAAGTGAATCATGGGAATATGTCCAATAGTCATGATGACACGAGGGAAACACATGAAAAATGCATTCACGAAGAGGAACAGCGATCACATGCAGACACTCACAAAACAGGCCGAAGGAAACAAGAGATTAACCCAAAGCAGCACAAACTGTGCAATAAAAGAAATAACCATTAAGTTAGAATAATAGAACTTTGACAGTTGTGTTTAATGTAGGGTTGTTGTGATTACACTTTGAGGTGTTAGCTTTCTCTTTTGGAGCAGAAGAAGAAAAACTCCTTTTGGACTGTTGATGTGTTAAATGGTCAGACGGGGCTGATGTGATGTCATTGGTATGTGTGTGTTAGGTCCCTGCTGCTGTGTGGGTGTTTGGTGGGGCCAGACTGTGTGGGCTGAGACAGACATTCACAAACTACAGTGGCATTAATGTTATATGGTGTCCTACTTAGTGTCCTTCTCTTGCTAAAGCCCCTTCCAGTCAGTGTTTTTAAAGACACGGGTTACAGTAAAGGAACAGTATGAGTCACAATAACCTGGACCGCACATGTGCAATAAGGCAAAAAAAACTGAGGCTCGACACTCAACCAGAAAAAAATGATATGACTTAATATACAGTAGCAGTAACAGCTAACATCACCAATGCTCAGGCAGTCAGTAGTGCTGTCCCCTTGACCAGTTAACTTAAGTTTACTTATATCTATGCAGTTAACAGTCTCAGTGGGATTTGCAGATGCACCAAAGCAACAGCTCACAAACCAGCCAAAATGATCAAAAAAGGAAAGAAAAAAGTACCCAAAAACTATGGAAAACTATTGAGAAACTTGCAGAGATGTTCATATTAATTTGAACATTGCACTACAGTGAAACACAGCCCACTTATGTGGTATTTTAATTCAATTTAATTATCTACACAAAGAAAAGAAAGCTAAAATGACAGCAACAGTCAAAGCACTTTGCACACGAAACACAGACAGGTCCAAACAAACACTATACCCTCCTCAAACTACATGACTCACTTTATTGAAGAGATTTATGATAGAAAATGTAAGACTTTGATGGGAAAATAATAATAAAAAACGCTCCTGCACCACCATCAAGCCTCAGCCTGTTGTCTTAAAGGGAGAGCCAGCGCTGCTGTCAAACCTCTGATCCTGCTAAACACTTAAAAATGACTTGGAGCTCAAAGTGTTTCGACTATGTATCGGGGGGAGGCAAAGGGGGAGATCTATGACCCCAAATTCTCTGCTGGGTGGACATGGGTGGGATCTGGAGGCTTCCAGGAATCCAGGTCAGCAGTTTTTAACCTTCAGCTCCACCCTACAGCCCCAGAAACTGGTCAACAGAGATCCTCATAACTCACACCAAAAAATTGCCACTGATGACAAATGAAAAATGTGTTTTGCTTAAGGTTATACTATTTTGTTTTACAATAGTGATGTGTATAAAATTGTGTCAAAAGGAAACCGTATCTCTCGAAGGCCAACTTCAGCATGTGTTTCCACATAACTGTGTGTTCACAGTACATGCAGTACTGTGGAAGTGTATAAGGGCTGCTAGTAACTCACATTATCTAAATTTTTGATCAATCCACAGATTATTTTCTCAATTATATCAGAAACTCACAATAGGCAAGCTGGAAACAACAATTCAATTAATGCTTTTTCTAGAGATCAACAAAAAAAGACAACAGTACACACACAATGTTTTAGGATTTTTTCATCTCACAAAACATATATTAACATATCAGTTTGAATGTGATCTCGATTCCATTTTCAGACTAGTTTTCACACTTCTACTATGCATCACAATCATTATCAATTATTGTGCCATGTTTTTCATCGCCTGATGAATCGATTGGTCTATAAAATGTCGGAAAAATATTTTTATAATTCCCATTAAAGTTTGTCAACAAATTTCATGATTTGTCAGACCAACATTGCAAAATCAAAACATACTTGGGATTTTGTTCATTTGTGTGCCATAAGACAAATAAAATCAGCATATGTTTAGGACTGAGAAGATAAAGTAAAACTTAGTTAAAAGATTCATTCATTCATTATCAGATTAATTGCCAATGATTTATACAAATCAAATACTTGTTTTTATTAACTGCTGAGAGGATTAGTCAAACATTTTCTTTTTGTTTCGGGGGTGAATCAGAGGACTTTATCACCCAAAGAATAAAAAACTCCAAACAACCCTCTCCCCTGTCTTGCATTGATTTTATTTCCTCCTGTAGAGACAACATGTAGGGCTCGTTAAAACATGCCTGTGTCATCTTCCTGTTGGAGTGCCACAGCGTGGACGTTTCTCTGTCAAGGGGCAGTCAGAGTGGAATTGATGTCCCAAAAGGAAAGGGACAAATTGGTATAGATTTTTTCGCCACGAGGGAAATCGTGTCAACATCATTGTGTTTCATGACCCGAAGCTGAGGCTGAACCCGACCTCTACGCCCAACCAGCTCTGCTTGTGTGAATGGTAGAGAGTGCATCTGCACACACACACACACACACACACACACACACACACAAACAAAGGTATGAGCGAGAGCAAGAT
>CAFUXE010003075.1:398243-413757 GCA_903364295.1 Serranus cabrilla
AAACATATACACTATGTGTGTGTGTGTGTGTGTTCAGGCTGGCGATGGTCCTAGCAGTGCTGAACAAACACACACACACTCTCTCTCTCTCTCTATCCCTCCCTGTGGGCCCAGACCTTTTGACGTGGACTTTTTACAACTCTCTGCCAAGCTTCAAATCAAATGAATGTTCACTAAAAGTAAGCTCACTAAAAGTGCCAGCAAACACTGTGAGGAGCTAAACGCCTTTAAGAGACTTCTTTATTTGTTGTCTTCCGGTTCCAATCTCTCATGTTTAAACCAGAAATTAAAGACATCATTTGAGACATTTGAAATGCTTGGAAGTGCATGTAAACACTAGGACCCCCGGTCACAATCTGTCTCTATGAGAGAGGACAGAGGGGGGAGGACAAAGTGGATGACGGATAAAGAAAAGGAGGGTGCTGCTGGACAATAGGGCTGGCAGACAGCTCAGGGCAGCTCAGAGTGTCTGTGACCGGGCCCCTAAACGCCCCCCCTTCCCTCTCCTCCGTCTGTCCCACTGTCCCGCTATCCTGACCGCCCTGCCTCCATCCCAGTGCTGTGTGAGTGAGGGGTGAGGGCGGGATTTGTGGGGGTGTAGGGCTGAAATGGCCTTTGTGCCTTTCATAAAGTGTGTGGCCAGTCTGTGGAGCCACGACCAACAGGGCTGCAGTCCAGTGACATTCAGCAGAGGGCTGCTGTGCTCCAACAACAACATGTGAAGACACAAATCATTCACTAATTCTGGAGAGGTGGCTGCAATAATGTTATGAGACCTTACACAGCTTTTTGGTGAATAAATATTAAACGGCTTCATCTGCTTTTAATATAGCTGTTTCCCCGTGTAATACATTATTGAATGTATTTTCAACCGTTCTTGTACAACTGTTGTCGCAGGTTAATCCCTTGTTGTGTCACCATTCAAAGAATTCGCAACCATAGAATTAATCTCATTACATCATCATAAAAATAAGAGAAGTTAGCGTTTCAGTTCTCTCTCTCTCTACAGACTCTCTTTCCCTTTAACTTGATTTGATAGTAGGGAGGTGGTTCATTTGTTATTTAAACCACAATAACATTGAATTAAAGTCTCTACTGGAAACACCTGCTCAGCAAAAATGGGCAGCATCCACATTCAGCTCCAGTTAGGAGGAGGACTGTGAAGCCAGACGTGCTCTGGCCCTTCACTTCTGTCAATAGCCATGTTTCCATCAACCTATTTTTATACACGCGTTGGAGCATCACATCAGAAAACCTGAATGTAATCGACAAAGTTCAATAATACGTCCTTAATGAAGTGAACTTAATGGTGTTTTTTAGCCTTTTGAAAACATCCTTGAAGTTCTGTCTTATTTGCCAATACTTGCTGGCATAAAACGCTTCGATCTCAGCCAGTTGATGGAAAAGTAACTTAATTAGATTTTAATTTTTTGCAAACACAGCTACTGACATGGGTTTAACCCATGCCACTGTATTGGTCTTAATTACCATGCATACAGACAAAAACAGACATGCATTAAAAAAATGTGTTGGCAGGAGGCATGTTGTTTCAGATACTGATGACACATTAATAATCCTGGAAGGCCCATTTAGCATAACATCCATGAGTTTTACATTCTATCACATTACAAAGCCCTGAGCAGATACTGCCAAGATGGCAACGACCAGAGCCACAGAGCATACTGTATGCTTAATATCGGTTCCTCATATAGGTGATGTCATAGAGACTACATCCACATTTCATACAGTCAATGGGTTGCATTGTATTCTTGTCAGCTTAAGACAAATGTCAGTGGAGGAATTCTGATAATTGCTATAAAGCGATTTTTCTTCTGATTTCAATTCAAATATTGGTGCAAAACATTAGGACTAAAGGGTAAAGCAACTCAAAATTATTTGAATTCTTTGTCTCCTATTTATAATTTTGGTTTACACCAATATTTCATCATTGCTGGTCAGAAGCGATCAACTTGATCACTGACAAAAAATGCTCAAAGTGCACAAATCTTGGCTTGTGAGTACATTCCTGCAGTAGTGCAACTCACACACAAGGGAACCTATTACATACACACACATACACAAATGCACACACTGACACACACCTCCCACTCTCTCTGGAAAAGCCATCAGACTTCTCTTTTTCTTACAAAATAAGGAGGGGGGTGTGAAGGAAGAGAACCAAGAATAGAGTGTGAGAGAAAAGCAAGTCTGACTGTAACCCACAGGTGATATCATAGGGCTGGAGTGTGCTGGGACCATTGAAGGATGTGAAATAAGAAACCAGGAGACAGACGACCGGCAAGGCTAGACGACAAATAACACAGTCTGGTCTCAAAAAACTGGGGGGACAATGGAGGACTGGGAACCATTAGTTTTACTGCTGATAGTCAATGAGCTGAGCAGCCTGTCTTTCTCTTTCTGCAAGATGATGAATGGCTGAAAATATTCCAGATGCAAGTCATCAATAAATTTTTCTCCACAGTTAAGTTTTTTTGGACTAGAGTAGGGTAGAGTGCAGGAAGGTCGACTGTGCAGTGAAATTTATGGTTGCTCATTATCCCCCAGAGTTTGTTCTTTTGACTGTCAAAATTTCACTCTTTGCAATATGTATGATTTGATAAACAACTGATATTAATTTGACTAATTACAACTATTACACAGGACTCAGTGGCTACAATCAACTGAGCTTCTTCAAGCACTTAAATTTTAGTTTCTGATGTTATATTTTCAAGTATAACATTTTGGCACATTTGTTGTTTTACATGGCTTTTTTTCATGCTCAATAATCAACAGTTCCTGTTACTTTTGGAGCCTTCTTTTAAGATTGTTTGCTCAGTAACTTTGGCTACAAACATTTTCCCTGAGCTCAGTCCCACAGCCTACGTCAGTGGTTTCCTTTTGATTACTTTCTGAGCTGATGGTCAGACATGATGGTCAAAAATATTTCAGCTATTTGAGCTCAGATGGGGCTTGAAGTACAGTACTTATTGTCCAAAGTAAAATAAATAAATAAAGCAAAAATGAATACTGAATACTGAGAGACACAAGACTCTTTCTTCTGCAAAGAAATAACAGCTTTTCCGGTCCTCATCCTTACCAAATTACTTTCTATTCATAACAGTTTTCCTCAATTGCTATCCAAGACAAACAAAGGATATCTGTTATCCATTAATCCATTTTTTCCAACTTTTCTTCTACTCAGCAAAGTGGGAGCCTGAAGTCTATCCCAACAGGCATTGGGAGTGATGTACACCTGCTTTGCGTCACAGCAGTGTGGGCAGAACATGAAGATGAACCATGCCCAGTCTCCTTCCATGCCAAACAATGCACAATTATACATTTTGTGTCAGCGGTAAAAGCTACAGGCGCTGTTCCATGGAGGGAGAGTGACTCACAATTCATGTGCACATACTACCAATGCTGCAGTGACACAGAGCCAGGTAGCAATCTGCAAAGTTTCCCTCAAAAGTCTCTGAACACCCACATAGGTGTTTTATTTTAATCTGGCTGATCAGACCTCCTCTCAGGACTGTGTAGGTATGTATAGACTGTAATTGATTGACACATTATTGAGCTTCCTGTTAGCTTAGTTAGACCTGTTAGGACAGGACTAGCTTTATCATTCTTATTTGCAGATGGAGATTTAAGGACCGCATAAATTCCGATTAAAGGCCCAGCCCACCTTCAACATGACCAGAGGTCTAGTCAGCCAGAATAACCGAACACACATGTGGGTGTTCAGAGGCTTTAGAATAGCCTTGAAATGGCAAAATATGGGAATGAGATTACAAATCCCTTGCCCGACTGATGCCTAGCCTATCGGACAACTGAACAATTCATTGTATGTGTCTGGACTCTGGGAGGAAACCAGAGTACCAAGGGTTCCCAGCAGGCAGAATAAGGCACAGGTAAATATCACTAATGCTTTGACATGACAGTTGAGGTCCCCAAGGTCAGAATCTTGACCCGGGTCCACAGCCTCTTTTGTTGCTATACTGGGTGTACTTGACAGTGAATTGACTGTGGAGCTCTTAGGCTTACTACTACTGTGGCTGCGGTGATGCTCTAATCTTAAGAACAGATTCACGATAAATGTTTTGGACAACCTGATAAAATAAATTATCAACAGATGATTATTAAGTCCCAAAAAGATTCTTGTCTACATCCTTTAACATGAACTCTTTATTGCCAGAAGCTGTTTATCTTAAACAACATCCTTCAACTATTCTGAGCCATTTATTGCTCTCTTTTTTAAGACATTCACTTGTACACGTTGCTTAACAGTAATCTCCCCCTGTCCCTTCATGTCAGGTTGTTTTCCCACACACATCCAGCAGTAGTCCAGCACCCCAAAGCAGCAGCAGCAGCGGTGGTGGTGGTGGTAGCGGCCAGTGGAGCACAAAGACAGGCTTGTTGTCTGGTGAACGTGTCTTTGGGTGCATGTGTGTTTCTGTGCCGTGCACGTGCACTCCCCCGCAGATAGTGAGAGAGCAAAGTCGAGGCAGAGCTGTCTCTCTAACCCCCTCCACCCCGGGAGCAAGCTGAAAACCAAACAGCAGCCGACGCCCTCGTCAAGGCCCCAGCAGGCCGAAAGAGCATTCCTCTGAGCTGACTAACCACACACACACACAGACACACACAACATGCATGATGCCATTAAATTCATTTGATATTAGTAAGCGGCTTGAATGCGGCAATCCCGTTTTCCGTAAGTAAATGATGACTTCAAACTGCATAACAGTTCATGTAGTTCAATGTCTTTTCAATTAAACCTTCCAAATAACGGTTTCATACCTCATCTTCCCACAATTTTAATTACAACATAGCTGTTATTCATTTAAACATCCAAATCAGCAATACAAATTCATAGTAACTTAATATTATGATAGCATCACTATGTGAAACAGTAACACAGAAAGCAGTAGCAGCCAGGTGAAGCCACTCAGCTTTGACTCATTCTGTTTTTTTAGGTTAAAACTCTTTTGTTACACCAAGGTAAACACCCTGACACACATACACACACACTTAGTGCAGGAGTATTCACTTTCTGTCATGCAAATCAAACAATGACAGGAATCCTGAACCCAACTATTGAGGGCAACTTATTACCATCATCGCAGCAGCTAACCACACACAGACAGACAACACACATAAACTCTCTGTGACCTGTCTTGTATCGCACCCAGGTCGAACAATGCTGTCTCAGATGACTCAGGTGTGATACTCGACATAAAAGCTACCTGAGAGAGACAGAGAGAGAGAGAGAGAGAGAGAGAGAGAGAGAGAGAGAGTGTGTGTGTGTGTATCTATTTATCCTAAAATAACAGCTTCAGAATAATTTTGATGCTACACTGACTGGTAATAGGTAGAATGGTGCCTCAGTCATTCCCACTCTGCTCCTCTAACATCTCTTCTTGCTGTGTGCCAGGAAACAGCAATGCACAGAGCTTTAGAAAAACTAGGTAGGAGTGAAGGCAGGCAGGTTGCAGTGTAAGGTACGTGCATCAGAGCAAAAACACACACATCACCTACAGCAAAATAACAATATGTTAACCGCAAGATAAATTCTCAGGGGTTTCTGCAAGATGAGAAGCACAGCAGAAATAGGCAGCGATACACTTCTGAGTAGCACAGTGAGACCCCTGATTCGAATGGGACATATGTTTAAAAAGTCAGTCCTAAATGAGGCACAGGGCGCATTTGTGTACACAGTGCTAATGCAATGTGGCCCAGACCACATCTGAATGTGGTATTAGCGATCTCATATGTGTTCTCAAAGTGTCTTGAGTGCACTCCAGGGCTGCTGCAACAAACAATTAATTTAATGGCAGAATACTTTCGTGATCAATCGATTAATCCAAAGCTTTTAAGTTTAATGTTATATAAAAGAGAAAAGCAGAAAATCTCAATTTGATAAGTTGAAAACAGCATTTTCTATAGGTTTTGCACAGGAGCTTGGGGGGAGGTAGTTTTCAGGCGCGGGGCTGGGGTGGGAATCGTCAAAAAAAGGACTGTTTCCACAGTATGCAGGCTATGTTAACTTGAGAGATGCACAAACATGTCATCAGCTTTCAAAATCAAGCTTTGGTTCAATTAAAAATCTAGACATCAAAATTGGTGTTGCGTAAAGTTATATTTCTGAGAGTGCATCATTGTTACTCATCCTCCCTTTTTGGCCTCTCATTGACAAAAAAAATGCAAATGTGTAATTTCAGCATTTAACTGACAGCTTCACTGTCCTACGCAGCAAGAAAACAACAGCATGCATCAAATTATGATGACTAACAACTGATTCATGAGACATAATGGGAATATAAAAGTCACTAGGAAGCACAAATAAGCATTAACACACACAATTCAGAACAACAATATGAACAAATAAAGAATGGATTACAGACCTCTGCTAAGAAAAATGGCAGGATATGAAGGACTGGCTGTGCATACTGTATGTACACTATGTATCTGCAGCATTTAATCAGCAGGTGTACACTTTATCTTTTTGACACTGTAGCTGCAATGTGGGTGTCAGTGTGTATTTAAAAGTCTCCTCCACACACACACACACAGACAGACACACTTCTTTTGATGCTGAACTGCTGCCTAGATGGAAAAACAAACCAGTTTTATCTCAGCTATTAGAGTGTTTTCTTTTTTTGCATGCCAACCACAGTAACCACAGTCTCACACAGCTCACCACAGCTTGAGAATCCAACACGCTGCCTCTTGCCAAATATTCTGTCTCCTTCTCTTCCTTCATCTAAACCCTTGGCTTTCAGGTTTACCTTTCTCTTTCACGTTCTAATCCCCTCAAATTTTTCGCCCGTCGCTTTCACTCATTGTATTCTGTCTATTAATTTTGTGTAGCCCTCCCCTATTGAATCACACCCCTCTGCCACAATGACAGGCACTCCCCTGCAGCAACAGACACAACACTGGGAATTCCCAACTCTACCTCATACCTCCGTGATCTCCTTTATCTCTTACATACTTTATCTCGTTCCATGTCCCTCTCCCTCAGAGCCCTTAACACTACAGCATGAATCTGGCTGATTAAGACTTGCACTTTTATCTTCGTCACTCCACTAGGGCTCGGAAGAGATGATAGGATACATGAGCGTCAGTAATGACGACAAACTTCTTTTTGTATCTTCTTATGCTAAGTCAAGATGAATTTTTCTACAAAATAGAGTAAAATAGGCACAGTCAGAACTATTTAATTGAAGAACTAAGCAAGGCCACATCTTGATTTAGACTGGTAACAGCAGTCTTTATAATTTGATAACCACAAAACTAATATGTGAGTGTTAATGTAATCTATTGGTTTTGGATTCTTGCTGTTTCAGTCATAAATCGTGCAATTCTGGACCACAAACACACCTCTACATGATTGTGGAGCACCAGTTTTGGCACAAACTTTTTTTCACAGGGAGACTTTATCGATAAAAGAAATCCTCTGAACTTTCTTATCTTCCTGCAACATCCTCCAAGAATCTCAACAACCACGTCAATGTACGGACATGTATGGAAAAACAGATACAGGTCTTGTCCTGAATGGCAATGATTTTATATCTTTTTCCTGTCTTTCTTGTTTCATCCCATCTTTTATTTCAGTGCTTGGGATCCATTCACTCCCTCTCCTGCCCTGACATGCAGCAGTGTGAATCAGACAGTAGTCTCGCTGCCAGGAGGGATGTGTGTGGACAAGACGAAAGCACTCCTCAGCACTGGCCAAATCCCAGACAAAGTTAAGGTAGGCAGGAGTGAGGAATCCACTCCCCCAGGCTCCGTGAAAAGACATAACAAACGCATACACCCAACATACACCTTGAATAATTTCTTCCAATATTCTACCCGAGCTCCTCTTGCTGAACTGCTTTGCAAGTTCCAATGTACCCCAATTAACTCTTAAACCAGAGTTAGACTTGCAACATTAATGTGATTATCTTTCCGTTACAGACAGTTCAGCTTCCAAACATATCTATTAAAAAAATGTCTCTGTTCAAACATGACACAACTGTTACAGATACACAATGTTCACATAATAATTGCCATTTGGCATGCAAGAAGAAAATGCAAAAATTTGCTGAGACGCTTTTACCCTCCGAATTACAACATTAGACTAATTTCCAAACGGAGAGCAGTAGTTATGTTGTTCCAAAAGTAGAGTTGTAGTAATGTTACAAAAGTAGAGTAGTAGAAAAGTAGAGTAGCTTGTACATCTTATAAAAACCTCTCAACAGACTTGTGCCTGCCACTTTAACATGACGTCCATGATCAAGGCCTTACAGCATGCACTGCCTCTTAGTCACTCCTGCTTAGTTTACACAGAATAAATGATAATCCATTGATTACTCACATTCTCTTGCAAGAACATTTCTCAACAATATCTTTGGGAATCCAATATTGAGGTAATTTATTAAGCAAAAATTACAATCACTTGCCATCTTCTCAAACATGACAATCTTTTCCCATTTGATTTACATTATTGTAAAATGTAAATCTTCTGATTTAATTGTTGGTTGAACAAAATAAACTACTTAAAAGGGTGTCATCTTGGACTTAAGGCTCTTTCTTTTTACTATTTTCTGGCATTTTATATGCGATTAATTTACGATTAATTCAGTAGTCAAACAAATCATACACAAATGAATCGATAATGAAAACAATTGTAGCCCTACTGTACATACACACACAAAAAAAGTCAAATAATGGGAAACCATGACTGTATAAAACTGGTATTTGGCTGTTATTTAGAAAAAGTGCATATGTCAAAGGGGTTTCAGTCTGCTTTGGTAGTATTCCTGCTTATTTCAACAGGAACAATGCTCAGTGTGATTTGGTTTACTTTTAATTACTTACAATTACTTATTAATTACAGAAAGAAATAACCTACATTTTTCAATGAATGTATGTTTTTTGTTTCAGCAATAACACAAATCTACTGTGTCAGGGTTTGCATTGGCTATGTCAATAGTGTATGCTTTCTTGATCTACTATTGTCTCTAGAGGAAGTGACCAATTTAGAAACTTGCAGTCATTATGGCAGCTTACTGTAAGCATGGCAAGCATTAGGTACAATATGCAAATAAATGCATATTGTATCTTGTTAAAGGAAGATGGTAAATCTTGACTGCTTTAAAGTCAACAAATCCTCAAAAAACTGCACCATATACTGAACCGAATTTTTCTTCTGAATTACATACAATTTTCTGACACCATAAGACAACACAAAAACACCCCCCAAAAATTTTGGGTTAAGGAAAGGTCATGGTTTGGGTGAGAATAACAAATTGCTTAAGGTTAGGGAAACATTGTGGTTTGGGTTAAAATTACTACTTCCTTAAAGTTACAGGGCCTTCATCATCTTGCTGAATTTTGGGGGGAAATCATGGCTATCATCAAAAGAAACTAACAATGACTGTTAGAAAACAGGAACCAAGTAACTCTTGTGTCAAAGTTTGACATAAAGCTGATCGATCTCCCGACCTCCCCTCTTCCATCTACCCTTGACTTTGTGGCTATTTTCCACTTTGGTTGAGAGATGGGCATGAGTTATAATTCTTATTGCCACTGAAGGTCTTTGGAATATTTAGTAATTGAGCATCTGTAGTAAAATCACCTCAGATTTTTACCATACACACCCAGGTATAACTAAAACAGGCTCCGTTTCTGCTTAGAATTGACTGAGAGCCTCCTTAAACAGCCAAGGGAAAGTCATTTGTTACTCATCCCTTCACGTTCAAGTGGTGCATGCTACCACACTTCACAACCACCTCTCTACCATTGGAAACTGGTAGTCTTTCATGCCTTGACGCATTTTACACACAAATGTTTGTGACTAACCCAAGTTTACAGCTCATGGGAAGAGAGGATTTTAAAAGGAGAAAGAGGGAGAAAAAGTGGGAGGGACGGTAGGTCAGCACCACAGTGCCACAATTGCTTGTTGTTGAGTGACTAAGGCTTGAACTTGGACAAGAGCCTCAGCATTCACTTTGCTTACTGCTCCTCAAAAAAGTGAAAACAGCTCATTGTGAAAACCACAGTGAACAAAAAAGGCAAGCAAAGCAGTAGCCCTGCCCAAGTGATAGGCACAACCTGATATACTGTAAAAGCTCTTTGATCCTGACTTCAAATGGGAATTTAAATCAAAGTGACTGTGACTAATGTTTTTTCATGGGACGCGGGCTTTATCTACAGTGTAAACATGTTGGGACTCACACACACACCACCCACATTAACCACCCACACGCAACCCACACCCAAAAATAACTGTGTCTGGACCAAACTCACCAAGTTGAGATACCATGGTTTCCAACCAGAGACTGTCATGTTGTTTTAAAATTGTCAACTAGCAGGTCACAACCCTTTGAAATCTGACAGCAGGCTTTCCCAAAGCCCCTAAATATTTCAATTTACCACTTGGCAAGACAGGTTTGACAGACAAAATGTACTGGAAGGAGCTGCTTTTGACTAAACCAATAAACATCTTCAATTTTGTTTGACAGAACTGGAAAACATTAGCCTTGAGATGTCATAATCAGCTTCTGGTATTTGGCCCTCTAAGAGATTATATCTGAATCAGCTGTGTTGAGTAAATCACCTGTGCTCCCCCTTTTCAATTCCAATAATCCTGCCTTAAATTCCTCCAACAGATACTTGATCTGGTAATCCTCCACCGGATGCAAGTATTGACTCAATCAATGCACAGCGCCCGCATCCTTCAGCACTCAGCATCACGGCCAACAGTCATCAAGAGGGGTAGCGATGAGCCTCATTAGGGAGTACATGTGTCAGAGAGATAGGAGCTGACCTCTGCATGGACAGGCCTGAACACGCAGGCAGCTGCTGTCAGCCAGCCAGAACGTAGGGGAATTAATAGAAACAGCAGCTCTCCAGGGACACTGTTAGCCCACCCTGACAGCCTGCTCTGATCTGGGGTCATCTTAATGCACTCCCGCTCTTCCCCTCTGCATTAGTGGTGGGGAATATGAAACCTGGATCATGACAAACATTATTTAACTTTCCGGGTAGGCTCAACTCTGAACGCTGGCCCAGGCATGTGCAAGCTGTGATATGCACACTTGTGGCAATAAAGAATGTGGGAGTGCCCTGCGTGGGGCTCAATTTCCATCTGACACACAGTATGCTATTAAATCTAAATTACCCACATATGCAAGTGAGATTTGTGGACAGACGCAAAACTTTGAGACCTCTATTTGTTTCTTACAACTTACACTTTTGAACTAGTGTGTGAGGTCTTTACTATAATGTAGACTACAGTCATATGGGGCTGTAGCTAATGATTGATCTTACGACTAATTTATCTTGCCAGTTAGGGTGAAGCCAGCATAGATGCCCCATCATGTTACATGTCCTACTATTTACATCATTGACATCTGTCAAACAATGCTTACAGATGGTAACTTTCTACCGTCGACCTTTGCTCCCTTGTTAGCGATGTCAACACAGAATCCAAAATGTTACCGCACAGCTGATTAAAAGATGACAATTCAATATCCTTTGTTTCCTTATGGAAACCAAAAACTGCCCCTAAAGTCTTCAAACCAGGCCATTTTTTGTATCATGAAAAGTTCCATTTTTGCCACACACCTAGTTCACATAGTCCAAGGAGATGTATTCAAATGTATTGTGTCCAAAACGACAAAATATTTAGTTTACTCTTTTATATGACCAAGTAAAACATCAAAACTTTACATTTGAAGAGCTAGAACCAGCAAGTGTTTTTATTTGCTTGAATAATGACTTGAATAAGGGATTAATAAATGATCATAATATTTGCCAATTAATTGACAGTCATCAGCGAATGAATGGATTGACTAATTTGCAGCTGTGCCTTCACTGACCTACTGTACAGGGGGAGGGAAATTGTAGGTAGGTTTATGTATGTAGACTAATAGATGCTGTCCTGTTGTATCTACATAGCCAATTCAAGTATTTTAAAATAGACAAAACCTTACATTCTATATTACATTTTACAGATATGATGTTTATGAAGTTAAATAAGTAAAGATCAGACTTTTAGCAGACAGGGCTTTGTTTACAAACAGCACCTCACCAGCTCTCATCTGTAACAGGCTTTTTATCAGGGGAGAAAAGTGGCTGTTATTACTGAACTGAATGCCTGTAACTGCCAGCAATAATTTGATATTGAATGCCATGATTGATTATTTAATTAAAATGCTGTGTTGATATACAAATGGCTGTACAGATGCAGTGAAAGCAGGCTCTGAAGGCTCGCCTACGCACTAACACTAACCCACAGCGCTAGAAAGCGTCCCAGATTAAGGCCAAGTTATATAACTTGGACTCCATTTGTGCTTTTGCATTGCATGTGCGCTGCTGGCTGCTGAATGCACACATTACGGTACACCCCCTGTATTCAACAACATTACAATCACTACAATGTCAAATTCATCACTGGAAACTACTAAGTAAAATGTTTCAGCTCACTTAAAATAAAGTGTACATATGATGGCATGCCTGCTAACTGACGTGATGATTTGCTAGCTCTCCCTATGGACCACTGTTAGCTAGTTAAGCATCACATTAGCCACCATGTTTAACTGTATAATTAAAAAGGAAAAGCTGGAGTTTGAAATATTGATGCGAAACAGGAAGTGGAATGTCAACTTATCAGTCAAGTAAGGATGCCGATACATGTGTAGGTTAAAGTACCATGCTACAATAAGCTAAAAGCTACGATAGATTGGGAGTTTCAGGTGACACAGATGTAATTAAACGGTTGGAATGAACCTCAGCCAGCTAGGATGCTGCCTTCACGGTCACAGCCGTTGAAGTGCCCTCACCTCGGTATGGTGATGCATTTTGTGTTGATATTCTGGGTGGTGATGGCTTTCTCCAGTTCGTCCAGCTGTCCCGTCTTCTTCAGCTTCTTCACCAGACTTTTCACCGCCTTTTCGCACCATTTCTCCTCCTGGCCGTTCTGCTCTCCCTTCTTCCAGCCCAAAAGTCTTTTGACAATGGGGGGAGTGAAAGGCAAAATTGACATCTTGAGTTCAGTTTAAAAGTCCCTTCCAGTGTCGAGAAGTCCTCGGCGGTTGTGGAGAAAAAGAAAAAACAAAACAAAACGTGGCGACAACTGCCCTTCAAACGGTCCAAACAGGTGGAGGTGAACACGTTAGTTAGCTAACGAATTACTTGTTGTTGTTTACTGAAAGCCACACAGATGCATCCCGGAGTTAAACCCTCCAGTTTTAGCGCACTCTGTCTGGCTCAAGCTCAGCGGTGAACTGTGCACCGGTAGTCTGTTGCGCTTTGGGTTGAGTGTTACTCCGCCACGAAAGCTAGTCCCGTCTGCACGTCTTTAAACATGCGTTATTTTAAATAAACCCGCGACGTGCCACCCTGAAATTGCGTCTTTAAGAAAATCAAGCTTCTAACATCGAACTGGAGCTACTTTTTTTGTTTTTCGCTGCTCTCACCTCCAATCAGCAAAGTTTTTGTTGAGTTCAGAGTCCTCCGCGGTGCAAGGTCCCCATAACTAAAGTCTGCAAGAAGTCTGCATCAAATGCAAATGCAAGAGCTGCTGCTGAGAGTCACTATTCAAGACTGAACAGCAGACCTGTGAGGGGCCAGGCGGAGCAGCTGGCCAAATGTGCTGCTCTGATATTGCACAATCCCTGCTTTTTTCACTGCTATTCCTGGCTGATAAAACTAAATAAGCTGTCACAATCACACACACACATGCACAGATCACTTGATTTAGTTCTGTAATGCAAGACCAAAACACTTAATTTCATGTGACTTTACATTTCCACAAATGCTGAAGTTATTCTTTGTAAAATAGCCTTGAAAACTCCATCTGTTTCAGTTTATCGAACATAATTATAGTCCAAAAGAGGCCATGATGTTCTTACCTCCTTATTTCCCTCTACAGCGTAATAAAGTTTTTAACTTTAAGAGGAAAACTCCTTTTTTTTCTTTTTCCATTTTATTTTTGGAAATCCACACACTCTTAATTACCCAACACACAGTCATGTAACTGCTTTTTTCACATTCCAGTGTGTGTTTATTGTGCAAAAGGTTGTGAGGTTTGAACTGCAGCATCTCAAACACAAGACTTTCCAGTAATTGCTACTGGGTTGTTTGTCTGCACATGGGTAAATAACTCAGGAGCTGCTCAGTAAGATGGAAGGTGATAAAAACGTCATGTACAAGCTGAGCCACCGACCTGCCTCGGCTTGTTGGAGACACAAATGCAGGACTCCTACTCAACAAGGTGGCAGTTTGGTTTGCAGCCTGGCTCAGCCCCTGAAACCACAACTATAGTGTGACATATGCACACACTTGCACATATGCATACACCACCCCCTCTCTCATTAGTCCACACATACACATGTGCACACACGCACACACACACACACACACACACACACACACACACACAGTGTCAAGGAGTCAAAGTGCCAGATGTACAATAGAGTGTGTAACACAGCTGAGCTCACCACAGAAAGAGAGAGAGTGATAGTCGGACAGTTTAGGGTGTGAGGCTGCCTTTGTTCTTCAAGCTTCAAAAGAAAGACTTTACTGCGTTCAAAAGCAGTTTCCAAACTTGGTTGCCTTTTTTTGGCAAGTGCTTGAAAGAGCTGTAAAAGTTGTGAATGCTCTGCACAAAGGAGGTGGTGCACTTGCAGGGTTTCCATTTACAAAGTAATGTAATACATACAGGTTAAAAGGCAAAACAAGAATAACTTGCATGCTTAGGGCCTCAACAAGGCTGGAAAATATGCATTTAAAAAGTTTAAACATATATCCTTTCACTACTGACTTCAGCTTTGATACTGAGTAAAATTTCGACAGTTCACACTCATACAAGAATAGTAGCATCGACCTGTGGTTACCATTTTGGTTTGTGTGTACAGGCACATCGACCTGCGTCCTACAGTTCCCCTCTCTGTGCACAGTGTGTAGTTTGTGCTAAAAATACAGCTGGCTTCAGGCTCAGCAGGACAGACCCCTTTCCTTTTATCTATTTTGGTTGCACAGCAATGTATATTTTTAAACCTGCTAAAGGCATGTCAAGGTTCTTCCTTCATGCGTACAACTAAAAGATGTCCGATACATAGACTGTACAATAATCTAGTAAAAAAGTTTTATAGGACTTCATAAAGTACAATAATTCATTATAAAAATAAATGCTTTTCTTAGCACTTTGATGGCAAAATGTTAAATTACTGGCCCAAAAGGAAAGTTTTATATGCAGTGGTTTTCGTGCTATTAGCGATCAGCAGCTCCTCATCTGTGATAACAATCAAGTCCGCAGCTGTAAAACACACCACTCAGCTCTCTGGTGTGTTGGCAGGTTGGAGGAGAAGGCTGGAGGAGCGTGCTGCCATGTGTCACATGCTGAAGCCCCTGCGGCCCTCTCGGCACCTGTTTACGCCCCCGGGGACACGACCGGCCAAGACAGCTGGTTTGTTTTGGAGAAGTGCAGGGTGAGACTGGGCGGATATGGGGGTGCAGGATGGGGGAT
>CAFUXE010003075.1:414251-437440 GCA_903364295.1 Serranus cabrilla
TAATTGACCACGATGTGTACTATTTGTCTTAGAAAAGTTTAGGATTTTGCAAATAAAATAAAATAAAAATAATAGGTTTGTATTTGACAATAATTGTGGAAGTATTACTCAGGTAAAAGTAAAAGCAGTCATGCCATCCATATAAAAAAGTATAAACTATCAAAGTGGTCTTTGTGGAGCAAAAAGTACAATATTTCACTTACTGGAAGTACATTTTAAGTAAAGTACCTCAAAATTGTACAGGAGTTCACCTCTTGAGTAAATGCACATAGCTACATTTCACCGCTGGTATAGCAAAAGTTTTTAATTTTTTTACAGACAAGTGTGTGACAAATGTGTCTGTGTGGTTGCCACAACTTTCTCTCTTTATATAAAAACGTATTTAATATTATCTTATAAAAGTACTTAAGTGTGTGAGTGTGAGTGTGTGTGTGTGTGTGCGTGTTGAAAATGATGTGTTTTCACGGGTCTCCTTGGCAATATCTCAACACTGTGTTTTCTCTCTGAGAAAGCCATCAATCGCTCAACAGCTCCTGACAGCTCCTCCAGCGAGCACATGGTGTACCGGAGGCTCGACATCATAACCCTCCTACACACACACACACACAGACACACACACACACCCTTCCACATGCAGCCGGCCCCTCCTTTCTCACTTCAGCACTCTACAGATGACACTTTGTCTTCCTTTCAGTCTCTTTCACTTTTGTTTGCACTCCCTTCACAAACAGCCCTTTTTCCACATTAAGTACAAATGTGTCCCTGTAAATGTGTATTAATTTGTATGTGACCATTGTTTATATGAGATAATCCACTTAAGCAGGGGAAACACTTCTCGGTTCATAACTCCCCAGTGAATAATATTTTGAAACTTCAGGCCGTTGCACAACTCACTGTTCTATGAATAACAGGAAGACAGCTATTTTTCCTCTCAGTGTAATTGCCTGTCACTTAGTGAAGTCCTCAGTGGCAGCAGCATCGATGCAAACCGCATCTAAAGGTTGGCTTTGTTAGAATAACATAACATTTTTGTGACGCTTTGGGTACGGAAGCTTCTGAGATTTTCTTTGTTTTGAAGGGAGTTTTATACTGATGCACTGATGTGTCAGGTAATGTTTTCCTGATGTAAATAAATCTTAAAAAGCCAGAAAAAACATTTAGAACTTAGTTGGGCCTCATATCAATAAATTGAGGAGGGCTGGCCTGTTCCAGTACTTGTTTTTTAATGATGGTTTCATGGATGTGAGAAAGGTGATGGGAAAGGGGACCTGTCTATGGTACAACAAGCTCTCCAACCTAAACGACAGAAAAAGTCGAGTGTTAATACCACCCACAGCAACCCATATGAGCATTTACGGATCACAGTACAAAGCAAATTGTTCCAAAAAAATAGTTCACATATCAATGTACATACACGTATAGGTTGCAGTTTCAGTGAATTTAGGCTACAAAACCACTGATCTAGATTTCGGGCAAACAACATCCTGGTTAGGCGTTTTAAAAGACAGTTTAAACAGTAATGTTTCAATCAAGTTGTTTACTTTTGTTTACACATGGGAGACAAACCCCGCTGTCCGAGGTGAAAGTTCGACGTTGTTTGTTTCATTATCTGAATTTGTTCACATAACAAAACTATCTGTTGTGTGTATTCTGAAAGAATGGTACATTATGTGCATTTGTATAGCACTTTTCTAGTCATTTTTACAGTCCATTCACACAGACATATTCATACAACATGCCATCTGCTCATCAGTAAATTCATGGGTGCTCATGCATTGATGGTATAGCAGTATCAGTATCTTATCCCGCAAGTAACAAAGCAGCACTCCAACAAGCCTACTTTATCAATAATTTACAGAAACTTGATAAAATGTTGTTAAAAAGGGGTAAAACATGGTAAGTATTCACTTTTCCCGACTCCTTTTTGGATGTGAAATACTTCATTAAGAAGCATTTGCTGTATATTTGCTTGGTTTTAAAGTGTTGCACTCTAACTTATATATTTATGTTTGAAATAAAAAGTACGTTTTTATCATATCACCCCGCCCCTCACAGCAGCATGAGTCTGTTTTTAAAGAAGGCGACCCCCACAAAGGGAAATGGGTCAGTATGAGTGTCCTGTAGTAACAGACTGGCACAGCAGAGTCATGTGTGTGTTGCTCACCAGCACGGTGTGACTCTGCTGATGCGACTTCTCCCTGATACTATGTGAACACACATGATCAAACACAAACACATGACTCACAGCTCAGGACTCACAGCACAGGTAGCTCCACTCTCCTGCCTTATATGGTCATTGTAATTATAATCTTTGTAGCTGCAGAGAAAACTTTAACTCCGGTTCGTCTTCCACTCGAGCTGTGACTCACCGTGTGAAATGACAAGAGTTGTAAAACACAAGTTTGTCTTCCAGTGCGGACTGAGGCCCCACTGTCACGATGACTTACCTCTGAGTCATGAGTCCCTATAAATGGCTGCTGGTCAATCCCTGTGAGAGCAAATTTCCTGTTGTTAGCATGCCTGCATAATCTCATTGATAGCAGACAGGATATTGAGTTGAGGTCATTCAGTTTGGTGTGCAAAGGCAAGCAGCACAGAGCATTGTGCCACATATGAGAGCATCATTTGGTATCATTTAACAACACATGCTCTATCAGAGGACCAGGACTAAACTGCTTTGGGATGTTGATTCAGCTGAAACCTGATGAGCATTAGAGTATCAGACAAACATTTCTTTTGAAGAATCAGCTGCTGAAAGTGTTTCATCTGCACACAGAGAATTTTTTCTCACAAATGACTGAACAGCATGTTCGCAGATGAGTCTGGCTCAATGTACACAAATTTCATTACTGTGAGACAATCAATGGACGCTTCCTGTCTGTCACTTTTCATCATGTTTACATCTTTGACAGGAGAAGGAGCCTCAAGACTCTTGAACATGTTTTTACTGGAGATCTGTTGAAAGAATATCTTGTGAAATCTTTACATTTATTAGTTGATTTAGTCGATCTAGATCTGTAGAAACTGAAAACTTAATCTTGTGTTTACCAAAAATGCCCTTGTGGGTTTTTTTAAATTTACCAAGACCAAAACAACTATTAGCCAATCAGTTAAGGGGGAGGCCCCAAACTTAAGTATAATATAAGTTCACATCCAAACATTGTCACTTTCTTTCTCTAATGACTCTAAATTTTCTTCACTAAGGCAGCTGTTAGTACAGCACGACAGATATATCGATTGACTGATAATATCGGCGGATATTGGCCGATCAAATGCATCTCGGTGTCGGTGTCCGACATGTTGAAAACACGTTTTACACAATATGTAATGCAAAAAATGTTTATGGCGTGATTTAGAAATATAAAAGGTTTTTTCATTCCAGCTCAAAAGATTACTATATAAGCCGCCACGTCTTATTCATGAATTTCCCCCTTTAAAATCAGTATGGGTCTCAAAAATCCCATATCGGTCGGCTCTTCTGTTTAGCTTTATTATTATCACTTGATCAGGTGTCACTGGAGCCGGTGTCACTTTTAACTCGCCACATACCGACGTTTTGTCACAGCCCTTGGCGTCTGATAGCAATGTACAAGGCACCTTTCAGCATGTGTATGAGACGCATCAGGCTTTCTATTCAATCATGTTATTTAAGTGGTGCAAAGCTCTGCTAAGGGCCAGAGGGAGGGGCGAAGGATTGGTCAAACTGAACCTGGACTTTGACCCAGTGTGACCAGTGTTTGTGTCCAACTAACTGAGGTAACTGAGTCGTAGTTAAGTAGGAAGGAGGACTTTTACCCTAACCTCACTGAAGTGGTTTCATTGAAGTTTCTTTAAGTTAACCGCTTCCTGTGAGCACAGAAATGTATTTTGAGAAGCCACTGTGTTCGTTTCAAGCAGAAGGGGACGTGTCATCACCAGTGGGGTAGTAGTAGTTGATGAGGTGGAGAAGGGTCGGTTACTAAGGAGGAAGTGGGTATACTCTCTTTTATATCGTAATGTTTTATAGGCAGAAAAAGAGGTGGGTTTACCCCGTATACCTGTGAATACCCTCCACTACACCACAGCTCCCAAGTAAAGGGATTTTAAGGGAAAGACCTTTTTATACCCCTCAATGATATATATGGACATAAAAAAGTGAACACCAACACTTTAAGGCCAATAATGAGTAGATATATTGGAATGCATAACTGGCAGGACAGAATATCCAGTGAGGCCTGGCTCCTGGATACACTGTAGAAATATAAGGATAAGAAAATATGAGGAAAATAATTAATATCTACCCCGAGTTTATGCATCTTCTGCAATCCTCAGAAACTGCCTTATTTATGTGGGGAGAAAAATCAAGGTGCAGTATAATCTACTAAATATGTTGACAATGAAAGAAAATTTTTCTGATTGATTATATTTAAAAAAAAAAAACAGTTACCTGCAACCACATGTCTTTCAAATGTAATATCAAACCCCCACTATAACATATGCAGTGTACGGGTAAGAGTAATAAATTGAACTAAATTAAATTTTAATTCCTAATACATTTTTTAAAAAGAAATACAATGATTTTCAGATGCATTATTGTTGTTGTGATTGTTGTCTATGGTGTGTATTATTCTAATATGACACTATCACAGACAAATGTTCACTTAGGACAATAAAGTCATCAGAATCTGAATCTCTCTTTACATTTGGTTTTTCTGTGACCCCACACCTTATATTTTCTTATTCTCCTCCTGACTTTTAATGTCTTCTTGGAAGAAAAAAACAGTCAAATTGCGCCACCCAGTGGTAACTCTGCTTTAATACATCTGCATTTCTTCAATCTTTCATTCGCTGTAGCTGAGATGAGCACAGTAACTTAACTGACTTTCCTTTTAATGAACAAAATGATATCTATCATCCAAACTATCATATTACCAGCAGAATAAATACATTAACATTTCTCCTGATCCAAATATTTATCATGTTTATTCGGAACCACCGTGATGAGCCCTGACTGTTACTGATCACATGCTACGTTAAATGAATGATGTCTAAAATCAGACTACTGTGTGGGATTTGTTTGACACTGTCCACTGCACATCATACTTAACAAAACACTAAAGTGGATTAGATCGAGTAAAAATTCCTATTTGAACCATAATTGCACATTATATCCCTGCATACCAGCGTTCCATTTGCATTTATATGACAACAAAACCCCTCAATCTCAGATAACATATGCATAGAAGATCGAGCGTTTGGTCACAGACCATTGCTTTTCTTTGTGGCTGATATAATTTCTCATTCTCCTAAGCCCTATTCACACACCCCTTGACAATATGCAAATAATGTCCCTGGGCTACCATTGTATTGCTGCACTTGAACACTATGAGTGAGAGGAACACTATTGTTGCTGGAGTTGTTATCAAATTCCATGAGCCTTTAAAAATGGCTGCAGCTGATCATAATGCAGGAGCATAAACAAAGAGATCTATGTGATCTGTCTAATGTGGTTTGGAAATGAGAGTCCTGGATTATGAACAACATGGAAATGAGATACTCGATATTTGTGCAGCTCATCTCCCTTTATTCCACCTTTTTTTGTCTATTCAGCAGTGCTGTTTGGTCATTTTGAGACAAACACATTAAACATGATTGCTAGTGATAACAGGAACAAACAATCTTATCACGAGGAGAATAAAAATAGACCATTTTAAGAACATTGCACACAAACTAACATCATAAAATATTATTTCATCAAAGTTATTGTTGAGTATCATCTTCTTTCATTACAAAAACTGAGCTGATTAGTGTTTTGGGATTCTCTAACACGGCTCTTTCTGGAACATGGATGAAACTGGTGTGACAACGGTACAGAAACCAGACTGACTGGTAGCCAGGCGTGGGTTCAAGCAGGTGGGGTCACTGACATCTGCTGAAAGGGGTACCAAGGAGACGCTTGCTTGTGCAGTCTTAGCCACAGGGAACAGTAGGAGTATGTCTCCCCTACTGCTTTTTATACCACTACATTTGTCAATAGCTCTAGTTTGCAGCTATTTTGATGTTTTTATTTTTCATGCAAAATAATTTTATAGTTCCAGATTCCTAAATATGAGGTTTTGTTGCTTTTCCTTTTACTTATTACATTTTATTTGTATTTTGTTTGATATTAGTTCTGAGGTTTGTGAGGCATGCGATGTTTAATTAAATAGCACATTTTATCAACAAGGTAATTCAATGTGCTTAAAACAAACAATAAAGAAGCATCGTGACAAAGTGCAAAAGAGGCACATTATGAAAGCACAATATGATAAAATTAAAAACAGTCATTAAGGCGCCAGGAGAATATAAAAGCAAGCGAGAAGAGAAGAGAGAGCTATAAAAGGAAGTTATGAATTAACTTACAGTGCAGCCGTAATTAAACAAAACCAAAGACTGTGAAGGTCTATTAAAAACAAAAGTTAATTCCATATTGAAAAACAATAACTGCTTCACCTAAAATACTTGAACCCTATATGTAACCCTGTTTGTATGTAGCAGATTTCTCTGTGCTTGGGCTGAAAAACTCTTCTTTTGTGATTATACACCAGGAAGTCTTCATCATTCAATTTAAGTTTTTTTCATGACTCACACAGACACTATTTGACTATATTTTATTGTTGAAAGATGCATTCAGGACATTTCTCAACATTTCCTGCTCTCAGTCCTTCTTGAATGGAGCTCAATAAATATTATACAACTTTTTTTGCCAAAAGATGGCAGCAAAAACCAAGCCCTGCTGACGGGTGAAAGTCCATTCATAAATGTAGCCATCGCACAAAGACTCAGGAGCTGAAGACAATTATTAACCCCACAGCACCTCAGAGGAGGAGAAAGTACAGAGACGTGCTGTGTGTGTCAGCGTCCTGGAGCCAGACAGACTAACTGCCTGTCAGTATGTCCATCCTTCTGTATCCCTGTCTGTCTGTCTGTCTGTATGGCCACAGCCAAACCGATATGGCATTTTTGAGACCAATGCTGATACTGATTTTAGAGGGGAAAATGTATCGATAACCAATATGCCGATATGTGGATTGCACACCAATTTTTCACCACTCTGCAAATGTACCCAGAAAGCTACTTTTTCAAACATAAAACTTTTTCATATAATATTAAACATGTTATACATAATACAAACAATGTATTATATTGTCAGCCAATTCTATAAATAACAACGAGAACAGGAATAAAATAAGGAGCTTAATATACATCATTACTGTTCAGTGTTGCTATTAAAAAACACACACACACACAAAAGCAAACTTTTCTGCATTATATATTGAGTAAAAAGTTTTTGTAACAGCAAATATCGGACAGTATAAACACATTTGACAGGCCAAAAAAAAAGTCTGATAATATCCGTCGACTGATATATCTGTCGGGCTCTACCAACAATGTCACACATCTAGAATACAACAGGAAGAACACAATGCTTTATTTTTGCCACAGTGTTGCTGCCCATGTCAGGCATGTTGTTGTTTTGTTTTACAGCTTTATATAGTTCTCTATAAGATCAGTTTAAAGGTCATAAAAGATGATGAACACCAGGACAGAAGAGACTTCGTGTGAATTCTTGCAAATCAAAAGTAAAATGTTTCTAATATAAATCCCACAGTATGTTGATATATTTTGTTTTTGATAATGTTATAAGTGGAACTCTGTAAAGATAAATGTTTGGAAATTGCACTGAAATGCATGAAATGTGTGTATGTAGTATTACAAAAATTAAAACCTACTGTTAAGTGGGGAAAAAGTGGCAAAACAGCATCATAGTCATGGCATGTAAAAATGTAAATTAAAAAGCAAAGGCGTTTTGCTTTAGCATTTTTTTTTTTTAATCTCCAGCGCGTCTCTGGCACGGACACAAGTATGTGTGGCTGTGGCTGTCTGTTAATTGATTTACTCGCTGTACATCAGAACAGTTTAGGGCGATGCCTTCCTGCCAGATATGTTCAAATGATCCTTTGATACCAAAAAGGTGTGAATGTTCACATACAGCCATAAATTATGGAATTTGTGAAAAAACAAGATACGCTTGCATACAAACACACCCTGATGCCCTGCAGCTCTGTGTGCAGAGTTTAGCAGCATAACCGGAGCTTCAGCAGCATAAAACACAACAAGATTCATCTGAATGTACATCTCCTGAATGTTACATCTGTGAACTTATTGAGAATATCACATTTTTTATTAAACTGTATTTATATTAAAACTGCATTGATTATATAGTGAGATTTACATCACATAGAACATTCAATAGCATGTTTGTCTGTCTGGTCAACCTAATGAATACTAAATAATCAGTTACTTACTGAGAAATCAATCATTTTCCTTGAAACACTTGGATCTGTCATCCTGTATCTTGGTTTGTCTGAACCACAACATGTTTCAGGTTCGACAGTCAAAGTCAAGGCACTGTATCTACTGTATACAAAAGACTGTTTTATATTATTATTTTAGCATCTTTTATATGTATTCTATATGAGAGATATTCTTTACGTGCTTCGTCAAAGGGTCACTTTACAAAACACCAGAAGGCCCGAGGACAGTTAATAAACAAACACAATAACATTTATAAGATTTCATGAATTAAAATGAATCCAGTCACAGCAGCTCTGCACAGGTTAGGGGCAATTTGAGGACATTTGGGGTTAGCCTGGACTTCTGTCCCTGCAACTTTTTATCCTAAACAAGCTAATTAGTGACGCCATTCTAATGCACTCTGACACATTATTTCAAGTATAAGTATTTAAGTACAAAAATTGTGTTATTATTTATTATTATTTGCATTGTGTTAGCAGGAACTGTGTTACATTCTCTTTAGAAATAAGGTTTTATTTCTTTTACTGCAGATCATGCACACTTTAAATGACCGCCATCACTTTTCCAGTACACGCTGATGGGTTTTATTTTTCTGTTGACTCACATCTCGATAAACTGATTTCTTTACTGTAATGAAACAAACGTTAGCCACCATCTGCCTGGAGGACGGGAAAAACACAAGACACTAAACAAACCAACGCATGCAAAGACTGGCTTTGTCTTTCAAGTGACCAACAGAATATATGAGACAGTTATTCTTCTCCGAGGGCTTGAATTAATAGTCACGATGGTGTTAGAGCGAGATAATTCCTGTGAAAAATACAGCAAAAATTCCTCAGATTCTTTAAGTAGAGTGTGAATGCATCTCCTGTGTTCAACGTTCATGTAAAGGATAACTATGTATGTATAATGTGTCATATGTAGAGTATTTCATCTGAAGATTTTATCTGGAGGCACGAGACAAACTGGTGCAATGTTACACCAGCGTGTCTGTGGTTTTTCTTCCTTATTTCTGAAAGGACGTTGGTCCTTTTTGAGGAAGTCTTGGTGCAGGACTTTCCAGCATACCAAAAGGAAAAGAACAAAACATTGTGTGAAGAGAAAAAAAACAGGCTTTAAATGCAGCAGTGAAGGCCAACTGTAGCACTGCGGGGCATGTGTTGACAACTCCTCTACAATCTCATGAACATCAGTAGACGAGGTAATGCTGCCTTCAGGGCTCAGGCTAGTACCTGCAACACCAGCGCACTGACAGGCCGACATAGCTTTCTCACCTCCACCTCCGTTTGATTGACAGCTTTGTAGAAAAACCGGAGAGAGTCCCCATTAATGCACTTCAACAGCACAGACCTGAACATGAGCTCTGATTTGATGTGATGCTTCACTCTCTGCGCCTCTTGTCCGACACCCAAACTCTCCTTTTGAAAGACTATCTGGTTACTGCTGCGGGAAAACGAGGCACTTTTTATCTTCTCGTGTCAATACGACGAGCTGAAAGTGAGTTCTCTGAAAGCGAGACCTCTCAGTTCCACCCTTTTATTTCTGTTTTTAACACCTTGCTTGAGACAAAGGGTGAGAGATGAAAAATGGCTGTATACGTCTGACTGGTTCAAGAGGAGGTCAGACAATAAGGCTTTGTGGCTTCAGCTCGCCGCCACGGTTCAATAAAACGCTTTGATATGAGGAATAATGTCCGTGTGTGTGGAAGAGAGAAAGAAGAGAAGAAAGGAAAAGAGATGAAAGAGTCACGTTTAATGTCTCCAACAGTTTCGGGGTTGTCTGATGTAGACCTGCACTTTTTTTTATGTTGAAGTACAGTTTAGTCTCCGGCACGAATAATGCTGATGCTACAGTTTGTAGATGACATGCGCACAGCTGGTTAGATGGGCAGTAATTATACTTTCAGAGATGAAAGTCTTTGGAGCTGGTCCATTACTTTTTTCAATGTATAATTAATGTTTTTTAATGACTTTATGAATATGGAGGCTGATCACAGTGAGGGCAGTTTAAGAAATTTTAATTAATCAGAATTTACTCAGTTTGGATTCGTCTTAAATCAGCTGCATAATTCAGGAAAAGCTCAAACATGCTTGTCGAGCAAAAAGCCCTGGAACAACTTAAAACTAATTAATGTTTATTTAGCTGTTTTCTGCAAGTAGAAGGGAAAACAGCATGTTTTATAGCGCAAACACCTTTTTCACTTCTGCCCACACTGAGCCTCGTGGCGCTCTGGGCGGAAGTGAAGTTCTGTGATTGAAATATTTAAACAAACATACAACTGGTGGCTATAAAACTTGCTACAGACTTTCATGTTCCACGGATCATGACTGTTCATCTGTCACCATCAGCAGGTTTACATTTGTGGTTTTGAGTGAAATGTCTAAACAAATGCTGGATATTAACATGGTCCATGTGGATGAGTTCTAACAACTGAACACAATCAGGTCCAATCCTACAGAAGTTCTGCAGGTTTATGACCAAATACCTGCAGACATTCCCATCAGCCTCATCTTTGTGTTTAGTAACACTCACCAAATGTTTCATTATAACAAACAAAAATAAAATGGTTAAATGACGCCTAATCTGGGTGCAAAAGTAAAGCAGTTGTATCTTTTCTCTAAATTAATCATAGATGTGTTTTGGGTGTAACACGAAATAAACCAATCAGTCTCCTCCGCCTGCACCTGACACATTACTGTTTAAATCACAAAAATGGAGAAGCGAGCAGTTTTCTGCCGCCTCCCAATCATCTGGCCCTTCAACAACTTGACTGCATATGAGCAAATGTACTGATAGCCTTTTCAACCACAGACTGTATATAAAGACAGACAGTCTGACAGCTGCTGATAAGTGAAGCCAAAACATCTGTATCGCCCTCTGGTGGTGGCTGGTGGATCGCCCCTCCATGTTAGCTGATGAGACATGAGCCAAACTAAACATTCAAACTACTCGTCAAATAAATTATTCCAAAGATGGTTTCTGTAATTTTAGGTAGTTGTTCTCACAGTAACGTTCATGTACTTTTTGTTTGATTTTAATGCATTTGTTGCTATAAAACAGGTGTACCGTGATGATTGACGGCGTGCATTGTGCTCTGATTGGGTCGGCGTGTGTTTCGGGTGGGAACTGGATACTTGCACAGACTCTGGCTCCAGTTTACATCACCAGCACCAGATAGCATCAGCTGGATTGGGGTTATTTTGTCTTCATTTTTGTACAGTGGGAGGAAGTGGAGACGTGTCGTCCATTCTTCACACGGTGTATGTGTTTAACTTAGGAGGAGTGACGCTGTGTGTAAAGAGTGTACATGTGTTGTGAGTCCATCTATGGAGGCGCATTTTATTATCTGAATAATGTGCCATTTAAACTTCAGAAATAATCTGCGTCGTTCACTTTAGACCAGCCTAAAATACATTTACGCCAGTTTGAGATCCTATTTAAAGCATAATTATGTTGTTTATTTAAACACTATCTTTGCTTCTTTTATTTCCATACACATTTTAATGAATTTCCTTCCTATTCGAGTTAGTCTTACAGCAGCAGACTCTAAATGAACTGAGACGAGTTAAACAACTTATGCACACCGGTAGTGTTGTCAGGGTCGTTACTGTTTAGCCAAAGGCTCATTCTTTACACGTATTCCTGTCAGGTTCAAATACTGTTTATACGATTTTGAACACCAAGACTTCTGACAGGTCCAACCCAGCGCTGCACTGGCTGCCAGCATGCAGAATACTGTCACCAGTCTGGATGCTGGATTGTGTTTACGGCTCTTTCTGTTTCTCATTTGAATGCATTTATTTGTGTTGTCCTTGCAGCTCAACTTCAGCTGGAGCACCGACGTCTCTTCATGTGCATGTTGGTGCAGCGTTGACAGAAGATCTGGTTTGCAGTTGGGGAAACCCGGGCTTGGGCAGTTAAAGGAAGCCTTTGGTCAGTTTGGTAGGATGCAGTGCCCAGAAGGAAATATTAAGACTCTCCTCAAGTGAAGCAAACACTTCTCCGCGAAATCTGAAATGAGCTGAATGGACAGCGAGGGGGGAAAATACTGCGTTCATCTGAATCAAGAGAGGGCGGGGACTCCTGAAGTCTCTCTCCCAGCGAGAGGAAACCTGAGCAGGGTCGGTACCGCGCTGGAATCTACCGCACTGGCATCTGCCCGAGCCAAAACCTCATTCTGGAAGTTTGGAGAGCAGAGCGGAGTGACAGCATTTCCTGCATCCATTTAGAGTCCCACAATATGGAAAACATTTAGACCTCTTGAAGAAGAAAAGTCAAGTCATACATTGGTTGAGTTGTGATTTTTTTTCTGGTGGTATTTTGGGTAAATACAAGTTTTGTAAAGGAAACCTTTTATCTGCGAACAATAACAAATTGGAAACAGAAGGGGAGTCGGTTTGATACTTGATTGTGTGGTCTCGGGCAGGATTGTTCTTTGTTATGGATTTGTTAAATTAAATATATCAAAATTACTATGGAAATACTCAAACATCCTCTGTGTCTCTGGAAAATAGCTGCAGCTATTGTCTGGGTGGTGTGGCTCCACGCCAGGATAACCAGGCATGATATCTACACTAACCACTATCTAACCACCATATGTTGTATACATTTTAACTGCATTCTTCGCAAAAGTATGTTGGGAACACAGACATGTAATATCAGCCCAGAACCCACAGAGAAAAGCTCTCTCTGTTGGTTATTTAACATTTTAATCATTCCCAATCATGTTTACGATCATGTCCAATCAGTAAAAACTCTCCAAATAAAGTTCTGCAGAACTCATCAGAGGCCCACATTTCTTTTAATAAAGCTGAAAATCATAAGGTGTTTCTGTCCACAGTAGCATCATGGAGAAGTTCAACTCCCCCACTAAAATGTTAAACTATAAACTTAAATCTTCATCCTCCTATTTCATTTACTCGGTGGATCCTGGTTCCAGTGAGACCCTCAATTAAATCACTCTCTTATTTGCCTGACTGACACAAAATGCACCCACACTCCCCACACTACACAGTGCTGGTGTTGCATTAAAACTGTGCCTCTTGTTTTACTGGTCACGTTTCTGTCAACACATTTCTATGCGCATTTTGAAGATCTGCATGAGAAAAGTTTGATGGAAACACCAACATTCGATGAAACCTCAGAACATGCGCATCAAAGTTTTTACGCTCGCTTGAGGCGATTTTGGTCTGAAGCAAACATTTAACTCACATGACTGATCAGCTGTTTCTGCTCTGCTGCTCAAGACGAGCTGACATGAAAGAACCATTATAAGTTTCCCGATTGAATCCAATTCCTGAAGAATTCTCTTCATTATTTATTATGAGGGGCCAAAGTTTTCCCGATTAGCAACACTTTTTGTTGTTGTTGTTTTTTCTCTACTTACACACAACACTGCCATCTTCTGACCAAAGCACATTCATGCAGCTTTGTTTCTTCACTCTAAACCAGTTGATGGAAACGTCCCTAATTCACATTGTCTTTAATGTGACATTTCAAAATTTCGCTCTAGGCTGTAATGGAGACATCGCTAATGATACATGTTGATGAGTACAGGCCAATCCTGAGCGAAGGGATCGTGTTATGCAGAATATCTCCAAAAAGTTACATTTATGTGGTATTTTAGGTTGTTAGTGCAACTTAAAGTTGGGAGGAAATTTGAGGATTTGAGGGAGAAACTGAGTGTTGTAGGATAAAGCAGAGTCTTAAGGAATAATAGGATAAAAGGTTAAAGATGATGTGCTAAATATTTCTCAGACAATTAGTCCAATGGTATTCAAGAAGCCCAGTAATAGACTTTTTTAATATCGTGTTACTTTTATTTCTCGAGTGTAATAATATGAAGACAAAATAGATTTACTCAAGCATTAAGTACAACTTTGAGGTACAATTTCCATTCATGTAGCTCTAAACTTTTACTACAGTTACGCTTTTTAAGGCTGAGCTTTAACTTAATTTACAAGCTTTAAAGGAAAAACAACTGATCAATTTGAAATTATTATGCATTTTTATTAACTAAACCACAAAACAGTATAACATTATTATGTCTAAAGAAATAATAAGATAAAAGGTAAACGATATATGCTTTTTATTTCTAAGAAAATGAATCCACTGGTATTCAAGAAGACCACTAATTTTCCCCTTTTACATAATGTTACTTGCTTTTTTTTTCAGTGGCTTTGGGCGTAACAGCAAAATGTTAAATTAAACCTTGTGACAGGGGAACGATTACATTTAAATATCAACTTTGCTTTAAGCAGCAAATAAATTCATTAACCCCATATTATGATGACAAGCAGTGTGTGCAGAAGCTCCATGACTAATTAAAAAGTTCATAGATTTTTAGACATGACAGATAATCACCCAGGAAATCTTCAGTATTCCTAAAACCCATTTCATAAATTGTACGTCAGTCACTTTCCATGACCTTTGGGATCAGAACTATTTGGAGGAAACCTTCAGGTGAATTGGGAGAAAAAAGGCTGTTGGGGTGATCTAAGGGGTTAAACGGGAGCCGAGGAGTCTCTTGGCTGCTATTCAAGAGGCGAGCAGCTTCAGGCGGTACTGGTCGCGGCTCACAGCAGCTGAAAGAGAAGGCTGTCTCCAACGCCTCCCCCCCTCCTGTGTCTCTGTCTCCATATAATTACACTATGGCTGACAGACATGGTGCTTAAAGTAACAAAACAAAGACGGACTGGAAAATAAACAGCGCCTCAGTCATTCACTGAAAGGGCGAGCCTGCGATGTGTACATTGCTGAGTTTTACACTAATAGTTTAGTGGAGAGGGGAAATAGTCCTTGGAAAGCATTAAGGTGACAGTCAGTCGTCTTATTACTCATTTCCACGTATTAATGAGGCAACAAGAAGCTCGACCACAACTGCTCTTATTGTTTCATTTCCAGGGGCAGCAGTGAGTCATGTCGTTTCAGTTTGTTATTAGTTTACAGGGATTTCATGCTTTACATTTCAGAAATAAAACTGTGTGTGAGAGATGGAAGGAGTGTATAAAAACAAAAGTATGAGTAATGAAAAGAAATGACGTCATCTCATCACACTTGACAATTTAAATACGACGACAAGACATCTGCAAAGACACTGTAGATTCTAAAGTCATAAGTGTCCACCCAGAATTATCTTTTATAGTCATTTGTCATTAAACAGTTATAAGATATACGTCAATATTTCTCTGCAGATCAGTTCATAAATATTAATCAACCAAACATCTGTTTCCATTTTTTTTGGCCACAGATGTTTGGTTACTTAATCTTTATGATGATATGGTTTCTTTTTTATCTTAAAATAACACAATAAATACTACAAAGCTCAGAGCGACATGATCAAAACTGATTATGAAAAAGACTGAACACAAGACGCAGAAACGTTTCTTCCACAACATCTATAAATATCTATAAATGGGAACACAAATGAATGAATGAATCAAGGGCTTTCACTTTTTAGTAAGGCAGAGTTTAAAAACAGCAACAAGTTGTTGTTTATCTGAGACTGGAGGCACTTTTAAAGCCACATCTCCTTTGGAATGTGAATAAAACACCAATATTAACTTTAAAATTTGCATATGTTAGCTGCTAATGCTACATGAGCATTCACTGACCTACAACACAGTATATTTAGTCATTATAATGAGCCCTACCAAGACAACATGAAAATACTGCTTATAAAAATACATAATAATTGTATTATTTGTGCATAATGTGTACTTTTAATTTTGATACTTTAAGTACATTTTGATGCTGAATCGTTTGTACTTTTACTGAAGTAAAGATTTGAATGCAGGACTGTTGCTTGTAGCGGAGAAATCCTAAAGTGTAGTAATTTTACTGAAAAAAGGGATCTCAGTATTTCTTCCACCACTGCTACTAGCACACCTGCACAGACACATTGGACTAACATAAATCAACAGGAGAATGAACAACAATTATGCTCCAGACTCCTTGTAACAACAGCAACACCAAGCACACACTGTAACCTCCACAACATGAAGCTCTGCAGCGCGAGCGGTGAAACCACACAGGTGAGCGTCGCTGTGAGCAGAGGAAGCCGCAGTCAGCACCGATATTATGTCGCATAATGACGATAAGACTGTAAATCATCAATCAAACACTCACCATACAAACGTCCTGCATCACAGCTGCACGTTAGCGTGGCTGAGGACACGTCACGTGACGAACTTTCACCTGCCGCGGGTGATCATGTGACGTAAGCCGACTGACGAGAGCAAGATAATTTTATTTATAACTAAAATAATAATTATTATCCTTGTTGGTAAATGTCATAAACACAATTCTAACTATTTTTTGATTGATTTTATTACATTAATGCAGTCTCTGAAACATGTAATCCCAAAGAAATGCATGTCTACCATTCATTATTATAACTAATGTTAATCTGCTGTCCACATTTGTTTGTTTTTTATTTTCTCTTTCTGTGTTTCTTCATTTATTGTTTGTCATATGTTTCTTTCCTGTTGTTTTTTTTCAGAGCTAAGTCTGACTGTATACAAGTATAACCCTTTTAAAAATTTACAAAACATTTTTTTTAAATAAAATAAAATGTGCCTTGATAAAAGGGCACTGTAGACATCTGGGTGCTCGAGCACCTTGCCCGTGTCTGTCAGACAGGTAGAATAAATGCTGGAGAGTCCTGATATCATACAAACTGAGTGATCTGATTAATATCAAACAAGTCAAAACAGTTAAACCAGTTATTAGTCTTATCCCCAGACTATGTGAGTGTCATTTGTATTCTGGGCCTGAAAAAAGTGGATTTCAACCTTTATTCAAAAAGGTATTCTGACATATCACAGCAGGAAAAATATATTTGTTACTTTAAATATCCTTATTTTAATGTGGGCAACAAAAGTCAGAAATACATGTTAACACCTCAGCTTAATAAACGTCAGTGCACATAAGGGCTCTATAGTTTTACAGCCACCTGCCAGTTATTTATTAATATGTTTATGTGACTACTTAGGACCTGTCCGTCATCATTTTTCTCTGGTTGTGAGGACATTAATAAACACTGATGTGCAATCAGCAACAAGGCAGTAAGGAGCTGTCTGAGCTGTCTGCGGTTTCACACAGGAGGCCTCGCTAACAGCGGAGCTATCGATCCACATGCACTCTGAGCAGCAAAGTGACAAAACACCGTCAGGAGGATGATGACGGCGCGATGAGGGAAGAAGAGTGTGGACTCTGAGGTTGGCGTGTTTTTCCTCCGGTGATCAGCTTCAGATTTCTGCACTCAGGGGAAATTCAGAGCTGGAATATCATCAGAAAAACTCTGTTGGTTTCTTTATGGGTTGATTTATTTTTTAAGGTATTAGATTAGGCTTAATCATTCATTCTTTTATGTGACTCCTCATTATTGTGTGACCTTCATATGGTTCTATTACACTGTGAATGTAATCAGAACCAATTACAGGAAATGAACCAAAACACAGAAGATTTGTACACAGAGCGACAGATGCAACATGAGCAGGAGAGGACTGAGTTGGACTTCTGCTGAATCCAAAGTTTGAGTGACATCTGGGCTGAAGAACTCATACAGGAGATGCTGAATGAAGTCCACAAAAACAGTGATGTTTATGGAAACATTTTAGATCAACTGGAGTAAAACAGGAGTTCTGCTCATAATATATCAGTGCAAAGTCAAGTTAAAAAAACGTTCAAGGCAATATTTATGGTGCATTCAGCTCCAAATTTCTAAACTTCACTCAGATTTGGGTTGTGAAAGTGTTGTGAAAGGGTTTGGATGCACAAAGCCACACAATAACGCAATCAAACAAACCAATCTGGGGAGCAGGGGAACAGCAACACTTGTGTTCAGTAAGATAAAATTACTGTTTTTGTCGATGGAGTCTGGTGTCTTCGAGAAGAGCAAAGAATAAGCTTCAGTTCCCTCCACGCAAGCCTAAACAGGGATTTCTGATGGCAAGGTAAAGTAGAAAAAATATTCAAAATATAATATAAACTGATGTTATTTTTAAAATATGCTTTGCTGCTGCCCCTGTCCACTGCTTTGCTTTGCTTTGCTTTGCTGCTGTACTCCTGTTCTATGGACATCAATGGACTATGGATATGTTATATCTTATACAACACAACTTCAATAAATTCAAACTGTTCCTTTAACACCATATGTGCTGACCTGAAATGGCTGCAGTGATGCACCAGTGTACACCACTGACATGGCACCATTCAACATGCGGCCCTTTGAAGGGGCCCTGACCCACAGGTTGGGAACCACTGCTCTAGAGAGCAAGTTCAATAAAATATAAAACACGTGTGATTTTGCCGTTAAGAAGCTAAAACTTGTAAACACTCTGGTATGTTTCTTTAAGCAGTCGCTCACCATGTTTATAGCAAAAACAGAAAATGTCTTCCATTAATTACCCATCCCTGATGTATTCATTAACATAATTATAACATCATAATCCGGACAGGGATAATTATACGGTGAAGGGGTGGAGCTCGAGAGCCAGCAGCCCGTTTTCCTTCAGTTCACAGTGAGGTCAGCACACACACCGCAGCCCTGAAGACGAGGGCCAGAAACCCTCCTCCGCCGCTCACCGCCTGGGATCCGTTTCATCGTCTCCATGACTCTGAATCCTGACAAAGGAAAACAATTAAGACAGGAGACGGGGCAGGGGTGTTTTCAGATGAGAAAACCAAAAAAGAGACGGAAGAGAAACATGGCATGTTTTTTTGGACAAGTCTTGCCAGCAGCAACTCTCCCACCCCGATCGCTCCTCTGAATCCTTCCATTGTATCCTAACCACAAATCCCACACTTTGCCTGGAAAAGCAGAGAGGAGACTTGACTGAAATATACATTGGAATTTTCTGGGGTGTGTGTGTGGGAATGAGCTTTTATAAAAGGTTTAATCCAGCTCTGGTTGTTGTTACTTGCAAATAAAAGTTATAAACCAACATATTGTATTTCCAATACACAAGTATGACTGTTGTTTAGTGCAGGAGAGATTTTCTGGAGTGCTTCGACTTTGTAATCAACCCGTCTTTACTTTTACAGCTAAAGCTAATTACAGGTTCCAGCAAGCAGCTCTGCAGAGGTTCAGGGTCAAAACAAAAATGCCTGAGCGGAGCAGAGCTGAACGAGGTGCTGCTGCCGCTTCCTAAACGTATACGCCTCTGGAGAGGTTACAGCTTTTTAACAGCTCACGTTCCTGTTTCTTCTCACTGTTCTTCTCGCTCTTCAGACCAAATACGACTTTCCATAAATAATTGTGTTGTTGAGAGAGTCAAACAGGATGCCGTTACGCTGTAAACACAGAACTTTCTCCTACCAGAGTCGGTTTGGGCTTCAGTGCCCCGCTGTGGTTTGTTGTGTAATCTCTCAGTTATGCACTTTATTTTCTTACCACTGGCACTGTGACGCCTGTCAGTGTTTTCCATCGACACTGGTCCCTTCTAATGCCAACGAGATAGTTCAAACCTGGTGAGGATTCATGCAGTTTGAACACATTTTTAAAAAGTATGTATACATACAGACTTTTGGGGAAAGATTCAAGATGAATCTCAGCTCAAAAGACCACTCACTTGCTTTTCAGAGCTTTATATTGTGTCACTCTGTCTTCTTTAGCAAAATATAGCTGGTTTAGACTTCATCATGTGACCTAGAGCGAAGTTATAAATAAAAGAAATATAACTTATTACAACTTTTTGATTACTTTCTAACAAAAGTCTTAAACTGGGAAGGCTGCTTAAAGCAAAGCACATTTGATTGGCAGACAAGAACCAATCAAAAATGTTTTTTAGCAAACAGATGAAACCTGCCTGGACGTAGAGGTGGTTCCTTGAGATGACTGATTTACAGCCCTTTGCAGAGGTCTGGTGAGGCAGGTTTTCCCACTCTCACATATGTATAAAAGCTCCAAACACTTGGAGTTCATGCCCGACTGTATTGCGTCTGTTGTATTTTGTTGTATACTTTCAATGGCAATAAAGTATCTAATGTCTTATGTCTTAAAACATAATTGGGGCTCAAGAAATCCTACCCTTGATGGTGCTGCATGCAAATTTGTCCCAATAGCTTTACTAACTGCTTGCTGTCCAGAAGTAAGGCAGAGGGCAGCGTTTCTGCACAGCGAAAAGGTGCAAAGCAACAAAATGTTATTTTCTACATTAAAACTAAATAACTTTTACTGAAAAGACAATATTCAGATTGAACTCACTCGTCATCATCTTATTTTTTACAGTCTTTGGTTATCACTCAATACCTGTTTGCATTCTTTTTTTTTATTTACTTTGCAATAGGAGCTGTGCACATACTTTAAGAACTGGGGTTACACCTGATAACCTCCATTTGATCTGGTCTCATTACTGAAAAGAAGCATAAATACCAGGCAGTCAGAGAGTACGGATGAATCCATATAGCTCGGATAAAAACACTTGAGATCATCACAGAAACCTTCATTTAATACAAATACTTTATTGACAACGTGTGTATGGCATAGTTTTTTTTGATGGAATTGCTAAATCATGAGAACATTAACCAGGTTTGTCGTATTTTTACAGTTTATATTTGCAAAATGACACTGAGACACTGTAATGCATATATAGAATCAAAAGTGCATATTCTTGTTCCTTTTTATTTTGTCCATATACACATTACACTATACATAAATAATTGCATTGTAAAAATGACTCAAGTATTTACATGTATAATATATTTTATATAATATATAAATTTTATATTAAATCTAGGTAGATTACAATTAGGATACTGGGTCAGGAAGCCTCGTGGGAGTCTGTGTGTTTGTGTGCTGCCTGTGGTTGTTGAGTAGCACCTCCAGCCAGCACGGACAGGAAGTGATGAACTGTCTGGAGTAGCAGGGGCCCCATCCTTTAGCGAAACTGATGCGAACACTGTGCGGGTCCCAGGGCCCCTCCTGGCACTCGGGCTTCACGCCGTGCTCCGCCATCCAGCTGGAGCGCTCATAGTCAAACACTTTGAGGGAGAAGCCCGGCATCACCCTCTTCACACTCAGCCCTCGCGCCCTGGGCGGATCCAGAGTGGGCGAGTGGACGAACACCGGGTGCTGGCTGCGGTTGTACACCCACACTCCGTCCGGCTCCCGGCTCAGCACGATGCCGAAGCCGATTTTACTGCGTATCTGCTGCACGCCGCTGCTGCTGCTGTTTCCTCTGCTTCCATGGCTGTGGTGTCCGTGAAGACCCGATGTGCCGTGGCCGCCCGGGTCATCGCGGCGGCTGTGGTAGGCGTTGGCGTGGAGCTGGCCCAGGCAGAGGCCCGTGCCCTGAGGTAGGTCATAGAAGATGTTGAGCGAGGGCTCGTAGGCTGGATAAAGGCGACCCACGCGTGTTCGCTGCTCCCAGTAGGCAACGCTGCACCAGTGAGAGCGGTGTCCACTGGAAGTCGAGGAGCCGATGGAGGTACCAGTGTCTGACGGGAAGAAGAGAGACAGAGGAGTTAATGTGTGCACCAGTAAGTGTTTATGTTTTTACACTAACACAGAACACTTGAACCAAAAATGTTTTCCCGCATTTTAAAAAGTGAGATTCTTGTGTCATTTTTGATTGAAAAGCCGGAACTTCCATTAGGTTTGATGTCACAACAACACTATATGTAATGACGGTGCAGAGACAGAAACACTGACCAGTCAGTGCAGACTGGGGTTTTTTTCTGGGTTGGGGGCTTAAAGAGACAGGCACCAAAATGGAGCGTTTCAGACGGAGGGTGAATACAGGTTTATATTCACACAGACAGTTTGAGAAAAAGAATGTGTTTTTTGAATATTAAAGCATGTAAACATGTTCTAGTAGAAACACAAAATACAATTATAAACCTGAAAATGAGCGGATGTCCCTTTTACGTCATCAACATGAAGTTGTAGAAGACCCTCATTTACATTTTACATGATAAAAGAAAAGTATTTACTACACTGCTTGAACAGAACAACATCCACCTTTAGGCCAACAGACGAGTTGCAGAATAAAGAGAAAACCTGCATGAATTGTGTTTGTGCCATAAAATCTCCAAGTCTCTAAACGCTACTGAAGGGATGAAACACTTTTCTTTCAAAAGTTGTTCCCTTATTTTTTGGTATAGAGCAATGTCTCGCACATTACTCTCCTAGAGGTGATCTGATGGATGCAAAGACTACAGTGATTAAGAGAGAAAACAATATATGTACTTATTTCACTTCCAAGTCATTCAGACGGGCTGTACATTATATCCGTTGCACTGCTCATGGGCCTCATGTAGCAACATTCAACGTGCAGTTATCGATATAAATATCAGGACTGAAGAAGTCGGATCGGTGCATCCCCAACTTCTCTCATTAATCCGTGTTTTTCCTTGAATTTTTCACAAGTGTCAACACTGAACAGCCCACTTCCTCCTCTGACACCCCTCATCATCTCCCTCCATCACACTCCTTCAGGTCCGGATTTAAAGAGGAGCAGCCGAGCGGGGAGGTGGGGACGTGAGGAGGTGGGGGTGGAAAGCATTCAGCTCTCTGTCAACCTAGCGCAAGCCCGTGAACCCTTGACCCCCCAGCCCTCATGCTATCAGCTCACATTAACTCCCACACAGAGTGATGCCATTATTTTGCTCCAGAGACTCTATTGACACAGAGGATTTAAAGACCCATGTGCCTGTGGCCCCATTCCTTTCATATTCCCGCGAGCACCCCCTCTTCATCCACCAGGGGCCGGAGTGGCTGCCGCGGCCCTCCTCCCATCGAGGAGCTGCTTTTGGGTGAAACCGGGACCGAGATTAGGCTAGGTGTGTTATGTTTGCACAGCGGCCATTTTCGTTTCAGGAGGGAGGGGTGAGGGGTGGTGGTGTTGCGG
>CAFUXE010003075.1:437648-459257 GCA_903364295.1 Serranus cabrilla
ACAAATGCACACACACACAAAATTGCACTTCTCATCTGAGGCCCACGTGTGTCATTAGTGAATTCCAGGCTGGCAACTCCTGCGGTCTGGAGTTTTTACAGCTCTCCAATAAGAGAGCAGGCTGCTCAGCTCGCAGGATCTCTCTGTTTCTCTCACTCTATCTCTCTCTCTCTAACACACACACACACACACACACTTTTACAAGCCATGATCTTCCCTGTAATAAGGCAACACAAACATGTCTGGGGAAACACAGGGAGACTTTATGAGCTCACGATCAAATTAATTCCCAAAGAAGACATAAAACAAACTGGGACTTTTTAGGGTTTTTTAGACAGGGCACACTTTAATTTACATCTTATAATGAATGATGCTGCAGATAGTATAGTATTAAATCCCGGCTTTTAAGTTTCTAATGAAACCTCAACTGAAGAATATGATCCAGTTTTTTTGCACCACATATCTGGAAAAAACTCCTTTGACTCCCGATTCATCTGTTTTATTCTGTTTGAGCCCTTTTATGCTGTCTTGTGTTTCTTTTATATCTGGTCTTAAGGCCTTTTATGTTTTATGTAAAACACTTTACAAAAGACTAGAGACATAAAAACGTGCCTGTTGTTAGTAGGTGCTATACAAATAAACTTGCCTTGCCAAAAAAAAGATCTTTAATCCTTTACAGTTATACTTTTCAGTTACTATTCAAACTGCTTGTCTGCATATTTATATATTTTCTTATGTATTTATAACTTTGTCACGTTTTGTATTGCATCTTTATAGTTCTACTATCCAATTCCAAAAAAGTTGGGACATTATCTAAAAATTATGAATTTGCTAATCTTTTGTGACACATATTCAACTGAAAACTATATAAAAAATATTTTGAAGCTCAAACTAAAAACTGAAACTGTTGTATTTCTAACATAAACTTTGAAATGGTGGAATTTCTTTGACATTTCACACAGTGTCCCAACTTGTGTCATTTTGGAGACAAATATTGTTCTTTTTTAATCCTAATTTTCTCTTCAACAACTTTACTTAATTACTTTATTAGATACCTAATGAGTGCTTTTACTTTTGGCATATTTTTACTTTAATAGTTTTGTTCTTTTACTTATGTAACGTTTTGAATGCATGACTTTTGCTTATATGTAGGGGTGTTTGGATATACCAGTAGTGTTGATAACTGTGATATTTTAAACAATATAATATTAATATCATGTTAATAATACACATGTGTAATTAGTCCAGCACCTCTTAAATAATGAGTGTTTCTTTCTGTTCTTGCCGCAGGACAATACACTTTTTATTTTGTGTGTAATCCCCCAAAAAAAAGAGACAAAACTTGAAATAAGTAAAGGTGAATTTGATTGATTTTATTTATAAATTTGTATACTGTAGGTCAACATTGTTATCATGATTTATATTGGTAATCATGTTGTGAGAAATCAGATATCGCGACAGCCCTACTACTATCAGATTATTGCTACACTGTGTTATTACTTTGGTGTTACTACTTTTACTTGGAGACTTGGATGTCAGTTACTGAGTCAATTTACTTAATTTTAGCTTTCTGCCATGTTTAACTGTCCATTTACATTCAGGGGGCGTTGAGGGACAAGACATTTAGCATTAACATCTGAAGACTGACTGATATGATGTGAGGTCAAAACCACTCAATCAGGATTTCTCCCAGTGTTTGACAGCGTGAGCGGTACAGGGCGTTACGTTTAGTGTTTCTGGCAAAGTCCTCAGTGTCATCACGCTCGCCTGGATATCATCCAGCTAAAGGTTTGGTGAGGTTGTGCAGGAGAGACGAGAGGGAGGAAGGAGGGAGAGGAACCAAACTTCATCAATGGAATTTTAAAAGAGGGGTTAAACTGGAGGTTATCAGCGTGTTTATGTTCGGGCGGAGGAAGTCGAACAAACGTGTGTGACTGTGTGAATGTGCGTGCCTACATCTGTATGTGAGGGCTGGCAGCAATTACAGTGTCCTGCAAGCATTTAGGCCAACCACCATTTAACAGCTCTGTTTACCAATTAGATAAGTAGCCTTTGTTATTTCATTTCAAAATCACTGTCTCTTAGTGCCAATCTCACGGAAACGCCCGGTGAACTTCACAGTTGTTTTCATCCTGAACGAAGGTGGGCAGACAGGTGGGATATACAACACATGACTTATTGTCATTAAATCGTGTTAAATGTACGGGCTGGTTTTGATTTTTCACTTATAAAAAACAATTACGACCAAAGTTCAGGAGTCCAGATCGGCAGTTTCCCACAGACTGTCTCATCTTGAATAGATGAAGAATATTTAACAGAAAACTATTGTAACTGTGAGCAGGAGGTGCAGCTTATTATTGTGTTTCAGAGGACCTGAGGTGACGCAGTATAAAGGCAGAGAAGGTCTGTTGAGGCAGGTGAACGGTGTGGATGGGTCAAAATATGTCAGGAGGCTGATGTGTTAAATTAACATCCGTATTTAAATCACAGTCACGTTCTACTTCCTGTTTTATGTTACCTACATCATTGCAGAAGTAGTTCTTTTAACCCAAACCCTGATCTTTTTCCTCACCTTAACCAGGTAGTTTTGGTGCCTAAACTTAACCAAGTAGTTCTGTTTCATAATCATGTGTTTAAAAAGGGACAGTTTCACAACATTTATTAGACTGATCATACTTTGTAAGATATAATACGAACTGCTGATGAAAGCAGGTTGCTTTGTTTGATCCATGCCTAGTAAAAAGAAAAACATGTGATAATAATAATAATTTGGTGTGTTATTCACATACTGGGTGACTTAAAAAAAACTTAAAATATCAGCTTTACAGTTCTTTTGGTTTTTGTCCGAATAAAAGACACAACATGTTTATTTTGACCTTTAGAGGTGCTGGCTGGTGGATTTTAACTTTCGGACACAGACAGGGTTTCTTCCCTGTTTTCATTCTTGAGGCTAAGTTAAGCTAACTACCTTCATATATAACACAGAAATGTGAAACTTGGATCATCTTGGAGCACCTCTCCCAAAATATTTAATGATATCTATGTACTTCCTCGCTTTTCCTCTCTCCCTCCAGTCTGGCCAGCGGAGGCTTCCTCCTGCTAACCTTAACCTGCATAGAGAGGAAGAAAGTTTGGGGGGAAAAAGGGGGAAGTAGAGGAGTAAAAAGAGAGAGAGTGGGTGAAAGAGGGAGCGGGAAAATGAGAGGGAAAGAGAGAGAGAGAACCTGCCAAGCATAACCAGCATCCACGGAAAAAATGAAGAGAGAGAAAGAGACTGTGAGAAAGAGAGGGAGGGAGGGAGACCCTCGTCTTTCATCCAGTGCCAAGGATTAGATTCCCCTCCAGTTATTAGACTCTTCCACTGTGCTGAAAGAAGTGGGTGGGTTGGGGAGAGGGACGGGGGGGAGTGCAGGGGGGGAGAGAGGGACGAGAAGGGAGGATAGAATTCAGCTACTGACCATTGTCGGCCGCCTCTAAGATGCTTTGTTTTTATTCAACTTCCTCAAATTTCCTCCCAAAGCTCAAAAAAAAAAAAGAAAACAGTCGAAATAAAATAAAATAAGGGGAAAAAAAAAGAAAACACCCCTCCCTGTCTACAAATGGTAGGTTCTGTGTTGTTTGAGACAACTATCATTACAGAGCAACTTCAATCCAGCAAGCCACATTTAAGCTGGCGTCTCGACTATCTCTGCCATCAGAGGGCTGCGTTATCGCCAGACATGGGCTTTACACAACGACGCTCTCGCTCACAAACACACACACACACACACACACATTCTTGCACACACAAACACACAGTCCTTCCGTTCCAGCCCAACATCTTTCTCTGCTTCTGCACGAGAAACACAAGTCTCTAACAGCGATCCATTATTTCATACAAACAGACGAGCACATTCCTTCAACCTGCAGGTCAACTGGGCCACAGGAAAGTAACTGTGTGTCCCTGTAAAATTCCTAGGAAGACGTGTTTGGAGACGGTTTAGAAAGTTCCTCCAAGAGGAAGAGAGAAAGTAACCAGTTTCCTGCATTTCTGCTGCTACTTCAAAGTGCCAGACAACTAAAGCCAAGGAATGTCTCAGGTTTTGCATACATCATTGCATCCTGGAAAAACTCTCCTGTCACGTCTCATATCGTCCACCAAAGGTTGTGTTGTCACTGTGCACATGAAATCCAAGTCATTTTCACTTCAGTGAAATGATTACAGTTGAAGAAGTTCTCCTGTTACGCTTGGTTTCAGCTGATATAAGTTATAGATCATGCACTGAATTGATTATGCACCATTGTTGACATCTGATCCTCTGCTGTTCACACATTTTAAAAAACACATTACATGAGAAGAGTAAATACATTGTGCCTGTGTGGTTGAGTGATTAAGATGCGTAAATGAAACTGCAAGTAACCTTTGTCGCTTGCATCACTCCTTCTTTCTCCTATTTACTGTTGGTGTTTCTGTATCAAGTAAAGGAAAAATCCTGTAACAGTTAGCCGACTTATTGATCAGTCGGTTGAAAGAAAAATAATCACCAACAGTTCTGATAATTGATAGGATCTTTTCATGAAAAAATTGAAAAAATAAAATTGCTTTTCAACCTCTCAAACGTAACGATTTCCTGCTTTTCTCTTTTTATATGATATTAAACATAAGTTTTTCAGGTTATGGGCTGACAAGACATTTAAAGACATCACCTTGGACTTGCAGACCTAGTTAAGACTTTCCAGGTACATAAATGTGTTGGTATGCAAAAGCAATCGTTAGACTGCCTACTTAAAATATCTGAAGCACTAGAAGCTAATGGAGAAACCAAGAAATGAATCCAGCCAGGTGACTGTAGACCTTTGTTCTTGTCTCAAAGTGTCAAAGTGTCACGGCTGAAGCAGCCTGTTGTCATTTTTAAGGTAAAACAAAACACAACATCTCTGTATTATGGTAAAGGTAATGTCAGACTGAAGATGGAAAATGGCATTTCTGTCTGATATCAGACAACCAACACACTGCAATGATTGCTAAAGTTATTATTCCCATTTGACAGCAAACTTCCTCATCAGATGCAGCTAAAACTCACAGGTGGGCAGTTTTTAGTTGTGTACAAAGAGAACGACCTGAAACTGAATTTATCTGAGTAAACAGAACGAACTGTGATTGTGTGGTTTTGTAAATAACGTGTGATCTGATCTTTACTTCCTTGAAGCAAGTTCAGTTTCAGTGCAACATTTGCAAGAGTTTTTTAAGTGCAACTTAACCAGCTAAGCAGGAGGAGGGTGGGACCGAATCCTAAATTATACTTCTCCAGTACATTAAGGTGTCACAGCAGCTACAGCCTGCAGTGATTTATTGTTCTGCTCAGTCAGGCTCTTTCTCTTCACTGTTGAGACCGTTTGATCGATTACTGGATTCCTGTTCTTCCTGATGTAATCATGTTCGTTCATATACGCAGCAGCAAAACAATCACATCAAAGTCAGAGTTTGCACCTGAAATGGCCTCGCCGGAGCCGCGTGAGCTAATCTGCTGAGCATTTTTGATAAGAAGAACATCAGTCTGCAAAACGCTGCACGTTGTCTTCACTATCAAACAACAGATGCTGTCTGTGAAGCCTGTGGAGCCTCTGTACTCTACACGTGGTTATAGATTTCAAGAGTTACCTGCAGACTTTTTAGCTTTGCGCACACAACTTAAAGAAAGGTAATTAAACCTGAATAGAGACGTGAGAGCTGACGCAGAGAAGCAGAGCTCTGCAGTTGACAAGCCTCCCCTCCCAACACATTCCTGGACAGGCCCTCTTCCTCGACACTTCCTCCCCCCGCTCAGCCAGTCACAGGGGTCAAGTTGACAAGTCTCTCATTGAGCCTCACGTGGTTCCACTATACGGCCTTCACTCCTCACAACATAATAACACACATTGATTGGTGGAATGGATCCATTTGTTCCACTATGAAGAAGTGAATTGTGAAATTCCTCGTAAAACCTAATTTGGGAGAATTAGCCGAATGTGAAACTATGGAACAACACAATGCACAATCTCTACAACTTCCACAGCGGCTGAAGATAGAAGATAGAAAATGTGTATAATAAAAACACATTTTCCTAATGTCAAATCTGCTTTAATCTGGGAGTGAAACGACCCAACCTGACATACTGAGCTGATGCGTGTTAGCAAACAGTTTACAGCATATTTACACATCCATCACTTACGGACAAACATACGCATTATTCTGCAGTCATGTTTCTGCACCTGATGAATTTAAATCCAATATTTACTCTCCTTTTAACTCTGTTTTAGACTCCAGCTACTCCTGAGGGAACACTTTTCTGCTCGATGTGTCCGATATTCTGATGCCATGAGCCCAAGAAATTACCCAATGGAGCAAAAGTCCATTAGTCCGACAGCTAAAATACACTATGGCCCGACCCATGCAGGATTTTTTGTGCCGATACCGACTTCAGAGGTATCGACGATTATCATGTGATTTTGTGCACCAATATGACTCTGCAAAGATACTCAGACGGGTGCTTTCTTCAACAAATAACTGTTAAAAAATCTTGAGCATTATCATAAAGTGTACTACAATGTATTACATTGTCAACTACATCACCATCTTCTGATGAGTAGGGTCATACTTAGTGCCCATCTACTTGAACTTTTCAGGCATTTGTCCATGAGGAAAGAAAATCTACATATTTACATGTAATTTTCAGCAGCCTGCTGGGGTGATGAAATCATTTGTTGCTCACCTCAACCATCATTTTTGCAGTAAAAAAGCTTTCATGTTGGTGCATATTGGACAACAAATATGCCAACACTGACACTGATATCTGTGATGGAATATCGATCAGTTGGGAGTACAACAATGAACATGTTGCTCAATTTAACAGATCTAGGTTCCTCGTAACACAGATGATACTCCTAAATAATAACATGTGACTTTATACAGCTGCTAAAGAAAGACTTTTTTTATTTTGGTTGATATTTTCCTCTAGCAGCTTCTGTGAACTAAGTTAAATAACTTAAAATGAGATGCTTAATGTTACTGTATTACATCCCAAAATGTCAACACGTTGATGAGAATTGTGTGTTTTTAAATATGACACATTTATCAGAAGGACTGAGTGAAATATGAAAAGTCTGTTTAATAAGTACGGGTGAAAATGTGATGATAAAGTCTTCAACTCCTCACCAAAGTCTGAGAGTGAAGCTTGAATACTGAATGTGTTTGTCTGTCAGTGTAATTTCCAACATCCTGCATGCGTGCTCAGAACACACACACACACACACACACACACACACACACTGTTCTCACTAACAACAGGCAGATACATCACCTAAAATCTCCCCTGAATATGCTGCTTCCAGTCTGAACTCGGAGCTTGCAGCACAGGCGACAGTTTCCTACATTTCACGGAGTCAGAGAGCCTGTCGACATCTGCAAAGAATCTTTAGGTTCAGCAGCATGGCAGGATTCCATTAAAAGCCAAATTGCGGGTTGGCAAAAACTCTGAGGGAACAACGGAAAGCCACAGCCAGTCCTGTAATTTAAACCTTATTTTAAATTGTGATGGCCTGACAACATGGACTGAGAGAGAGAGGGGGCGAGAATAAGAGACTCACAGAGACGCAGAGAAGGAGAGCAAAAACGTGTGTACAACAAACAGTAGACGCAGCTAGGACAGAAGTAGAATTAACACAGTGAAAGTGGGATAAAACAGGAGGAGGAACAGACGAGGAGATGGCAGAAGAAGAGAACGGAGCTGATTAAAACATTAATGTGTCACAGCACAGTGAAAGACTGATGGGCGACACTTCCTAAGTCCATGAACCTGGAGAGGTTAAGGTAACTCAGAGTTAACAGACACATCGAGCATCATGTTCCAAAACACCATGTACAAAGAACAGAGAGTAGGGCTGGACAATCTGTCTGATTTTATCTTCAAAAGTAGGGCACTCTCGCTGAGTTTCTGACTGAAATACATTGAATATAGTTTTCCAAAAGTGTTTATTTTTTAACACATTATCTATTATTCAATACTGTAGATACGCAAGACTGTAATTCATTTTGTTGTGGTAGTGCATTCATGTTATAACATCTTTTTTATTTAAATACAATTTATTTTAATGTATTATTTTATATGATTTATTTGAGCTATTATATTTAGACATATCTATTATTATTATTATTATTATTATTATTATTATCCCTGTTATTTTAATTGATATCATGAAAATATATAATTTATATTTTTTATATTTTTACCTTAATTAAACAATTTTTTTAGGTGAATTATATTTAAATTTTAAGAAAACCCACTGTTAAAAAAAGCAATTTTTTAAAGGCATGATGTTTCCAGAGTCAGTGAGTAATTGTATTAAATAATTGTGAATTCATTAATGACCAAAATAATAATTTTTAAAAAAAATCCTCATCCTCAAAAATCATAAAAAATCTAACACTAAATAAATAAAATTGTGGTTTTGCTTCTTCCTTTTAGTTCCATGTTGGATGAACCACATTGATATCAGATGTCGTTTCCTGCTGAACCTCAGAAGTATTTTAGAACTCTGCATGTCGACTGTTTCTGTTAATCGATGCAACATTTCTGTGCATCTTCACTCACAGACATTTCAGCATTAAAGCCTCAGAGGTGACAAAACTCCACCAGCTCAGAGTTTACAGCTTATTTATACGTGTGATGATCAAACACAGATGAGGAAGAGGAGAGACTGACGACACTAAACTCTCATTTCTCCTAAATGTGTCAAACAACACAGTAAACAAGCACCAATTAACTTGTTTTTCAAGTCAGGTTAAAGCTAAGCTAACAAGGCTTTGATCCGTTTTATGATGCAGGGGAATAAAGTGAGGGACGTTTCTGTGTTATTTTATGTTTTTCAAGTTAAGTTTTGTTAAATGTAATAGTTCAACCTTGTTCAACTTCCCATATACTTTAAAATTCCTTGAATACTAAGAAATAAACAAGCTGCACTTCTAGTCAATATGATGACTGAAGAACATGAATATATATTTAATCTCCTTTCTGTATTTCCCAACTGCAAACATTACTTCTGTCTTTCTCTTTGTTTAATTTTATAACCAAAAAATTTTTCTGGTAAAAAAAACATTATGTATTTACATAAGGCAATGTAGTTACATTATTTACAGTTTGTTATTGAAGTATTCTAACCTTACTCTGCTATTACTGGGATTAATAACAAACTCTGTCTCCTAGAAATTGCACTTATAAAGCACTAAATTGTTTCCCAGTTAATTGTGGGCCACATTTATTTACCACTGGAGTCACAGGAAGGTGGTTGAGGTGGATGATGGACGTATAAAGAGCAGGACTTTGACACCAAAAGCTGGAGCTTTGCATTCTTAGTCCCGTCTGCGGTTGGATTTAGTCAACAAAAGCACTTTGGTTAAGGTCGAGGAAAGATGGTGGTTTTGGTTGAATGTCAATAATCATGTTGTGTTTGGTGATTTAAATCATTGCAGACTTTTTCTGCATTAAACGAGACCACAATATTTCCTTAAAATGTGTTGGCATCGCCTGAGCGAAACCATAAAAAGTTTAATAATGTGGTAGTCACTGCGAACGGATATCGTTTTTGCAAGATCGGGGATTTTGGGGGGAAATAAATGAAATACACTGTAAGTGAACATTTCCCAGATACGTTCACTAATAACATCTCTGCAAGCTACATTAACCCTTCCATCTTACTTTCAGCATGAACTCCAGCTTCCCTTACAAAGTGCAGACTGTTGCATGAAGTATGCATACATAGACTACTTCCTTATAACAGGGCGCCTTTAACTTTAACCCTCTGGCTCATATAGTATTTATGCTGTGCAAAGGATTATGGGTCAGAATATCCAGAAAACATGCTGTGATGTAGGACATCCTGGTTCATACTGCATTTCACACACAATGTAACAGCACATACTTGATCTTTTTCTGGCATACTAAATAGCCCGTTAGTATAGATATTGGAAGGCACAATTTGTATATATTTGTTGTTTTTGGATGCATCATAAATTCAAAATAAAGGGAAAAGAAGTTGCACCAAGATTGTCACTAATAACTGGTAAATCATTTTATTATTAGAAAACCCATCAGGTAAGAGAAAATAATTGGAAACACTTTGATCTACATTTTAATAATAATTTTCTTGTACACTTCTTTTATCTGTGACTAAAAAAAATCTTTCATCTTTCAATGAAGATTATGCGCCAAAAGGTATATTCCACATATATCTTATTGTTGATGTTTTATTTGAAATTACGATTGTAATATTAACTTATTATTACTTATTATTGTTGTTGTTGTTATTATTATATTTTGATTTTATTATTGTTTATTATTTAATTCCATGTTGTTGTTGTTGTTTTGTTTGTTTTATTTTCAATTGTTATTAATCACTTTTTTCCTTTACAATTAATTTGTGGTTGCACATTAGTTGTATATGACCTTGATTTCTAGGAGACAGGGTTAAAATAACAGTGCTGACATTCTGGCATCCAGACTAAAATGTAAAAAACAACTAAAGAACTTCAGAAACAAATGACCAAGCTGACATAAAAGAGAGTTGTGTGCTGCGTCCTCAGTCTGCTTGTACGGTTAAAAAGAGCTGTGATGGAAAATATTTGAGGAAATGGCAAACGGTTAATGGGCCGGCACTTGATGTTGAATTCCATAGTCTAATGTGTCTCAGTTAGACATAAGAGCAAGTGTTGTACGCGTGCCAGCAAACAGGCTGGAGGTTCAGGTCACTGAGAGGACCCTTCCACACGGAGACGCAGCACAATGTGGGTGTTTACTTCTTGTCTTTGCACTTTTTCCATCTCAAGAGTTGAAATGAATACTACAGAGGTATCCCATTTAATAAGCATGCTTCTGTGAGTCAAATCTTTTACTCGAGAGTCTCGGTGGATGATTTACAAAACCGTGTCCAACTGTGTCAACCTGGACTGACCTGGAAAGCTTCACACTTTCTGAGCTAAACTCACTGAAGCAGCGCAGCGCAGTCGGAGTCTTAAAACTGTCCTCCAAGCTTCCAAGAATGTCGGCTCAGCTCCGTGTTTCTTAAGTATTAACTGCGATATGTTCAAACATGTATCAGATGTCACTCTCCAGAGTCACACCCCCTTATCCCCCTCCCACCTCTTTCACTCCGAGACCCTACTCCCCCTCACCTTCCCAATTTCCCAACATTCCTGGGCCGTGCCCCATCAGTCAAAGGGCCAATTCATGGGGTTAATGCTGCAGCGAGTGCAGACAGGGCTTTGAGACAGGATGTTTGGCTGATACCTTGCTCTGCTTAAGCAAACAAGCCACCAAAATATGATTACTGAGGGCAGAGAGGGAGCAGTCTTCTTTTCTTACTTCAGTGCATCCAGGCCAAACTAATGTCCACTAAGTATCATTGCTCTACTTGTTTCCACATGTCCAAAAGCCAGAGTCTAATGACAACAAGGTGGACAGACGTTTGACGAGCACAGTGATGTCATCTGATGTAAAAGCTGACAAGGACATCGCTCACTCTTTGGACACAGTCAGTCAAGACCCTCAGTTCTCTCAAATAAAGAGTCAAACTTTACAGTCACGTCAGCAAAGACATGAGGCTTTAATGCAGAGCTAACACCAGAAAACAAAAAAGGTGTCTCTTCTTTTTTTGTTACTCTTAAATCCATACCAAAAACATCGAATTTGTCCTGAGGAACAGGTTGTTTTCGTTCAGAAACCTTCATATTAAACATATTTGTGGTTAAAAATGTTGAGGTGTGTCTGTGGTTTGCAGAAAAAGGTTTGTTCTGGTGACTGGGTTGAAGAAACCATTGAAAAAATTTCGCCAAAATGCAATAAGGTGCGATCAAAAAGCAGATGATGTACATGAAAGGGAAACTTTCAGCCATCTCTGCGTACTGCAGCACAGGCAGAGCAGCATGGAGGTTAGAAGAAGGTGAAGCTGTCAACATTTTCTCACCATCTCTGAAACATTTCACCAATACTGAGACTGGTTTTATGGGACTCTCTTCAGAGTCTCTCTTTAGTCAGCACGTCTTCAGTTTAAGAGCCACTTTTTCTGCAGGATTTTCCACCATTGAATCAGACTTTAACCATCAAAGGGGACGTGAACTTGCATCTGCATTTGCAGATCAGCCAATAGGAACGCACTGTCTCTGAAATGACCTGTCATTGGCCAAAGCCTATAACAGAGTGAAGAGGATGTGCAGACCACTTGTATTATGCTCAAGGTTATCAGGGGATTTTTCCCAATTAAGCAAAGAGTCGACTTACAACAACCTGTACAGCTGCATCAGATGAAGGTGGTGCTTCAGATATCAGAAACTGTGGCAGCATGTTATGTTAGATATTATAACTAATTACAACTAAGGTTGACAGGAAATACTTTTGGAGAATGTTAGTGTTAGTTTAGTGTTAATGTTTCAACCTGTTAGTTTATGACTACAGGTCATATGTGATATTTGCACATTTCTTCCCATGTTTTGGTAAATTCACGACAGTCGGAGAATAATATACAGAAAGATGAAGGCAGTAGAAAATAGAGCAGACTGTTTTTTGCTTGTTTTTTCCAGCAAAAGCACAAAACAAACTTTGTCAACATGATATACAGCTGTGCCGCTTTTAGTTATACGTCGATTATGGTAAAGAGGCAGAACTTTGTTTCCCTTCCAGCCAATCGCGTGATTGGTGAATGTGTGTGTGTGTGTGTTTCTGTCCTGATAGAACCCCTATGTGAGTCCTCTGAGACGATCTTATCACCGAGTCAGACAGAAATTCCTTCCTCCCCCAGTCTCCCTCTCTCTCTTTGACACACACACACAGAAAACACACACGCACACTGACAATAAGCAGCTGAATGACACGTTTTGTTAGAGTCACAGAGGGAAGGTCCAAGTAGATATAAGCCTGCTATACTTCCAGGAGACATTTCCCTTTTCAAAGCGCTGCTGTTTGCTGCGGTTTAAAGGGGAACGTTAACTGATCGAATGATAAAAGAGGCCGGGGCAAAGGTATGTATGGACCACACCCTGCTGCAGCCTTTTTTCCCCCTTAAAGCTCGGGTACATAGCTGCTTTAAAAGGAATTAAAAAAAAGATGCTGAAGTGCCGGAGCACATGTTCAATGCTTGTATTTGTCCTAAAGAAAACATCACAGGCTTTAGATGATACGCCAGGGGATCATCCGCACAAAAAAGATTCACTTACGCTCTTGAAAGATCCAACCAACATCAAGGGTCTCTTTCTAAAGCTACTATTATTTCATACCAGCTTTATGTTCAGGTTACTTCCTGTTATTAGTGCAGCACACGGCGTCTTATAGCCTGTCAAAGTTAACAACAAATGCTACACACAGATTTCTTGGCCACGTCTGTTTAGTCTCTTTCCTACTCGTGCTCCTGGCCTGAGCTCCGGTTCTCGGCTCCAGCGTTCTGGTGTGGGGGGCAGGGGATCAGAGACCACACACACACACACACAAACCATATCTTCTGAGAAAACTGATCTATTTCCACGCATTTTACCAGGTAGACAACAATAGGAGGTCAAACTTGACTCTTGTTTGACTTGTGACCTTGACTGAACAAACTTTGATGATGATTTTTGAATGCAGCGTCCAATAACAACACTTTGGTCTGTGTTAATCAAATAGAAGTACATTTAAGGGGATTGATGTGTGCAATGGGAGTGACAAGCAAGGAAATAAATAGTGTTATTACTTCTTCAAAAATACGTAGTTTTTCTCACAAAAACGTAAACAACACTAACCACGGTGGTTCACATGGAACCAGTTCTTGGTTTCTGTGGGTACCAACGAGCCTCCACTTTAAAGACAAATATCCATTATTACAAGCTATGGTCTTAAGACGGAAAAATAAATGAATTGCTTAAAAAATGCACATAACTGATGTTACAGAATAAGCCTGAAAATCTTCAAGAAGAGGAAACCCAAAGTGCAAAAACACAAACTCATATCCCGGTTTCAGGACTCAGTTCCTGCAGCACTCTATTTATGTCCCATAACTTTATTCTTAATAGTGTAGAGAAACATTTAGAACCTTGTGTTTGTAAAATGCTGGTTGCAGGCCTGCCCCTGAACATGGAAAACATGCATAACAACTACAATATATGATTTCAACTTTGAACAACTTTAAAGAAAAGTTTCTGGACAAACAAACCCAAGAAAAGTGTCAGTGGGGTGAAGCTGATTCTGCACACAGATCCTCGGCTGCACGGCACAGACTCCGTAGGTGCTCATTCACCTTTCAGCAGCGTACACAGCGAGCCCAGAGAGACCTGATCGAGTGGGTTTGTGGGTTTCTCCGAATGCTACAAGGACCTCTCCACCCGACCCCAGCACGTAAACAAATAAAGCTCCAGTTTCATCATCTAGAGGGGGCTGTTTCCTGTCCAAACGCAGCCCTGCAGCCCCCCCTCCTCTTTCCACATATACACGCACACAAAACTCTACACCTCTGCCTCATCAGAGCAGCTCGGCTCCCCCGCCCCCAAAATGCCAGCCTCTTTCCACTGCTCAATTGCCAAGAGGAATGGAGGGATTTGAGGGAAGAAAGAGGGAAAGAGGGGGATGGGTGGTTCGAGAGGGGACTGGGAGTATGCACAGGGATCTTATTGCAGCTTCATCGCAGTGAAATATTTTGCCGTGGAGAAAGCTGAGGAAGAGGGAGACGGGGAAAGAGAGACAGAAAGGCTACACTGCTGTGGCATCTAGATAGCGAGAGACCCCAGACCCCCACCGAGCCCCCCATGCCTCTCTGACAATAGGAGCTTTATGCAGTGGGGTTTTTGCTTGACTTAACAGCCTTTGAAAATAGGAAGGAAAGCACAACATAATAACACCAGCAAATGTAATTTACCCTTTTGTGTAAACAGTCAGAGAGGATGCATGCTACGTGTGTTTTGATGCATGATTGTGTGCGTCTGGATCTGCACGCACACTTGAAAAACAGTTTCCATTTGTGCTTCCAAACTTATTTGTGGGGAAGGTTCACTTCTTCCACATCATACCCCGCTGAAACAAACATCTGCCTGGTCACAATGCTCGAGCACGTCTACGGCTGTGAAGTCACTCACCTGTGTAGTCTCTTGGCGTATTGTGAGGCGGAGCGGAGGAGAGGGGGGGCACAGTTTCAGTGTAAGACAGTGTTGAGTCTGAAAGGAAAAGCACGAACATAGAGTGAGACACAGATTATCATTTGATTAATAGTTTAAGCCACTTGAAAAAGTGATGAAAACAATTACTAATGACTTGGTTGAATCTTTAAAGGGATCATTTGGATTTATTAACGTGGTCTTGTATGAGATACTAATCCAAAGTCAGTGAATTACCATCAGGCAGGAGTAATGGCACAGAAGCCCCCTGTGGATGGGGGGCAGCAGCACAATGCACCTTAGCCACCTGTTTGAGTGTACGTCATATTCTGAATATTTTCACAGCTTTACACTGTTGTCAGACGGCTCTTTCCAGCGGGAACTGAAGCCGCTACCGACGCTCTCTTCAAAGTCACCAGACTCCTTTGACAAAAACAAACATTTGACCTCATAAAACACAGCCACTGCTGGTCTACAGCTGCCCGGATCGGTTAGTTTGTTTGTGCGATTGTGTGACTTGGGTGGATGCACCCAAGTCACACAATAATACAAATATTCTAAACATTTAAGACAGTGGTAGAGCAGCAACTCAGGAAAAATGACTGTTTTTGTCAATGGAGTCTGGTGGCTTTGAAGAGAGCATAGATAACGGCTTCAGGTCCTTGTTGGAAAGGGCCGTCTGACGGCAAGGTGAAGCCCTGAATATATTCTTAATATAGCGTACACTAAAACAGAAACTTTTATTTCAGTAGCTGCTGCCTCGTCCACAGCAGGACCAAACTTTGCTTCTGTGCTGGAACTCCTGCCTGTTTCTCCAAACTGACTGTCATCTACTGCAGGCAACACACTGACTATGGACAAGTACCTCATACAGCCCCACTTTAAACAATCTGAACTATCCCTCAAATTACAGGGCAAACTGCCTGTCTGCACAAACAGTATGTAAAATAAAGATTTGCCCCGGCAATCTACACTCTACATGTCAAGGTCATCAAAAAGGAAGATGCTTTCAAAACAAGCAGAAGCTTGAAGATAATCAGTATTTCCAGTCTAAAAATATGGCGGTGACGACACCCTCTGTGTCATTAACTGGTTTGCATTGTGGTCGCCATTTTTCCAAACTCACCCAGTGGCTTGTGTTCATCTGAACGGGACAGAGAGTACGGGGGAGGAGGCGACTCTGGAAATACAACAAAAGTTAAGGTTAAGGTAAAGGCTGCGTGGTCTTAAAGGGCAGTTCCCCCCAATCAAAAATGCTTTCTTATCTTGAGTAACTAGATTATGATTGATGAAAAAGACAAGTTGCTAAGTTTTTCAAATGGATTCAGAAGTGGCTTCTAGTTCCAATATATTCAAGAGAAGGAAGATTTCACCAACACTCAACAACTCACAGCAAAAGGATCTATAACAAAAAAAATACAAAAGTATGTATTTTTTATTTTGGGGTGAATTAAGGCTGAATCATCAGCTGAGAGGAAAAACTACTGAACTAGTCGTGCCTATTATCTGCTTCAGTCTTATTCATCATGGCTACCAGATGTAGACTGAGTGAAATTCTTGCAATTTTCATAGTGAATTTGTTTAATATTGTATTCATTGTAGCATGACCTTCTGACATATTGAAAACAAATAAATATGTCTTCTGTTGCACGAATCTGCCACAAAATGTTTCCTTCCTCAAACACGCCTTAAGCTTATCATCCATCAGCAACAAAATCTTAATAAATAAAAACTGAAGCCCCTAAACGGTCCTATAATGTGTGTTAAAATTAGTTTATCTTCAGTCTTATTTAAATCAAATAACAAACATAGTCTTTCCTCTTTAGAGAGACCATTAAACCCACCTGTTTCTACTGCTAATAATATTGTATTGACTGTGTACCTGAATGCAACTGTGCACACTTCAGGGTCTACGTACTATCGCTGTTTTTTAGGTGGTAATATGTTTGTGTTTAGGTTTATTCCTTGCATCAACAGACCATATTTCCTTCTGCTTAAAGAGCTTTTTGAGTGCATTGCATAACTGTAAATATATTTCCTTTGAACTCTTAATATGTATAATTCAACATATCCAGTGTGAATCTGCAGGTAAAGCTGTTTTTAAGAGAACTGTGTTCAATCTGCTTTTCTTACATGTTCTTAATGTTTTCATGCATTTTTTATTCACACAGACTCACAAGAAGACGTGTGTGAAAGCAGCTCTGTAAACTAAAAGCACTGCTGCTGCTGCTGCTGGGAGAGTCCCTTCAGTCCAAAGTGGACATGGGTTTGTGGCTGCGGCCCCTTTAAGAGCAGAGCCAGTAATTGCCGGAGTCCTCAGTCAGTCAGATACCCAGCGAGTCAGTCTGGCGCCAGCACTATGCAAACTGTATATTATCGGCACTCCTTCACCTAAATAACAAGAGGAGGACCTCCTTGTCAGAGAAAAAAGAGCCTAAGTGCAACTTGAGAGCGACCTTCAATTGGATGATGGGGGGAAGCAGCAAAGTTTTGCGCAAATTTAAATAAATGTGTAATGTGTTTGGAATGTGGAGAGAAAATCAAAGTAAAGGCTGAAGTTATGGACATGTTATAAAACTGCCAGTAACACACATGAGAGGATATTTATTCTCTTTTGTACTTTAATGTGATTGAGATGATGAGATTAATAATAAGTGTTTTTTCTCGTGGCTGTGACGTTGTTTGACACTTTGATCAACAATAACAAAATTCCTCTGTAGCTGCAGGCTTCATGCAAACATCACTCTGACTGCTCATTAATTTCATGCTTTACATGTGGCTGCCTATATGGGCCTTAAGCTGCATTAAGTCTACTTAACTCATGACGCACTTCACATTTATGGCATTAAGTTTGAGGCTCTGCAAGGCCTTCAGTTTGGACCTGCAGGAGTTCTTGGGGGAGTCCCACATGATGATGGTGACAGAGAAACACGGTTCATTGCTATCTGTTGTTGCTGCATTGGATTATCTGCAAGATGAAAGGTCTTTTCTGAGGGGAAAGGTCTACATCTAGTCTCTGTGTTGATGTCCTTACCTGGCCCACATAAGCGGCTGTAGTGATAGGGGTTGCAGCACACCTTTGCGCCGTCCACTGCGCCGAAGCTCTGGCATTGGCACAGCGTCTTGAGCCGGGCTGAGAGCTGCAGGTCGCCCCAGCGGTACACCTTACACAGGAGATACTGTGGAGAGACGTGGTGAGCCGCACCGAGCCGCAGCTCAGTGCTCGGCACCATGACACACTCGCTGGGTATCCCTCCTTTGGTCTCCACAGCCTTCACCAAGGCATCCAGAGACCTCTCCTTGAGTCTCTTCAAAAAAGCGTGAGCAGTGCTCGCCAGTTCCTCCTCCAGCCCCGCATGCCTCGGTGCGCACTGACAAGCGCCCCCTCCGTCTTTCCTCGGGGCCCAATAAGGGTTCCGAGGTCTAAGATCCCATTCCCCAAACAAACAACACGTCACCGTCCTACTGTCGCCCTCCTGTCCCCGCTGCACGGAGCCCCTGTTCTCCGGGACGCACATGGCTCCCCGGTCATCGTCAGGCTGCTCCTCTTCCTCCCTCTCCGCGCTCTCCGTCAGGTCTCCAGCCTCCCCAGTGAGTCCCGGAGCCGGGTCGGTGTGCGTCACCGACCGCTGCTCGTGTCTGTGGAGCTTTCCTGAGTGTCTGCCACACGGCCCGGTCCGTCCTCCCTCACCTCGTCTGCTTCCATCCCGCCCGTCGCTCTCGGTGACCAGACGGCTTCTCCAGAGTCGCCGTACAAGACCTGAGCGTTTCGACTTGAACATACGACAACCTAGACAGTTTTGGATGTGTCCTGTCGGTCCCGTCCGGGACTCGGGAGATGCCACATCGATTTACACTCGTCGCGCAGGACGACCGGGGGTTTGTGCACGGTGCGCACAACATGCGCAGCCGGTGGTCACCGTTTCTTGGCTCTCCCGCAGCATTAGAAAGTAATATTCAATCATGCGTTGCGTTAAACATCACCAAACGTCTGCAGACGCAGAAGGCTGCACACAGTCACTGCTCAGTGACCTGCTGTCGCCAACTCAATTAAGCCACAACTTTTGCCAGCCCTCTCACAAAGCCTTCAACTCCCCAACACTCTGGAGATCCCGCACACAATCCACAAACCATAGTTAGTCCACTGCAGGAGCAGGATCGGTTTACATTAACGAGGAAAGAAAAGAGCATCGGAATCATTAATCCAAAAGTTTTCCAGAGTTTCTCCTTAAGCTTCGTGAACCCTTTGAACCGTAAAATCCTTCCCTCACCCCGAAATAAATCCTCACAACAGCGAAATCCCGATGGTTTCTGTCGCTGTGCTGGAGGCGATAATCCCGCTGCAGAGTCCCGGCGGTGAAGCAGAGATGGTCGGGGACTCCAGTGCCAAACTCCGGGACGGATTCCGTGCTGAGAAGTTGTTTTAAAGAGAGCTGGAATTACTCCACTCTCCACTCCCCTGCTAGTCCCTGTCGGTCACACACACGAACACACACAGGCACACGCACACACGCTCCTGCACACACAGCAGAGTTAAGACAAACACAACAAAACCAGGCGTATTCGACTGAGATTTTCAAAATAAAAGCACAAATGGTAAATAATCGGGAGTTTGTTGAAAACAAAAAAGTAAAGAAAAAAAAAGGTACGTATTTGCTTGATAGTGATAAGATAAGGTATTCCTTCATTGATCCCCATGGGAGAAATTCAGGTGTTGCAGCAGCACAAGTATAGAGTAAACAGATTAAGAGAATAAAAATAGAAAAAATAATATACACCATACATATCCCCAAAATGTTAATGCATGAGTATGAAACAGCAAAATTAATTCATTCAAGTGATGTTACTTTAAATGAGCTTCACGAGTGTGTTATCCTGATAAATCCTGATAAATATACTGTACATATATCAGGCTCATCTATATGTTTGATTTTTGTCTTGCATGTTTTCATGTTCAGTTGGTGTAGCAATGCATTTTAGTGTACCACGGAGGAGTCCCCATTATACCTAAATTCTGTACCAACATTTATTTATATGGGAAAAAAATCATATGGATCTATTAAAGCTGTTTAAGAGACAACAAAGTAAACATTTAGTTTTTCTAAAACGTAAACACAATGCTTTTATTTTGAAACCCAGATTACTGAGCCTCCCTTGTAACTCTGTCTAACTTGACTCTCCACCTCTCTCTCTCTCTCTCTCTCTCGGGGCCCCAGAGGAAAGCTCTGGAGCCATTGGTTGATTCCCGCCATCATGTGCCAGTCTAGACACTTTGGCGGCTGGGAGCTGGGAGCCGCACTGATTGTTGCGCAAACACTCGGTTTCAAGTTTCTTAACTCTTAAAGACGCAACATCCTGCTCTGCTGTGCTCCAACTGCAAACGTCCTGCAGGGAGCCGATCACAGAGGAAATCACATTGATCATTGATAAATGATGACATTACTGCATTTAAATTATTACATTTTGTATGTACTGTTATTTATTATTACTTTTACTTTATATTATGTTAAATTATACATTAAAAAAAGGATTAATGCATTACTTTTAAGTATAGTAAAAAAATAAATATGTAAAAAAATCTAATACTAATACTATTAAAACTATTAATAATAATAATAATTAGACATTACATGATGTGTGAGTGTGAGTGACTTTAGATAAATTTTTTTTTAAGTGCTTCATCCTTTCCAGGCTACTAAACCTCAACAGTAGTCATGAATCAAGTAAAGTCAAGTAAATTCCTTGTGATCTTATATATGTGTGTGTCGACAGTAATTAAGTAAGTAGCTTTATTTTTTATACAATAAAATGGTTTTATTACTGCTGCTTGTTTGCAGATTGTTTTATATATATATAGTTGTGTTTGTGCTGGGGAATCTGGATACATATTTCCCTTCTGGGGACAAATAGAACGATCTGTATCTGAATCCTGAATGAAAAACATTTTGATAGGCTATCAAAAATAACTGTCGGTCAACTAAATGATTAATCGACTAATCATTGTGGCTCCACTATAAATGCATCCATCTAATTACAGGTAGAGGTAAAGCTAAAAACAAAATATTGATTGCACTCACAGTTTAGCAGAGGGACCTTTTGAATGCATGAGCAGCAAAGAGCACAGGGGTGAGACGGGGGTAAACGGGGGTAAACAGGGGGTTAGGGTATCCCCAAGTGGCACCGTGCCTGTCCCCCCCCCTGCTCATCTCTGTGCCAACGTGACCTCCAGCACTGCTTGAGACTAGAGTTTTAACTACTAAGTGTTGGTTCAGGTGATGTCACGACGACAGGATTAGTGCAGTCCTCCTGGTGTGTGACCATTCACACCTCATATAAGAAGAGGTAACCCTGCAGTTACAGTGTGTGTGTGTCAGGACCAGGACTCCACTGGGGCATGTGTGGGACGACGGGGCTGCTGAAGACGTGGGAGTCGAGTTACAATGACAGAAGGAGAGATTCGAGGAAGAAGAGGAGAGCAGTGTGTG
>CAFUXE010003075.1:476039-520174 GCA_903364295.1 Serranus cabrilla
CTCTTAATAGTTTAAAATTATTGAATTCTACTTTGATTAAAGTACTCTTTTCAACACTGATTGTTATTAAAGGTCTTATAAAAATTAAAGAAAAATAAAGGACTATATTTGCGGCTAAAATGTGGTGGAGAAAAAGTATGAAGTTACATAAATACATTTTAAAAAGCTTGCTCATGTAAAGTCCAAGTACCTCAAAATTGTACTTATGTACACTACTTGAGAAATTAAAATTAAATATAAACACCCGTGTTCTTAATTAAAGGTTTGATAAGAGAAAAAAACGAGTATTTTAACAGTTAGTTAGTGAGCGCTGGTAAAGCGCTGAAAGAGCCTTGTTCAGTCTTCCGCGAAGTACTGTCCATCCCCTTGCCGGCCACCGTAGAACGGCAGACCACCTTCCACATAACAACATTACGTTGGCTTCTTAACAACAGTGAAACTTATGTTCGGCTCGGTACAAAAGCTCGGAGCTTCCTTCACAGCTAATCAGATGTACAGTTGGCAGCTGACCTCTCTCTTTAGCTGACAGCTTTATGCTACAACATGGAGTACCTTCTTCAGGTCAAAATAGGCGCTCTGGTGGGTTTATTGCTCCTAACTCTTCTTTTTGGATTCATCCCTGCTCGAGTCAAATGGTTCAGAGACACAAACGGGACAGGTTAGTAAACATTCATCAGCAGCTTACATATGCAACTGTTAAAGTTAACATGAGTGTTCATTAAGATCTCTGATTTATTCATATTTCACAGAAGAGGGGGAATTAAAAGCTCCTTTAGTCTCAGATAAACAATGTGGTTTATGCCGAACAAATTATATATTTTATTATGGAGGGATTATTTGTTCCTTTATTACAACTACGCCGTACTAAAAAAGAGAAACTCCTTAATTTATTGCAGCTTTCAGGTATGTTCTACGACGTGTTACTATTTACAGATAAACAAGTCAAACTTAAATTGCCAGACATGTCAACGGAGTTTGGTGTAATGACCGCGACGAAGATTAGCGAGAGGTAGAAGGTGTTATCTTGGTCTCACCAGCCGTTTGTCTAACTCAATCACATGTTTTAGATGTAAACAGTGTTGTAAAGGTAATTAACTTCCATTGATTTTATCAGCTAGAAGCTATTACCGCAGTGATAACAAAGGGTGTGGTTAATAAAAGGGTGGGCTTCAACCATTGATCGTAGATCAACCAAAATGTGTTGATGTTGACATTTGCATACGGTTTGCGATGATCTAACATTGTTGATTAATAACATTATCATTCAGGTCAACCTAAATGTGTAAATCCACTTCTACCATGAATATACCCTCCACTGGCCCCATGGAGTCACCTGACAGAGATGGAGCCTAAAGCTCAAAGCCTCCTTGGCACATGGTCACATCTGATTAATGTAAAAAGGCAGAACAGGCAGTCTGGGAGGTGAACTTTGGCTCTCTTAAATGGAAGTGAAAGCTTCATTCCTCTCCATTAGATCTGCATGTGTTTTAGTGCTCCGCTGACTCATTTTCACTTCTGTGCTTTCACAGTCATGGCCAGTCACATGATTTTCCAACAAGTATTTCAACTTTGGAAGGATGGCAGGGATTTTATCCTTCAGTTGTAGTTCAATCCAGTTATAATAATTTAACCCATCAGCAATAAGAACCTAGGAAATCTAATGTCCTCATGCATGAACAGAGAGAATCATTATCCATACAAAGGTTTCTCTAAGCAGGAAAGCAGAGTAGCACATGACTAAAACATGTTTGTTTATGTTATGTTTACTCTGCACTTATTGACATTTCCTCTGTAGTACCATTGTGAGTAAGATCATGTCCAAACATAATGGGTGGTTTGTCTTTGCATTTTGCAGAAACCCACCGCACTGTTCTGAGTCTGATCAGCTGTTTTGCTGGAGGGGTTTTCCTGGCAGCATGTCTGCTGGACATCATTCCAGATTATCTGTCAGACATCAACGCTGAGCTGGATGCTCAGAAATTGGAGGTTTGCCATTTCATTTTCTCAAATCTTCACAAAATTTGGTTTGAAATAGAAAAAAACCCAAATATGATATAAAAGCAGAATGTCTCATTAAGCATTCACAAATATCGGACTAAAAATGTTCATAACCAATACATTTCTCCAGGCATGGTATACCACATTTTGATGGACATTTGATAAGAATAAATACATTATTAATGAAAAAAAAACTATACTTATTCTTCAAGCGTTATAGTGGTTGTTTCTTTGTATTGTATTATTTGTTTGGCTGTTAGCCTTTATGCCAGAATTATGTGATTGAATTTGTAAAAGCCTAAAAGCCAGGGACAAGGTCCATACATTAGCAAAAAGGTCTACATGCATTGCATTGGTTGCATTTTATTTAATAAAAAATGCCCCATGTATCATCTCTTTCAAATAAAAAAAAGAACAAAAAAGACGAATGAAAACAGCAGAATTCTTCAAAGATAAAACAGCTGTTCCTGTTGTTTTTGACTGTAGATATCTTATCCTGGATCCTTTTCCTGGTCTTTATAGACAAACTGTGTCTAATACTTGATTCTCTCATACGGATTCATCTCTCTGTCCGTCTCACACAGACTAATTTCCCGCTGCCAGAGTTCATCATAGCTGCCGGCTTCTTCATGGTCCTCATCTTGGAGAGGATGGTCCTGAACTGTCGGGAGGTGAGAAGGGCTCAGGAGGAGAGGACGCCCCTCATATCGGACAACAGGAACGGACATGGACACGGACACGGGCACGGGCACGGCACGGCTCCTGATCTGGAGAGCAGCGGCCACCACGTCCATGTTGACTTTCAGGCCCACTCCCCTTTCCGCTCCTTCATGCTCTTCCTCTCCCTCTCGCTGCACTCCGTTTTTGAGGGTCTTGCTATCGGCCTGCAAAACACAGACTCAAAGGTAAGAAAACAGAAAGAGCTTCACCTGATGTAAAAGGACTCTCTTTTACACTGCATCAAGTGCATTTACTTCCTCGTCAAACTATTTAAAATCCTGCGTTGTTGACATTCCTGTTTACTAGCTGGCAGTGTTTGTTGGTGTATTGCAGCATATCTAAAGATATAAATCATTTACTTTCTGAATAAAAAAAAGCATTTTTTCCCCACATTTTGAAAGTAACTAGTTCTAACTTGAAGTTACCTCTCTGTAACTTCAGCCGTTATTACGTCATGAACTTTTTAGAGAAAGTGCTGTCTGCACAAATTAAACTGTAACCGTATTCTAAGCATACTGCCGGAAGAGTTTCAGTTTATAGCTTCAGGACACTGAGAGCAAAGGACTCTAATTGTCATGAGAGTCAGATCTGTTTCTTCTGGTCACAAGACGGCCTCGTCAGTCAGAGCGTACTATGAGTGTTCCCTCAGGACTTTTCAGCTACACACAACTGTGTTTTGTGTCTGTTTAGCTGGAAATTTTACTTAGATTTTGAGAATTAGAGTTGACAGTTAATAGATTGATGGCTTAAAATACATACATATCCATATAATATTAATTTAATTAGATCATTCTCAAATAAAAATATTTTTTTAAAGAAAGACCATGAATATATTTGTACCTACATAATTGAAAACCACAAAATACCAAGATGACAAACAACAACAATGTAATGTTAGTTTGAAAAAGGGAAGTAACTCTGAATTAGCCTCAAAACAAGGTTCAGACTATAGTACCATGTTGTGGATCAAAAGCAGAACAAACCTCCGTTTATTCTTCTGTATAACCTGCAGTGGGTGAATTTCTCACCGTGCTGCTGTGATGTGCAGGTGACCTCGGGATGTGGTCACCACACTCACATCACGGTTGGATCTGGTTACAGGAGCAAAAGATATTGCACGTGTAACCAAATAGATTTATTCCTTACTAAGTTGTGACCAGTGGTGGATTGTAACAAATTACATTTACTCAAGTACTGTACTTCATCAAGTAAAGTACAAGGACCTCAAAATTGTAGTTGTAGTTTTTACTTCACTACATCTAGCTGACAGCTTTAGTACCTTTACTTTTGATACTTTAAGTACATTTTGATGCAGATAATTTTGTACTTTTCTGAAGCAAGTTTTGAATTCAAGACTTTTACTTGTAGTAGTTTCGTAGTGTAGTATTAGTACTTTTACTTAAGTAGGGGCTCTGAATACTTCTACTGTTCTAATAATACTGAATATTAGTCACTCCTCCTCTGGTTGTGACTTACGTTCAACAGTCTCCTAAAAACATAGTGCCTAACTAATACAAAACCATCAACATTTAATAGTGTGTGTGTTTTCTAGAAGCTGTTAAAGGACGTAAAAAAAAAATCACCATGATTGTTTTCTCCAGGTTTTAGAGATCTGCATCGCCATCCTCGTCCACAAGAGCATCATCGTGTTCAGCCTGTCGGTGAAGCTGGTCCAGAGCGCGGTTCGTCCGTTATGGGTGGCTGCTTACATCGGGGTGTTCGCCATGATGTCGCCTATCGGCATCGCCATCGGCATCAGTGTGATCGAGGCTCAGCTAGCAGCTGGAGCGCTGATCCAGGTGGTCCTGGAGGGGCTCGCCGCGGGGACGTTCGTTTACATCACCTTCCTGGAGATCCTCCCACATGAGCTCAACTCTCCGGGGAAGCAGCTTCTCAAGGTGCTCTTCATCCTGCTCGGCTTCAGCGTCATGGCAGCGCTGACCTTTCTGGGCTGAGGCTCAAAAACAGTCGTCGTTTCGTCCGTCGCTGTGGCAACCGCAGCTCACAGAAACCTGACTTTTGTACAGAAAGACAAACGTTCTTCATTAGAAAAGAAGAAGCTTGTTTACTGCTTACTGTTTCACCCAACTCTGCAGTTTTTATCGTCAAAGGGAGCATGACAACAGATGTTGGTGTTTTACTGCTTTTATCATTTTAAAAAGGAGGTGTTTGGAGGATTTATGTAGATATTACTTCTTTTTAAAGATGATTTTATGTTAAGAGTAACCACTCAGTGCAATGAAGGGTTTGTTTAAGGACTGAGACAGAAACAGGGGAAGAATTGGCATAACACCAAACATGCTTTGGACCTGCAAACAACACGAGCTGCTGACCTTTGACACTATTGAGGAAACCACTGGAAACAAAGGGTCCTGTTGTATTGATCGATACCCTGTAATCAGTTCATTCATGTCAGTATATCAGTACCTCCAGATCTGTAATGTTTACATTTGACTTGAATTCAAGTGGGAACTGTTTGTGCCGATTGTTGAAGTATTTCATACAGTACGTACTTTTCTACTGCTCGCCTGGATGGGGGGCATTTGCAAAAAAAAAAAAAGGAAGATTAGTGTTGGGACAACATGCACAAAGGGCCACAGGACAGGATCGAACCCAGACTGCGGACTACAAACCCAACCTTAGTACGTAGTGTACACCTTCCACTTCAGTAAAAACATTAATTTTATATTCAAAGTCAATAACTTTGATGTCAAACAGACATACAATCTTCTTGTCCACCCTCTCAGGACAGAGATGTATTTGCCTATAACTACGCATTAGTGTTGGCATGATGGCTGCCTCGTGTGTCCTGCGTCCATTTAGAGTGTTTGCTGCACATCACGCTTTGTGCCAGCATGATGCCAAACACACATGAACAGTGGAGGAGTAGTACAAACCATTTTCACAACGTGCTTGATTTAAGGTTAGGCGTCTCTCTTAGGTGAGATATTAATGGTGTTTCCTGTGACGCAGGTTTATTTGATAAAGACGAGCGTTACAGTGCAACGCTTTTAAATTTAGTTTGCAGCATAAGGCTGCTTTCACTTTTCATTACAAACTGGAATATCCACTAAACTAGTGTTTAAATATAAACTGACTTCCTGATGCCTTAAAGAAAGATAAGAGAGGAAATATGTGTGGTTTCTTGTTATACTGATTGACTTTTCCAGTAAAGTATCAGGCATGCAAGGCTCAACTTTCTGAAAGCCCACCATTTAAACAAGCTGATCGCTGTTATTTACATTATGTTCACCTTTGTCCCAGTTTAGTGCATTCTGTTTGGCCACTTTGCTGCTTTTTTAGAACACGTCCTCCATGTCGAGGGCTTTTAGTTCTCTAATTTTGATTGTGGACAAACACAAATGCTATTAATACCAGCACAAAGAGAAGTGCAAGAGGCATTTGTATTAGTGACAAGAAGCCAAGCCATGCAGAAAACCCCACAACAGTTAATTTAGTCTTAAACGAAGTTCTGGGCTGAGGGCCAAAGCTGAGAGTTCATGCGAACACTGTAACATACAGTAAAAAAGGCCCAGTGTACCTGCTTTCATCCTGCTTACACTCACAGTGAACTAGGATTATAACTGTAAACTTAGTCACAAGTCTGTCATGTGAACGTCGGGTTGTTTCTTCATCAGAACATGTAGCAGGAAGTTGGAGGGTATGGGCTGGTTGGAGGGAAAAACTTGCACATATGTCAGCAAAAGTAAATGAGCCACATTTTTTTTGCAGATATGACCATAATAAAAGTTTTTTAAATTCACAGTCATCTGATCCAGAGGAAGTAACAGGATGAAGTGCCACTGCTTTTACTGCTTTCACTGCTTTCAGTCTGTTTTTTTAATGTGTTTCATGACAGAATACTAACTGGTGCATTATAATGTGTATAAATCATTTGTTTTTACGGTACAAACACATTAACTGTCTTTTTAACGCTGACCTCAATATCTATTATTTTGTGCCTTATCACTGTTGATTGCATGAGAGAGACGACTTCGTTGTCTGCTGTGTAAATCTGATCAGAGTAAAGATAAATGTTCTACCTGCTCATTTGTTGCTCATACTTTAATATGCCCTCCTCTCAAAAATGTGTATTTCTTTATATTTATGTCCCTCTTAATGAGTGTATTGACATGTATCTGTGTAACTTTTATCACTAGAGAGGTGAGAGGGGAGATGTCTGTGCACTTCTTTTAAACTCACACCAGGAACACTCGGGAAAAGAAAACCTCCAGCACAGCGTGGAAACACACTGAAACACTATAGCTGACATTGACATCTGCCAGTCACAGATTTTGGTGCACAAATGACTCCTCATCTGATTCTGGAGGCTTCGACTTAGTTTAACTGAATCTCTCCTATATTTCGTCTAACAGAAAATAGACCAGACACCAAAACTTCCAGTGCAGCCTGCAGATACAAAGCCACAGGTGGATTTTTCACCACGCAAACTAGTGCAGTGATGGACGGGGGAGGAGGCCCAATATTTTACTTTTCATGTGGTAAAATCTTGTTAAACACATTCTTATTCACAGTAGAAAGATAAACATTCTCTAAATAAAACATCAATTTAGACAAATTATTCTTTCAGGGATTCACTTAATAAATGGTGTCTCTGTAAAGAACACGAGTAACTGCATGTTGTCAAGTGCCTGTAATATATGGCGGGCATATATAAATATAAATCATGTCAAATTAACATAATAAAATGCGAGCCTATTGCTAGTATAGTGCACCATTAAAATGCGTGCTTTTTATAATCCAGAATTTAAATGGACTTACAGTATTATGACTTGCCATCGTAGAGTCAACACCGACAATGACTGCTCTGTCCCATTGCAAGAAGTCTGAAATCAAAGCAGCTGAATGACTTTCCGCCATTTTTTTTTCATTATTTCCTCGTGTGACAAGCGAAATTATTGTCAGCTGGTACTGAGTCTCTGATGACAGCTGGTGGGTGATTGATGTGGCAGCAGTTCACTGGAGCCACTAGGTGGCGCTGTTGGTCCTCTCATTGGTTTGCTCCTCGAATAATAACAGTATTTTACAGACAGGACTGGAATCTTAATTTTCCATCATCATATTTAGGATTAGCCCATCAAACTATTTCAGAGAGTGTTTTTACATTAAATATCCTCACTTATTTTCTAATTTTCTGATATTTTGACATGTAACAGGAGGAAAAAAGTGTCAAATAACCATGTAATCATAACCATATAATAATCACCTTGAAGAACAGGCTGTGATTTGGTTTCAAAATGTTTTGACATTTTGGAGATTTCTGTGTTTTCAGCAGTTGGGAGGCTCTAGGTGTGCTACTTAGGGGACTAACATCATCCCACATCAATAAAGTTGGGCTCATTGAATCCAGAAGAGCCTCAGATTTCCAGTCATACCCAATTTATCTAATTCCAAGACTGTAAAGAGACTCCAGTATGCAAAAATAACACATTTACACTGCTTGAAAAAAATTATTCTTCCTCAGAAATGTGTGGGATTAGCATAAAGCAGGCATGTCCTTCAAGAGGAGACTCATGGATATCTATAGAACCCATTTTCATTCAGAGGTCAATGAGAATTGAAAATTGGCAAGTTTATTACACTAAACTCGAAGCCTGAAATGATTTTTTCCCCTTTTCCTGACAAGCTGGTACATTCCTTGCATACTTTAGGTCTATAGCATCATTAAATATGAGCCTGCTGCAACCTCCGAAAGATAAAAAGTTGTCCGAGGATGCCAGTGAGAGGTGAGCATGTCTGCTCATTTTACTTGGAAAGTGGTTTTATGTCTGTGGATGTTTTTCAGACTGATATATAAACCTTGAATGCTGCACTTAGAAATAGACTTTTCTCCATCTGAAAACTGCTCAAAATGTAAATCACACAAATACATTATACAACCAAACAGTGTAAACATGTGATTCATAATGCCGAGGAAATTATACTGTATGCATGTGCGTCCCTGCAGGCCTGTTTGCCAGCCTGCAGAGTGACGTAACTGTCAGGAATTCATTCACATCAAAGAACCGAACCATATCGCACAGACTTGTGTATCCACGTCTGATGTGGTGCACGGAGGCTTTGTTAACCCCTGTTTGTGTTTGTGTTTGTGAGGGAATAAGAGGTTATTCATGAGCGTCCACTAATGAGAGGTGCTGATGGGGGAACAATAGTGGAGTACAGTAAGTCTGCCAGTTCTGGATCACAGAGGCCTCAGTGTGGAGGAGGAGGGAGACCCAGCAGAGCCTGCAGCTCCTGAGTGGGATGGACGTTTGCTCTGTTCAGCCACGGCTCATTAAACTCTTCTGTCAGATCAGAAATGCCACTCAACGTTCTCCACTTCTGCGCTCTCATACATGATGCAGATTACATCCTAAAGCTTTTCATCGCAGGCTTTATTCTCAGAGTGCACAGTGTCAAAAGGGAAGAGAAGTATATCGAAGCCATGTTTTAAATTAATCATTTTCATTTAAAACAGTTCTGATTTATTTACAGTTATTAGATAAAAGCGCAAACCAGTTGAGTTTTATTACAGTACAAAGATTTCTATTAAAAACTCTGTTGTGTTTTGTTTTTTCATTTTCTTGATGAGAAGGTTGATAACGCACTCACATTCTTCCATTAAAATATGAAGCTAGACCAAGCTAGATTTTGAATACTACATCTTTTATACAGCAACATTAACAACCTAAAACACCCAAGATTAATCAAAATCAGTCTATGCATTGGTTAAAGAAGTGAATTACAGTAAATAGAGATATATTACAAATAACAATAATAGTACAATTTTACAAATTTCAGAATAGAAAAACTATGTTTCAAGTCCCCAGCTTTTTCATTGCTCAGATAAGTCTGTCTCCTTTAAAACATCTTAAAAGAATAAAAGGGCATTTCCTGCTTTTAGACTTAGAAACTTTACAGAGAATGACAGTATCTTCTTTGAGCAACAAAGATGGAGGCGATGAAAGTGGAAATAAATACATGACAAAATATCATCAATCTCCACCAAAAAAATAAATAAATAAAAGCAAACATGAGTTGATTCTCAGTAAGTGTAATTAATGACTGGAGGAGCGGCCGGCTGTCTGATGTTGTGCAGTCATGGATAAGTAATCTGTAATCTGGCTCCCAAAACAGAGTGGTTCCCTCTGATGAGGATTTCAAAGAATGTGCGGAGAGGAATGTGTAACGTGGAGCTGAAAGGTGGTCGTCTCTCTCATATGACATTTCTACAGCAACAAGAGTATCAAGCTCACCTCCCACCTTTCATGTCACATGTGTGGGGTTAAATGTTGGGTCAGTATGATGTGATGTTAAAGAGGTAACTTCAGGCTGCACATGGTGAAAACACTAAAAAAAATCACAGTAAAAATTTAAAAAAAAAAAATTATGTGTTTACTTATTGTTTATTTTTTGTTAGATATGTGGTAACATGTGCTTTTGTTTCAAACTAAAACATTTGTGACCAAAAGTCCAGAGTACGGTGGCCCAGAGGTGCCAAACATTGGACAAAACAAATGAACAAAATTAATTTGTAATTTCACGTTTTCTCTAATTTTGTATTTTTGTTGTTGTTCTTGTTGTTTTGCTTTATGTTTGGGTCATTTGTTGGGGATATCAGTGAAATGTATTTTCTAAATTAATGTGTTACCTGTGTTTTCTGTAATATGATTTTAAAGATCAGTTTTATCCAACGTTTTTAACCCCTAAGGGCCACAATAACTCAGCAGTGATGGTCCGGACCAGCTCGCCTCTCCACCTCCACCCCAACTCCACTTCACTTCCCAGTTTGCATTATGTAGATTAGCCGCTCGTTGTAATCCACTGTGTCATCCTAATCCCTCTCTGAGTGACGTTTTCAATAACTCCGCCCCTCCTGATCCTCTCTCCTCCTGTTGTCTCCTCTGCCACTCCGTCTACTCCTCTCATCCCGTCGGCGTAAAGGTAAGGCTGCTCTGCTGAGTGATGAGTACTTGGACTATTATACAGTTTATTGTGGTAAGAAGTAGTTCAAAGTTCATTAAACTGACGTGATTAACTTTACCATTAATAACCACTGTGTATGAATGTGTAAATTCAGTGTGCATGCATTTTATGTTGTATTCAATACATTGTTTTCATTGCCTGTTATTTATTTGACTTATTTACACATACAAATGTGGTGGATTAACACGTTCACATGTTCTGTGTTGAGGAGCTGCAGAGCTTCTGTTCATCAGTCTCAGTTTAAGGACTTTAAATGAATTTATATGAACATTAGTATTTGGCTTTAAGCCACATTCAGCTGACTTCATCTGGCCAAAAAAGGCTTTTTAAGATTTGTTTTAACTCATTGAATTCAGTTTAAATTGGTTATTGTCTCTTTTGTTTATAATGTATAATTCAATTATAACTTTTTAAAAGGTTGTTTTTTATACATTATGTTCAAGTACCCTGGTGTGTGTTGGAATTTATTTATTTGTTTATTTATTTATTTGTACTATTTTACTACTGTTTTAATTAGCAAAAATTGTTTGAATAAGATTGTAGGATCAATGTTACTATTACATTGAAGTCACACGGATAAACAACTGATTTTACAATCAATCAATAAATAAGTAATAGTAATTTAAAAAATACCAAATGATTTGAAGAAACTGGTCACAAATCTTTTTTACTGTGCTGCAAACAGACGTTTGGTGGTGTCCAGATGGTTTAAAGAGTTTATTTAGAGAGAATACTTTTACAAATGTGATTGTTGGCTCTGTAATGTGAAAGTTAATATATGAGGAACAAAAGGGGGAAGTTTTTGGTAGTTACTGTTTTCTTCCAGGCTCTTATGTAAGAGGATGTCTGCTCCACTGAGGAGTAAAGAAACCACATTTGGATGCCACTGAACCAGAGAAAACATATTTAGTTCCACACCACCACCTGTTGTATTTTTGTTGGTCCTTCAAGAAGATTACGTAACATATCTGAACACTTACCAATGACTCTGACAAAACAAAATAAACGTCTGGACAACTCTGAAAGAAACTGAACTCTCTCACACAAAAGTTTGATGTGTTTACATTCTGTTTGTGCCAATTCTTCTGTCTTCACAGTGTCAGTGAAGCTGCTGGAGACGCTGCAACCATGGCTGCTGTAAGTTTAATCACTTTACAACAAGTCCAGACAGCGCAGCACTTGAGTGTCACATTGTCTCTGTTTAAGCCACTTTGTCCTTGTCTGGCCTCCCTTCACTGGTCTGTCCCGGGTTACAAGCATCAGTCCCCGGAGGTTTGACTGTCAGCGCATGATGCTGCTTAATGCTGTTATTGTGCCAGTGGATGCTGGCTCTGGGATGGACCCTTAAGCTGTTTTTAAGAAGTGGCTTTAGAAGTCCGTCCTGTAATCATGTGAAGCAGATTAAGCAGCCGTTCACTGGTGTGCATCGTTTGGGGTCTGCTCCGGCTCAGATTGGGTTCTGGGTTCACAACTTTGTAGTCATTGTAGTCATTGTAAGGAGCTGCTAGTGAAGAAAATCAAGCAGGAAAGCATGAATAAAAGCTGTTTCACTAACTGCAACTACTGAGGACTTCAACAGGGACATTTTCAGCTAAGGACCCTCTACAATACAGATAATATAACAGGGGCCTCATGTGTCCCTTGGAATAGTTAAACATTGCCCATTTGTTGCACGTCTCTAGTTTTAGTTATACTACAGACTAAAAATTTACAACAATTAGCTGCAAGTAGGACCTGTACCTGATCAAAATATGAAAGTAAAAAAAAGAAAAGGGCTAAATTGTGCCATTCAAAGGTTATTTCAGAACCCAGACACACATATCAGGAGAAATGTGGAATGTGAGTGCATACTGTGACTACTGCTATGATGCAAAATATGACTACAATTTGTTAGGTTAGGCCTACAAAATGAACTATAAAGTATTTCAACTTATTGAGATATTTATGTCATGCTAATTGAAATGAATGAATCTGAAAGCACTACGAGGTCCCACTCTGAGAACCACTGCACATGATTGTGTGGTATGTGTAGTGTGTGGTGGTGTTTTATAACAACCTGTAGATGTAAATATGATCTTTTTCCTGTTTTACACAGACTGGATCTTTCCGTATGGTGTCAGAGGACGAGCAGGCCATGAGGGCTAAACTGGAGCACTTGACAGTGAAGGATCATGGGCCGGTGTTTGGGCCGTGCCACAAACTGCCTGGACACACTGTGCAAAAGGTCAAATTAATAAAACCGTTACAGATTAGTTCAAATCAAATTATTCTTTGTGACACTTTTGACCCTGCAGAACTCAACTCTTCCGATATGTCCGTTTTTCTTCCTCCTCCAGGCGAAGGATGAGCTGGGTGAGACGGAGGAGAGGCGGGCGTCGTCCCTGAAGGACCTGCGGGCCATGATGAAGGAGAGAGCGGCAGAGGGAGACGACCTGGCCAAGCTGGTGCTGGAGCGCTTCGGAGACAAACCGGACTCTCTTTTGCTGCGCTTCCTCAGAGCTCGCAAGTTTGACGTTGTCAGAGCCCACGAGCTCCTGAAGGGTCAGTCAGTTTTACATCTATTGTTTCAGGACAAACTGATATCTGAGATATGCTTTGATTCAGCTTCTGCAGACATTTTCAAATAGCTCCAGTAATTGAGGGTGAGACCTCTTTTGTGCTCCTTTGCATGAATCCTGCACATCACTGAGACAGGGAGGCATGTGTTCATTAATTGGGGGCTTTGAGATGCTTCTGAGTTTCCCCTGACAAAGCACTCCTTTGTGTCCAAATAGGACAGCAAGCTTACTTTACTTGTGAACTTGCAGTGTTCTCCTGGGAACCTCACAGCGCATGTGCTGATTGTGTCGCTCTGGGAGATGAGATTAGAGAGCAGACACTGCTGTGAGAAGATAACATGACTATTGTTTGTGTGTGTGATTAGGACTTATTGTAAAATAGTATTTTTCCCTAAATTAATTAACAATTATTCCAACTGTGACCTTAAAAAAACTAGCTCTTAAATTTAAATCTAAAATTCAAGGAACACTTCACTCTAAAAATAACAATTTTTATAATTATTCACCTTGTGTTACCTTGAATTCTTGAATAAAACACTGTTATCCTGGATGCCTCCACAGTGAATGGAGAATCCGATTAGGAGAAAACTTTTCTTTTATTGAATTGAATTCATTTGGACTCGCTGCCTGCTCCACCCTGAGACAACAGTGGTTTAAATTGTAACATTTTAGCAGAAATGCATAAATTTGGGAAGTAGTGAGCACACAATTGGATAAATAAGATTTGGGTTACACTGCAGGGGGGCTTTAAAATGGATGTTTCGTTATAATGTTGTTTAAGCCATTAGGCCATTTTTTGATTCTTTGTTCGCCGTAGAGGCGTGCAAAAGTTTTATTTCAGATTTCAAGGTTACAGTGTGTGACTAATTGATATTCCTTTAATTCTAATGCTTTGAACCATGTGTCACTGTAGCCGCTAACTGAACCTCTTTCTTAAACATGGTGCAGAATTCACTTGGTCAGGCCAAACAAACATAGATTTAGTTTGGACTTCTTCTTGCTGTGAGAACATTGAGTATAAACACAGAGAAGCAGAACTTGTTAGTGTGAGAGGGGAATGTGATGTGACCCTGAACTTGCTTCGAGGGGTTAATTGCTGCTTGTGAGTAAAAACACTGAACACACACTCACTGTCATTCTGGGTTAATTAGTGTGTTGGTATGAAGAGCAGCACTGTAGATGCACAGTGGTGTCATTGTGTTTGGCAGTGAACACTCGTACTGTGGACAAAAGGTTTGTGAACCGTTGGAGGAAAGAATGTGTTGATATGTGTTTGTGTTTTCTAGGTTATGTGCGCTTCAGGAAGGAGTATCCTGAGCTGTTTGAGAACCTGACCCCTGAGGCGGTCCGCAGCACCATCGAGGCAGGTTACCCTGTGGTTCTGCCCAGCAGGGACAAGTACGGCCGCGTGGTTCTGCTCTTCAACATCGAGAACTGGGACCTGGAGGAGATCACATTCGATGAGGTAGCTGGAATCTCTCTCCGTGTATTTAACATTTGTAGCTAAAAGCAACTCACAGAGCACAGCTTCAAGACTGGAAGGATTTGTTAAAAGCAAGTCTTTGTTTGTCACAGATCTTAAGAGCGTACTGTGTGATCCTGGAGAAGCTGCTTGAGAATGAAGAAACCCAGATCAACGGTTTTGTCCTGATTGAGAATTTCAAAGGCTTCACCATGCAGCACGCCTCAGGAATAAAGCCGGCCGAGCTCAAGAAGATGGTGGACATGCTGCAGGTCAGAGCACACTCTAAGAGGTTAAAGGTGCAATGGATGCTCCAAAATAAAAGGAGGCAGAATTTGATCTTGTGCAAGAATTGCACTGCTCTTGGCTGATTGGAACAAAACCAGCAGCCACATTGCCTTTTCGTGAATCAGTTGGAAATCCTTGCAATAAAACCTCAAATGTCCTCAAGAATTGAGGACATTTGAGATTACTCGCTCAGTGGAGTGCAACAGCCCCTCAAGGAGGACTCACAGGCAGATGCAATGCACAGTCAGGTGTGGGATCTGCTCAGTAGAGCTCCAAAGCTAAGCTCAGTCAGGGACACTTTCATGCAGCTTGGTCTCAGATATCACTGGAACTCAGTTGTCCATGCTGTAGTTAGCAATCTGCAGTCTCATGCTGTCCAACTTGTTGAGAGAGCGAGTGTTCGTGGGAAGATGCTGGGTACAACAGGTTTATACAGGTTTAAACTAAAGCTGGTGACTGAAAATTCTGAACTGGCCGCTTCAGTGACTATCAATATCTTGAAGCACAAGACAGGAGAGGCTGAGGCTAGCTGATTAGCATGCTAATTTAAAGAGAAATAAAGCCTTTGATATAACATCAAGCTGTCACTTCTTCACACTCTTCATGTTTAGAGTGTTTTAAACTAAAAACCCGACCTTATCTGACAGATCTGAGAATTTCTTGATGTGCAGGAGATTTTTTTTCCAAACCTTTTGTGTGTTTTTGTGCAGGACTCTTTCCCGGCCCGTTTCAAGGCGGTCCACGTTACCCACCAGCCCTGGTACTTCACCACCACGTACAATGTGGTCAAACCCTTCATGAAGAGCAAGCTGCTGGAGAGGGTATGGATGGATACTATTACATGTTAATCTAAACCAGACATTCACTTTTACCCAATTTGTATAATTTCCTCTCTTCATAACTCCCCTCAGGTCTTTGTTCATGGTGACGAGCTGGACAATTACTTCAAAGACTTCGATGCGGACATCCTGCCGTCAGATTTCGATGGGAAATCCTCCGCTGCAGACTGCCAGGCCATCGCCACCAAGCTTTTTGGCTCTGAAGACACTGCTCTCTGAGAGAACCACTCTCACATCTCAAACCCAAGAGTTTTAGTGTCCTTCACCCTAGATGCTTCTTTTGTGATCAGATCAGGTCTATTTTGAAGCTAGGTTGACATTTTTTATTGGTATTAACATTCAGGCAGTTCCTATGAGCAAAAAGAAGTATCTAGAGTTAGGAGCAGGGGGTGGGTTACAAAATGAGTAAATATATGGTGATATAAATGGGAAAGAAAAAGGATGTTTAGATATTACAGAGAGAATAACTGATGGTTTATGTTTGTTACTTAAGGAGCAGAGGGGGAAATGAAGGAGTTGATCATGTGTATGAGTGCAGTTCTTCGCCTTTAATTCATTTCATGATGATACAGAGCAGCCTCGTGCCTACGATCCCATCAGCTGAATGAGAACCGTTTTTCATAGTGTCTGGGATTTTAGAATGATATGAAGAGGGAAAACAGATAAACGCCTGCATTTGATGATTGTTTTAGGAGCAGGAGCCTCCTGATGCAGTGCCATGTGAACAGTCTCAACAGCCTTGTTTGAGTTGTGACTCTCAGTTGCCTGATGTACCACGGAAATCAATTCTGCATTTTCAATGGATTAGGAAATATTCAATTAAAATGTTTTTTTTGTGTGTGTGTCTGTAGCTTGATATGAATTGTGACTTTTTTAAATCATTTGTCCTTCTGTTATTTCACATGATATATGATTACCAGTTAAACCATAAAATCAGGTTGATTCTTAGCTAATTCTCTTTAATTAAGGAGGTTTGAACAGGCCTGAATTAAAAGGATTTGGATGAACTCCTACAGCTGAAAGCTGACCTCACATTTAGTCTGGAACAAGCTTTGTCTGCTTGGCATTTCCACCAAGGGGACATTTTACTCTTTAAAAATGTAATATTATCAGCTTGACGCCCAGAAATGATCTGCTATTTCACAAAACAAAGCAAAAATGATATCCTGAGTCCAAATAATGTAAACAGATTTGTGTAGCATAACTTTGCTTTTCTTCCCCTGTGGAAGGGACCTGACCAAACTAGAAACCTGTATGTAATGTAGTAACTCCATCCTGAACAGCTACAGTATAACGCTGCTATCTGATACATCAGTATTAACAATTTAATAAACCATATAAGACACAGAGACTTTAAGGACATTTTGCTGATAATACTTCTGTACTTTTACTCAAGTAAGATTCACAATCTAGGACTTTTATGAATATTGGGGAATGTTAACATTGTTTTACTGGAACTTTTTATACAAGTTCATGATCTGAAGACACAAAAATCACAAGAACGTTCCAAGGCACTTTGTTAGGCTTAATATAACTATGCAACGACAATAATGGCATTTGAAAGTTGTTTAAAAGAGAGTGCCTTGAAGTTTGCTTGTGATTTTTGTGTCTGCATGTATCTTTATCATAAGAGCACCTCAGACAAACTCAATTTTCTTCCAGGAAGTGCTTCTACCCCAACGCTTTTAAATGATAAGAAGACTTCTTCCACCACTGTATGTCACCTGTACAAAGTTGTATGTATGAAAAAGAAATTACAATGTGGTCGCCACTACCGTATTATACATTTAAAAAGTGCAGTAACTACAAAATCAATGTTGATTTGGATACAAATTTGGTAAGTCAGTAAAACATAATCTATCATATATGTGCTGACTGTTCATTAGCTATGAAAGTAACGCACTCTTTTTTCACACTTTTTTTTAATGACATGTTAAAAAAACAAACTCATTTTTTCTTTTGAGAAAATAATTTATTTTGGAACACAATAACCATATTTCCTCACATAGTTAGATCACACACACCACTGGTTTTTCCTCAACAAAAACACCCAGTGTTCAATATCAGAGTACATCATGTTGTGTGACTAATGTGTGCCCCGTCTTCTGGTCGTCGCCACGTCCCTTAATAACCGACTGTAAGCATCTAAATGTGTGGAAACACTAAATTAAAGCGGTATAATGGTCACTGTAGGTTAACTCGCCGTGGGCTCTCATCCACTTGCTTGGGCTGATAAGATTTAAAATGTTTAAAAATCCCTTTAGAAGAACAAAACGCTGAGTAATGTTCATGTCCATCCAAGTATCCTTTATCATTTTTGGGATAAATTGACATTTAAAGTCACTTGAGAATTTAATATTGAAATCTTCAGTCCAAGCAAATAAACATGAGCCCACAATCTTGGAAAAAAAGATGCTTGAAGCACTGGGGTTTGGTTAGATACACAGGAGCACATTCTCATATCAACACAGTAAAACAATAATTCAGATCCCACACTCCTTGAAGAAATTATCTTATGTATATGACATATTTTGGTCACTTTGACACCATTTCCTGTCTCATTGAAATGATAAGAGAATCCCTCCTGGTTGGTTATTGCCTTTAGTTTTCATACCTGTTCCCTCAAATACTCTAATATACACTATCTTTAAATATTTCTTTAGCTTAAAGTGAAGAAGTTTTGGTTTTTGTCAGTCAGAGGTGGTGACAGTACACATCTACGCACGTATGTTTACTCATCAACACTCACGCTCTGATGCATTTGCACAAGTAAATAACACAAGAAGTCATAAAAACAATACAAAATACAAAAACAAAAATACCCCAAATAATCGACTAGAAAAGAATACATCCAAATAATACATCCAAACCTGCAGTGTTGTGCAAAGTTGGGAGGAGGCAAAAATCTTAAAAAGAACACAAATGGCTCTTACTGCAGAAACTGGGTTTGTGCTGGTGTCATCAAGATTCATCTGATTTTCTTTGTATGAGCCAGAATAAAAATCCAAACCACAGCTGATGTTGAAATGAGAGCTGTGGACAGAGTGAACCATGAATATAATCTACTAAGGGTGAACGTGAGGATGTTTGCAGTTGGAGTTTGGTCTTTATGACAACAGGTGGCAGCAGTGAACTGTGATTTGTGGTTTGAACGATGACGCTGACGGTTTGTAGGCAGAAACGAAGGCGGCGGCTCAGATAGCCTTTTTACATTTTTCAATCAGGGATGCATCCACCAAAACACTTTTAGGACGATCGGGTATCTGCCATGATGTCACTGATCCACATTAAATACAGTTTCATGAACATATAAGGAGCTGAATTCTTAAATTTAGATAGATTTTTTGTCTTATTTATTTAGGATACAGATATTTATTTTCCCATTCTCTTTTTAATATAATAATCGTATATATCTTCTGTATCATCTGCCTTGTAAGTGTAAATATATATGAGTAAAAAATTTTAATTCTTTCATGTGAAAGAAAATGAGCATTGATACATAATTTACTATGCGTAGTATCTTTGGCTCAATGATCAAATTTAAAATACAGTTTCTGCTTACAGTTTCAGGAATTCATTCATGGCGGGCTGTTAACTTACTGCTCTAATAACCCGTATAACTTACGGTACATAAAAATGACCTCGTTCCACTCAGTGAGGTGTACAGATTCTACATGTGGTGAAAAAAAGAGGGCACTCTTATCGGATCAGTGTTTGGTATTGGTGGATACCCTGAGTTGAAATGGATAAAGTTGGATCAGTGAATCACTATTCGCCAGCACTGGTGAGATTAATACCTGGATTTCATAGTATTTGCACTAAAAAATCTCCAACTAAGGAGGTTAAATTGAAGCCAATTATTTCTCAGAAAGCATCAAATTTTCAAATGTGTGGTTTGCCCTCGAGTCAAAGAACAACTGATTTGATTACTAGCGGTGTTAGTCACTATGTATAAGACTACTACTTGAAAATACTATCAGACCCAGGTCTTAAAACGCAATAATCTTTGCCTTAACAAGACACACAGTCGTCAATCACTGCGTATTCCTTCGTTATTTCAAACCATCCATCTTTCTCGTCACAGTGTTCAGATTACTTGGCTGGACTTTACCTCGGAAGAATTTTCCTAAGCCCTTACAACAAGGTTTGCATCAATTAGATTCAGGTTTTGAAAAGTCCACAGGTCCCATTATTGCACTATGATTTCATCAAGACACGTTTCACATAGGTTTCAACAGCTTCAACGCTCAGCCCGCTCAAGAAATTGAGAAAAGCTTTTCAATGCAGTCTCTGCAACAAAAATATTCCCTTGCATTAAAATCTGTCTCTTCTTTCTTGCATGCATTGTTCTCCATCTACTTGTACAACATGACACCAGTATGATTACTAGCAGTATCAATAATCCACTAATATAAACATTTGGTTTAGCGTTGGTATCCTCAGCCCTCCTACTCATCACGCCTCACAGCTCAGATTATAAAGAAAACATCTGCTTCCGCTGAACTTTCACCTTTACAGGACCACACTGGCCAATCAGTCGACAGCACGGATTCATCTGCTGGAAAATGTCAAAGTGTTTTTAACCAGATGAGGTGATTAGAGGGTGAAGTGCAGTATGAGAAGGATATGTTAGAAAGGACCTGCAGCTGATCAAAGGCAGACGAAAGAGTAAGAGGGCTCAAAGACACAACACAGGGAACATCTGAGTCATCTAACTTTTTGTTATCATCCTCGCTCCCTCCAGTTATTCCTCTCTAAACCGTAAATAATCTCTATCTCTAACTGAGCTTCCACTAATGAGGAAAAAAAGAGAGATTGTGTCATACAGGGTGTAAAGTGCATTGAATCAAAGTGATAAAATGCGACCGTGGGAATGTGCGTGGATCCCTTCTGGGGTTGATCCCTGGTCATGTCTGCGAAGCACTTTCAAGTGCCAAACGCAAGTGGATGTTACGGGCTGGAAATAAAGTGTAAAATCCCACCATAATACTTAATTTTTCTACTGTACATTTTCTACAAACAACATTTCACCCAAAAGAACACACAGTTTAAGGGCCAACAGACCTTGAACAGAATCGGGATCACACCTACCAAACACAAAGATCACATGCTCCGTCACAGGTCTTTAACTCTCGGTCTACGCAGGCGCACACAGACATACACACTACATTTGTGAGTTACATACATACATACACACATACATACATACTACAAAGACGCTGTGTTGGTTAAGACAGCAGACTAGGCTATATGGCCTTGGCGGTGATAAGCAGTGAGCTTCTTACAGGTGCAGTAAATGGGCACCGACTGCAGCACAGTCCTTGATTACTGTAATAGGAGGCTTCTTGTGTGCTCTTGTTGTCACTGGTCTAATCTAAAGTGGTGCTCTCACTTTCCGTTTAATGCCAGCTTGACTTCATCTCCAGTCATATTTGGTCAACGCCTCATTTAGCCAAGGATTGTGTACATGAAGAGGAACAAAATGTTCCTGCTCCGAATTTAAAGTCTTCGCAACGGAAAAGAGCACAAAGGCAGTTAGTCGTTTTTGCTCCTTCGCATACTGTAAGGTGATTGTGATTACAAAGGAGAACTGTGGTGAAGGCGTGGAGACGTGTTTGACCGGGACGCATGGGCGGGGAGTGGTGAGTTAGCACCAGAGGAGAAGGCAGAGAAGAGAGAGCAGTTTAAGGTTTAAGTTCAGGAGTCTCCTCAGTGCTGGGGCAGTGGTGTCGGAGAGGGTGAGAGGAGAGAGGGAGGAGAGAGAGAGTGAGACATACACAGGTCTACAGAGGTTTACGCTTTTTCCTCTGTGCAGGAGCCCTCACTCAAGTGGCCACTTTGGCACGGCGGTTTCTGTTTCTCCCACTGGCACATGGCGTTGGCGTAGCCCACAATCACTTTGTCCATCCAGGTGAGGGGCTGGGGGAAGAGCACCGCGCCCTCGAAGAAACCCAGGTGGCCTCCGTGTAGCGTCAGGGCAAAGATCACGTTGGATTTCTTTGCTAAAGGATGACACATCACACAATAATGAGGCTTCTGTAGTCTGCACAATGCGTAATCATCAGCTTCCAACACGGGTCATGTCCAAATATGGGCTTGATAGGGATTAATTTGTGCCTGTTACAGATAGCGAGGGAGTGTTTGCATGGTCAAACTGATAAATGCATGACTCAACTTCTGGCAGGCATGTTTGAGCGGCCACCACCATGGCTAAAGGTTTGAGAAATTCATAAGCGGCCACCAGAAAGAGACTTAAGGTTGCACAAAAAGAAATCAGTAAATGTTTTTAAAAAATTGGAATCTGAACGATTAATTTAGTTCTTCCAATGTGTAACTTGGGGATTTAAAGTATATAAACACTTGAGGTAGGTTTACCTTGACTGACAGGTCTCTCTGGCTGTTACAGTTACATGCCCTTGTGTACAAAACAACGTACATCAATAATTGTTTTTCTTTAAAGCTTGCTGCGAAAGAATTTCATCGATCTGCACTAAGCCCTGACATTTAATCCCTCTCTTTTAGTCACTGACGCATCATCCAACATCAGTGTCATATGACTGTTATGGCAGCACATTAAAGGTAGAAAGAGTAGGATCTGTCCGCACAACACAACATTCAAAGTCCACCCTTTCCCTATTTGTGTCCAAACAGGAGTATTTAGCAAAGCTCCCAGAGCTTTCCAATTAGACTCCTGACTGTGTCAGCCAAAACATGCCAAGAAACATCCTGAACACAGAAACATTTGAAGAAAAGAGAAATACAGGGGGAGGCTCTCTGTAGATCCAGACAGCGCCACACACTTCTAGTTGTTCATAAGTGAAAATTAAGAATGATTATTTGTATGAGTCTGTACATGTTTTGCTTTTTAGGAAAATCCTACTCGTTCTGCCTCATTCCGCACTAAGAGCTGCCCTGTCACACCAGGTTCTGAAACTCTCCTTAGGAGAAATATGGGTGAAGACTGACACTATGTCTGTCTAGAAATCCAGCCTATAAATATTGCAAACAGAAGAAAATCCATTCATGCTGATGTTATTTCATCCACAATAAATAAACCCTGAACCAAAAGTAGGTCACCTCCACACTGCAGACATACCAATAATCTCTCTCTGATTGGCATATGAACGTCTGCAGAGTGCGGCAGCTGTGGAGGCAGAGCGGTCTCCTGAAAAGGATTAGCCTGGATCTCTTTATTCTCCTGCTCCTATCTGGGTCAGTGGGGTAGCCTGATGTGGTTCACTTGTGATTAAGATCCCGCAGGGCCTTCACCACTGTGCACTATTCATGAAAGCTGACGGGACAACTGAGTGCTCGTCCAGACCCGGAGTCACAGCGTTACCAGGCGCCGGGTGACAGGTGGGAGCAGAGCGCTCAGGGGAACAACACATACTAAAATAAATGTGATCAAGCCTTGAAGACAAACACGCACATCACTGTGAGGAATTACTGTTTCAAGCTTTTACTTTGTTTAACTGGAAATCACCTGTTTCCTCTTTTTAGCCACATTCAGTCCATGTATGCAATAAAGAAACTGTGATGAAGCCGTATTTATGCACTTTTAGATCAAATGCAACACTTTCCTTTAACATAGCTGCGTTTAAAGTAAACTGTCAACACTTATCATCAAACAAATTTAATCCAAGGTAATTACAGCACAGCAAGTATATTTCTGTCCAGTCCCTCCCTGGTAGTTATGTGTCTGAGTCACTGTATTGCATTTTAGGGCAAAGGGCAGCTGATCTCCATTTCAGTAAGTGTTACTCCCTGGAGACACATGTAGGTTACAGTCACATGTTCTTCCAGTAAGGACTCCTAACACACACACACACACACTTGACAGAGGTATTCTCCTTTTCCAAAATAGTTAAAGTAGCCAGTAAGTTTAAATATAGCACAGGCTGAGGGGAAGCAAAGAGCAGATTGCCTCTTCTTGTTTGTAAAATGAGGCTTGAACACGGTGCACTAAAGAATAAAACCCTGGGAACCTGTGAAGGACCGACACTTATCGATATGCATGAGTGAGAGTTACAGCTGCTGTGACACAGCAAAAGACATCCGATTTGACTTTACCTCTGTGCCACACCCTGTCCTGTTCAAGCCAACTCATCAAAGGTCCTTTTGAGATTGCAGACATGTTTACTGAGAACTAAATCTGGGGTGACAACTGCTGCCACAACTCAGGACAAGCCTGTTGTATTAAAAAACCTGTCTATTCAACAGAGGATCGACTGCAAATCTGAGCCACAATCTATCTCCAGGTACGGTTACTACTTGACAAACACAAGTACAGAACTGCACTATACACTTTTATATTTTTGTATTTGGGTTTTTATCTGCCATTAAATATTCAATATACATAACTGAGTATTATACATTTTTCAGATCATCAGTGCTATTCAATATTTAGTCATTAAATGTAGAATAAAATTATGCACAAAATATTTATATAACATTAACCATACATATATATATATATATATATATATATATNNNTATATATATATATATATATATATGGTTAATTTTAATTTTATGTGGTTTTAAACCAACATAATCACTTAATTATGTGTATCCTTCATTAAAATGTGATCAGAATATATTATATATATTAATATACTACGTTAAAAAAAATCAGTGGTCATGTTACCAAGTAAATGGTTAATAAATGTGTCTCAATAGTGTAGTTTCTCTTTATTAAGGTGAACATGGTTAAAATGGCTTGTTAATATTTTTTGTGACACTGTGGTTTCCTACTGCTCCTGATGCTGTGAAGCCATTAATTACATTAATTAATTACCTGCTAGTGTGCGAGGGATGGTGAGCAGTGAGTCATGAACCAGTGGATCATCTGCAGAGTTCACTAGTAGCAGTGGCACATTTACCTGAAACATAAAACATAAATAACCCACACATCCAACAAACGCGCAACCATAACAAAAAGAGAAATATGAGAGGTTGTGAGGTGAACAGAAAGGCGAGACTTACATTGTGAATATAATGTACACAACTCTCCTTCTCATAGTACTCTTTGAGGGAGCTGTGGCCGTGGAATTTTCTGTTGAAAGACAAAAACAGGAATCGTCATTAAATATTCCCAATTAACAAAGCCATCACAGATATTTCATATTATCACTGCTGAGAATGCATGGTAAAAAAAAAAGACAGATACGAAGATTCAAAAACACAAATCTGCAGTCTACTACATTAAAACAACACTGACAGCTGCGCCTCCACATACCTCATGATGTTGTCGTCGATCTGCATGAGGGACGTCGCTGTGTACAGCCGACCAAGATCTAGATCTATTGTTTTAACTGGGCTTCCCCCAAACAGACTGTGCCTGTAACACGCAAAAGATGCATTGGTACATTTATAGAACAAGTTCAAATGACTGCTAAAATTACTCAGCCACTCATGCAATGCAGTCAGGAGCTGAATGGAAATGACTGGGGGGTGGAAGTGAGGTGAACCGAAAGTTTAACTTTATGTTTACTGAATATACTTTTACTTTCAGGAGGTATTTGGTTCTGTTTTTAATAATGGGGTAAGAAGAACTAATTAAAAGATCATCCAATCCCATCATCAAACAGCTTTGTAAGAAAAAAACAAAGAAGTGAATAGAACTTTACAGTAGTAAAAAAAGGGATTGGGGGAATTAAAACATATACTCCTAGGCAGCAGTGATACCTGTGTGAAAGGATGATTTTCTTCATGTTGTCAGCCATGAGAAAGTTATAGAAGCGTCTGAACTGGTCCCACTGTAGGAATGTTTCCTGTGCCCTGAGAGAACAAGACAAACACACAGGAAGTTAGCTTTGTGCAGCCTGTCTGCATTCCAAACAACACACTAACTGTCCTGTGTAATCCTCTGGACAAAGAGTCATGCTGGTGCAGAGAAGCAATGGTGTCAGGCATTAACATGCAGCTCACTGACAGGGGCAGGCTAAACCAACACAACACCTAAAGATATTTAAATCAACTGACCATTAGATTGAATGCTTTTCATTTCCTCTTTGGTATTTCAATACCATCTGAGGTCAAATACGTGTACAAAAATAATCAAAAGTATTATTTGTTAATCATATATTATTTGTGTTAAAGAGGCATAACTACAGCTCTTAAGGAAGGCTGACAGAGGGGCCAGCTTAGGTTTGATTTGAAAGGAGAATTCATTAGAGCGAAAAAAAAAAACCCTGCAAATCCAATTTCTCAAAAGGCCAGTCTCTACAACACATAGCCTTCCCCATTGCCTTCATCCAAACTTTAACAGACCCAGCCTGTCATGTCTGCCAAGAGACGCTGGCTGCATTTAAAACACAGAAGGTGTGGCTCGGTGCAACATGAACACAGACTACAGAGTCTGCTCTAACAGCCACATGCACTACAGGTTTAAAACCACCATCGTTAATACATTTGTTTGTCCTTCTGCGTGATTCACAAATATGTACAGAAAATGTTTATTCTGGGCATGTTTATTCCATCCATTGTACAAGCAAACCCTTTTGCTCTTTATGCCCATCTGACCATCTGAAATGGATTCAGGCAAAAATACATAACATACAATACACAGCCTGAGCACACACACACCAGCCAACAGTCAGATCAAACAGTGGGGGAAAGAAATGACTGTATAAGCCAGCAGTGAGAAATAAACAACACCCAGGGTGAGGCTCCTTAAACACAACTGCACACCCTCAGTCTTTAGTTTTGGGGAGTTCACAAGGACCTCAGTGACACCACAACCTAAAAATCCCCAAGCCTCCTTCAAATTCTTGAACCATGTTTAAACTTTGAAGTTTAGGTTGTGTTTTAGCCAAATGCTCAACAAGCACAACTTCAGAAACCAGATGAAATTACCCTTCAAACAAGGCCTCATACCTGCATTTTGGCCTTACAGTTCTATCATTTTAAGCTTTTCCATTTGGGTATACCAAATAAGGTTGTTCAGAGACTTTTCAGAGACCATTTTCTTTTTCTTAACAACCTGCACAGTAGTGGCAGAGAAAAAGTTGCCAAACACATTTGTAATAACGTTAACAGTAATTAACATCTGTGCAGGCCTGGGTTGAAAAACATGATCAGAAATATGTTTTAGTGTATTTTTTAAGAGCTTTGGTACCTGAGATACTATTGAATGTAACTTAATAAAACATATAAATAAATAATGCAAAAGAGATGACATTTTAAATGTTTAAATTTTAAAAGCTTAAAATGTCTTGTCGCTTGCATTTAAAAGGCAAACAATCTTTAAAATGTCAGCTGTGAGTGACATTTATCACTTAAAATAATAAAAAGAATAGCTGAGTGATGAAACAGCTGACCAGAGATGCTTTGTACACTCGTGACTAAACATGTGATAATATTATGCAAGCACTAATCATTTCGTGGCATTATGCTGAGCTTCATGTATATTTAGAAACGTATGCATATCAAGTGCTAGTGTTATAAAGGGGCTTTGATGATACAATGCATTTTAATTAAGAGATGAGAGGCACAAACCCACCTGAGAGCGCTGTACCCCTGACACACGCTGACACAACACAGCACTCGCTCCTGGTTCGTCCTGTTCTCGCCCAGGAACTTACATACGATGTTTCCTCCCAGGCTGAAGCCCACAACTATCAGCTGAGTGTGAGGATATGTCCGCTTAATGTAGCCGACCATGGCTGCAAACTCCCATGTGCACCCTGTAAGGGAAACAGTTACCAATCAATACATAACACCTCTGTAGCACAGAGATTTTTTTTCTCTGCTCAGCAGTTCCAGCTGAAGGTGCCTTTATCTCAGAGTATTACATTTGTGTCTCTATTGACCTGTAAAACAATCTCAGGTCTCAAATCTTTTATCATCTCTAATTCTGGGAGCTTTGGGTTCACCCGTCAGCTCTTATAGCCTTTTAGCTTTTAACCTTGAAATGATGTGCAGACATTTGTCTAAATGAAGGAAAACTGTGACATTTAAATATCATTAATTAAACCAGATTACTTCAAGATGAAGCTAAGGTGCCACAAAAGAATATAATCTTTTATAAACCTCATATTTAGCTGAATTCTCTGCTGTGAGAATGGCTGCTGAGCTTTATAAGCTTCAACCAGATAACATGATGAAGAGCAGAGCAGCAGACTGAGCCGGAAATTACGTTTTAAAAACTGGGTTACACTACTGTAATCTGATTATGAAAAGGTCATTCTGACAGGAGAGTGAAACTGAAGTCGGCTCCTTGGCCTCACCGTAGGTAAACATGCGTGGAGAGGTCAGCTCGATGTTGGGAAGAGCTCCAAGGTGGTTCAGCACTGAACAGCGGTAACCGTCTTTCTGGGCGTGGTCCACGAAGGTTCGGATGTAATGTTTCTCACTGTGGTTACCAATGCCAGGGCATATTACCATGGTGATGTCATCTGGTGAAACAGGCAGATGGATCAGAGAGATATTAGCCAGAGAGAAATATGTAAGTGTGCCACTCTCCTTAGCAGCACGACATTAGATTAAATGGGGGGAAGCAAAGTACTGCAACCAATCCACTATAAAGGATGAAGCCTTTTGTCTGTAATATACAGTAGCTTTAACATCACAGAATGAAAATAGTAATTATAATAATAGTAATAATTACTTAAACTTTGTGAGAGGACCACAAGATCAAAGTTGGTGGGGTCAGAGGTCAGCCACGGCATTGAAATAAAGGAATCCATCTTTAAACTGTCCTCAGACAAATGCATTACAAACATGAAGCATTCAAGATCAATTACTTATGAGGCATTGTGAAATCAAAAGCTAAAATGGAAAAACTTACATTTTCAGATGGACATTAGTGACTCCATCCTACCAGTAACTTTATCAGTCTGTTTTCCACAGATCTCAAGTCAAGTTTATTTATATAGCCTAAGCCCCATGACACCCCCTATCTCTGGCCCTCGAACTGGATAGGAAAAACCATCAGGAGCAGCATCTTACTTACACCAAAAGTCAGTTGTTGCCTACTCTAAGTTACTGTAATTCGTTGAGCTTCCTTTTAGCAAAATGTTCTGATTGAATTTGAATTCCCTCTGGAAAACAGATACACAGCATATGTTTCTGGGGCTTTCAATGTGAAAAGTAAGATTAGATGAAATGGGTCTGGTATGGGCTGCTTTTGTCAAGGCAGAAAGGAGTTATTAAGTTTGACGTCTTGGTTTCGGACTAAGGAGTCTCCATGCTGTTGTTTTATAATACTCACGTATAGACAAACCCATAACACTCAGCTACATTGTGTTATAAGTTTTTAATAAGCCTGCTACACACAGCATGATTGATTGAGATACCAATTCATCTTTCTGTGTAATATTCACATTCTGAGTGAAAGTAGTAATGACAAAAACAGCTGCTCTAAAAATGTAATATGCAATTGAATCAAAGAAAGAAAAAACAGTGTGTAAAGGCCTTAAAGACTACACAATATATGAGATTTCTTTTTGGCAGTAAAGAGCCAGTTAGTCATAATATAATAAGTATAATAATAATAATAATAATAATAATAATAATAATAATAATACATTTTATTTATAGAGCGCTTTTCAAAATACTCAAAGACACTTTACTGGTCAAATAGCATACAACAACACAAATTATCATCTAATAATCAAGTATCATCTAACTAGCAACAATCAATAAAGACAAACTAAAAGTAAAGAAAAACGAGATCTTGATTAAAGGCCTCACCTCCTGTTCGATGGTCCCCCAGTGGCTCAAAGAGGTCAAAGGTCGCAGTGGCCCCGTCCTGCATTGGTAAGTACTTCCTGACTCCACTGGGGTGAGGCGAGCTCACCCGGCCAAGTTTACCATACAGTGCCGTCTGGAGGTGACCGCTCTTACCCCACAGTAAGGGAGGAATGTACCTGGAAAACACATCAATTAAATTGGACTCAAATTTGAGCTAGAAACATGAGCTTATTCTACTAATGCAATCAATAAGAGCAGAAGGTTATTGCCCAGAAATAACACCAACACAATGCTGTCCTCCACAGATATATTTGCATTGGTGGTTAATGACGCATACATGAACACTCTGGCACATAGTTTGCATACAAAGTCACATTTCTGTTCTCCATGCTCCCAGCAGCCATCAATGTTTAACGTCAGTCTGTTACTATGTTTCCATGTGTACTTGTATTCCAGTAACATATGTAGGAGTTAGCTGTAGGAGTCAAGTCTTTGGATTATGTAATGTTTCTCTGAACTACTGTGTCTTAGGTTGTGCGATATCATGAATCACTATCTTATTTCCACACTAAGACCAAAAGAATGTGAAAAACTTGACAGGAAACCCCCCTTATTGGTGCTTATCTAATGTAAAAGAAAACTAAGTCAATGCAATAAAATGAAGGCTGATAATAAGAACTACAGTGATAACAGCCAAAACAACCTTTTGTTTGCTTTCCATGTAATGCTGCAGCCATAAAAGAGGTGTTCAGTTCATGTGACACCATCATTCAGCTATTCAACGGGGACTTTAGGGATATGTTACTTCACAGGTTGAGTTAAAGACAAACCAGACTCCATCTGCATACATATAGTACAACTTGTTCACAGTGTTTGGGGAATTACACTTTAGCAGATATTTTGATTGCCTTTTCCCCACTTTTCTTCAATTATGTATCATTAATTTCTGAAATCTTGTTGCTGACAATGAGGTGTGGGCCATCTCAGAGGCCATTGGATAAACAAGATCAGCATGACTGTTAAATACAGCACAGATGCAATGTGGACACTAGTTGTGTGTATACAGTGCATAAACCAAAACACAGACAGAAAGTAGAGCGCAAAGAGTTTGATTACATCAATAGTTACACAAGACCTTCAACCTTGTGTTGCCCCATCTCTTACTGTGCTTCCTAACATTTACTGCACCTAGAAAACACACTCTTACATAACAGAGCTGTCAGTCAAAAACAGCAGTAGGACTTCCATTTCGTGATAATGTAATCACTTAACAGAATACACTGTAAGTTGAAGCTTAACCACAGGTTTCTAGAAGGTACTCAGCAGGCTTAATCTATGACTACACAAAGAGGATAACCTATCTGGAAAGGAGGACAAGCACGCTGCTAGGCTAGTTGAGATCATCCATAGGCAAACTTCAAACACAAACAGGCTTTTTCTGTGTTGTATTTTTTTCCTGGAATTGATACACTGTAATAGGCCCAATTAACACATTTTGAGTATTCAAATTGACAGTCCACGTAACTGACACTTTCAATTCTTGAAGGAAGAAAAGCATTTTTGTGTTCCTCACTAATAGTCTCATTTTTATTGCAGTTTATAAATATTACTAATGTAAACAAACCTTAAATTAAGAAAAAATCAACTTGTTGTTGCGTGTTTCCGTATGACACATCTTGGGTTTGACAGCAGGTGAGTGCTTCGAATTTGATTTCAATTGTATTGAAATATATACTGAAATAATCACGGTGTGATTTTAAGCAAGGATCTGTACTAAACAAAGATGTTTAATTTGTACGCCTGGACAACTCTGCAGCACCACAATTTTTAATTAAATCAACTCAATATGGGCTTGTAACACATATGTTTCCTTAAATACATGTTGTTCCCCCTGCAGATTGGATATTGCACTAGTCCTTCTTGCAACAAACTGTTCTGGTGGTAAACACAGTGTTGCGTGCTGCTTTCCTTCATAGCTATCGAGTAAGGGGAAAAGGAAACAGATGCATCAGTGTTGTTTGATGAAGCAAAGATCTGAAGTCTAGATCAAAGTCCAGAATTAAAGTCACAGGCCTTTGATACTAGCAACCTGGGAAACACCAAACATTAAATTCAGAAAAGAAATACATAAATAAAGACTAAATGGCTTGCACTGAAAATTTGCAAAAAATGATTGAACCTCTTTACTGCGCTTATGTAATCTTTTCATTTCACTTTAACCTTTTGCCACAGTTTGACTTAATTTAACTATCTGGCAACTGTCTCTTTGATATATTACATAACATCATTGCTGCTTTAACATCCAGAACCCAAATTTAAAAGATGTAATATTGTTAACGCTATCTTTCACAATCAGCTGAGGCGTTTTTCTTTATCAGATTAAACTAACAAAGACCGACCGAGTTCCTGTAGATAAAAAAAACATTTAAGAAAAAAAATTCCAACTCCAAGATGCACTTCAAGAAAGTGTTATTGTTCTCTCTTGTCCTCTCCGTTAGCCAACACCCCTGTGTGCATGTTCCCAAACACAGTTAAACAAACTTGCTGTTGACCCTGGTAACCTCAGAACACTCCTTCTATGCTTTCCGCTGTGTAATTGATCTCTGTTACACAACACTGCGAGGTTACAAATGTGACTTCCCAACAATACAGGGACACAACATGGACGATGCCAATGCCAACATCAACAATGCAGATGGGATCCAGGACTTTGGTTATCTCAGTTCAACTACACACCACAGCATGCATTTCTGTGAGCAAAATATGGCCATTCAGGACAGAATGATAACAAGCCAGGCTCAAATGTAAACATCAGAGGCCTTATGATTCACTGACACTGCAGCTGAAAGGCAAAGGGCTCAGTAACAACGGGTTATATAAGCAGATACTCGTGATGAAAGCTTGAAGGGAGCCACCCTACAGAGCTGAAAGTGTTATACCACCAGCAGAGCCAAGGACATGGACAGTGATGCTCATTCAGGAAAAAACAATCAAGTGTACTTTGTTGAAAGGCAGGCAGAGGGTTTCCCACAACAGACAGGGTCAGAGCCCAGCTGCTAACCTGGTTTCGCCTACACAGGGGAGACCTGCCTAAAACTGCTTTGCAACAACAACCACTGGTTTGCATCAGTTATTCTGAACCCAGATAGAAGATTCAAATTATATTAGATGTCAGAGTTGCCCTGAGGGGGAGACATACATTGTCACATATGCAAATGTTTGCCCTGCAGTGAACGAGTCTATACTTGCAATGCAAATGTGATAAACCCAGTCTACCTTTGGGATAATCCCCAAAACACAGACTGGTGTTTAATTCATGCCAGAGCTATCGGTACAGCCAGAAATCTGTGGTACGGACACACTCAGGAACATTGATGACAGATGGGACCACCGCCAGACAAACCTTCACTCACAGTCCCAGATGGCCAACAAGCAGCGCCATTTCTATGGAAACGCCTTGAGTGACAGACAGAGATCTGAGAACGCAACTCACTCTTTGGTCAGCTGAGAACAGGACTTGAGAAGGAAGCTGTTGAGGAGTGTGTCCTGGTAGGTGAGGTCCGGGGGCGCAGTGGGGCTCTTGAGGTTCAAGCAGCGGACAATGACATAGAGCACTGTGGCCACCGCTGCCAGCTTCATGCCATCGAACATTGCTGGCAGCTCCGGAGAGATGGTGTGCACGTCTGACTCGTGGGTGTGCATGATTATTCTGAAAAACAATAACAATGGCCCACATGTTTCAGTGCTTCCCCTCGTCAGACTTAAAATAAATGCATTTTTAAAAGAAACCTGTACACCATTTTTATTTATCATTGAAATATCAATTCATATAAAAAAGACATCATGACTTGTTTGAAATAATAAATTTTCTGAGGTTCGTGGTTAGCTGTGATTATGTCAGGCATGGGATAAAGCACGGACATCGAAAAGAGACATATCTGATGATGCCTGACTGACCTAAATATTCCTCTTGGTGCCCAAGGCGCTGCAGCAACAGATCTGTGGGAATATAGAGTGGGAGCAACTCCATCAGATAAAGCAGTAATTTATTTAATACGCTCACCTTAATTACATAACAGCTTATGAAGAACCAATAGGAAGTTTTGCTACATAGAAGATAGAGGTGCAGACATTACTTTAAATACATAATTATATTAAGTGGACACTCTGCTTCTAATGCAATGCACCAATACAGTTGTATCTGAACACATTTGCTTAAAATTTACATATGCTCCAAGCATTAAACAAAGTCTGTGACACTACAAAAAAAACAGGAACTTTAAAGAGTACACAAATGCCACAGTGTCACCTGTCAGCAGAAAAAAAGAGAAGCTGTGCTGCAGGTTGCATAAAAGTATTTTCCACTGTACCACATACAATTACCATAACTGGAAACTCTGTGTTGCCATCATTGTACAGAGATAATTATATAAAACACAAGAATAAAATGCAAACCTGAAATTTGTCTTCTACTTACATTTTATGTCCAAGTTATCCTTCAATAACAACTCCAAAAGTCTGAAATGTGAAGTCACAGTGTTGTGGTCAAACCTAAAGACAAACACAGAAAATGCATTGACTCCTTGATTATGGTAACTGGCCAGTATTAGTTTTAATATTTTCCTAAACCGTGTTGAAAGCCTGATCTCAATGCTTTGACTCAAACTGACACCAGTTAAGCTGCTCCAGAAAGCATATCACTACAGTGTATCAATCATGAATCACTAGTCATATGTAGAGTAAAAACACTACTCAAAGCCTCACATTTATAAAGAGTTACTACCTTTTCTCATACAGGTCATTCTAATTGTAATAATTTGGTGTATTTTTGGCTCAGTGATAAAATACCTACACATTAATTCCATTTAATTTAATGTATGAAACCGCTTAACACCAGTGTCAAACTACCTAAAAAAGTCTTAAAGTGTACACTGTCTTACTCTACCAATCCTGTATATAATGATCTCTATCCTGGTAATAATAACACCACCAGTAACATACATATCACAATCATAACAGCAATTTCTCCAAAAGACTTAAGCATGCTATTGCATCAAAAATATACAATTTCATATCTTTTGGACCATAATTATTACCATAGCTGCATCCAAAATTTGGAAACGCTCAGGTAAATAATAAATAAACAACAAAAAACAAACAAACAAAAAAGCTTAGAGAGAAAACTTGCGACAAAAGTCCACTTGGGAACAACTACATAAGATCTAGGAAAAGTCACTTAATTCTTTTGATGCTTTCCAAATTGATTTCACATTTATTCGGCCAAGGTGCTGTACCTATAAGCCTTGAAATGGTAGAGATAACACTGAATACATATCAGAAAACACGATAATGTTTGCTCTGTTAGTTTATGAGTGGTGTGTTGCCACAGAAGGGATGTCACCTCCACTGCCCTCTGAAAATGTGTACTTAAGATTATCACCCACAAAAGAGCTGTCTCTCAGACGTAACGGATTCATACAAACACCACCTGTAAACACAACTCAGATCCAAGCATCGTGCCAGAATGATCCCCCAGCTGCATAACATTTGCTTCATTAAATGACCCGCCCTAATACCCACACTGTAAACAAATCCTGTCAGCAACTATATCTGGCAGTAGTGTCTAGCTAAAGCCAAGAGAAACTGTGTTTATTATAAGACACGCTGTGTCACTTAACAAACTATCCAATTTGGCAGCATCGGAGCAGCTGCTAACATTAGCCCTTCCTTCTTTGTCACGACTCACAGCAAGCCAGAAATGAATTCACAAACACAAGAGCACAAATACGGACGTTGGTTGCCGTTACATAGCTAAACAGGACGAGAAAATGGTTATAAATAGGCACATTTCTGGACAAAAACGGAAGCGCATCCTTGCTATGTTTGTCTGAGAGGAGGCCGACAACCCCCGCCGCATCTTCGTTAGCCCTGCTGGTCCAGAAAATGAAAACCATGTTGCCTTTTGGACGAGTTTGCTGGCCACCCTGAATATTTTACGCAGTAACTTCACATTTAGTGACAAAGGAACAGCTCAATTACGCGTATTTTCTTCTCAATCTGAGTGTTATTTAGCCTATCTTAGGAAGCAGAACATTAGAGCATATTTAACGGTCATATTTCTACAGTTAATTACCGTTTTAATGAGGTAGCATCATCTGAGCAGCGATAAACACACAGCAGCATCTTTAGCTTACCTACCTCAGTTAAGAAGCAGTGAATCCGCTCCAGGTCGTATTTATATTCGTGGCATGTCGTTTTGTTTGTGTTAGTTTGTGTGCCTCTAAACCACAGCTGCTGGATGTGATTCATAGAGCCGAAATCTAGCTACACACTAGCTAAGGCAGCAGCAGCAGCTCTGTCATGTCCGAGTCCTCTTCCTGGAAGAGTCTAGAATTTGCATACCGACGCTCTCATTGGTCAAAAGCGATGATTACGTTGATATCGAGCTAGTTATCCACGCCCCTTATATGTGAAACACTACAGTCATTTCTTTACATAACATTTTTGTATTTCCATCATTCAATATATTTTTTAATGTAGAATATTTTTTAAATGATACATTTCTAGAGAAGAACTTTGCCGTATATTTGCACACATTTTATAACAATAATAATTTCCCGAACGTGCCAAGAACGTGAGCTGAAACCTGTTACATAACGTTTCCACTACACTGATCTTCATGTAATGGCATGTACCAGCAGCGAGTGTTACGATTTATCGGCTCGCCAGATACCAGCAAAATATCAGTAAATACAACTGTAGTGTCATGCCCAATTTCATACACATCCTTAATGTATGTACAGTCTGTTGCTGTTTAGTATGATTTTGGTGGATTTGACCTTGATTATTGTGTCATGCATAAATAATATGTCCAGCACAACAGGCTCATTTTTGAGAAAAAGAGACCAGTAATAGTCGACTTAAAAAATAAACCACCATGTCGAAGTTTCAGAAACAAACGTAGCCAACTTCTAAGGATTAAAATTAAACGACCTTTCCATTCTGTCACTTCACTAAACATTTCTAGGTGTTGAACAGATACCGTAATAAAAAGAATCATTAACCCTTAATAACAAAGTATATTTGGAAGAAAATGTGATATTTCTCAACCTACCCGTCACCTTTGTGGGCCAGAGAAAGGACTGACTCCTTGACAAGTTTGCTACAAAATATGGTAAATATTTAATGAAGTGACCAATGAGTCAAAAGTTCATTCTGGCCAGTAGAGAACAGGGGAAAACTCGAGAAGATGCAGAGCTTGTAATTATAGTGCAACATCCACCTGATGGCGACAGAGAGATGTTAGAGAGATTATGTTATGAAGCTTTCAATCCTGCATAGATATAGAATTCATATAATAGTAAATCTAAAAAAAAACAACGTTTAATTATGCCTATAGGTTCCCGGCAAAAACAAAAAAAACAGACAATAATTTAACCAAAAATAGCTTACAGTCTCCCCGTATGCAGTAGGCTATATGACTTACTATGTGTATTTACAATATTTACAACCTTCTTAAAACCCTCTGCAAAAAAAAATAAAATTGAGTAAAATAATTTTATTTAGAAAAAAATATTAACAATACCTCTGCTTCATTATGATACAAAATTGGCAATTATACACACAAAAATGGTAAAGCCTTTGAAATTTTAGTTTTTGCCAATAATCCAAAGGTTAATGAACAGTAGCCCAATGTGTGGCATTCGTAACATGCTCTCAGCTAAAGTGGCCCCAGGACTGGACTTGGTTGAGAGCTGTGTCTGCAGCATTCCTAAATAGTTGGCAAGGGTCAAATGCAAGGGTTTTCCCACGAGGATTAATTCAAAGTACCAAATCACTTCAATGTTCACGCTTCTCTTCCTAAATGGATGTTGGGAGTGGGACCTGCCACCTGAAGAATAAAGCCTTTCAGAGAAACATGACAATTATTTAATGATTGTATGTTCACTCTGAGCTGCAGATATTAACATTTTCACCTTGGATGACAAAAAAAACCCATGTCAATGTGGGGGCAGTGGTGCCTTCAAATGTTCAGCATAAAACAGGTTATTTAATAACACGATTGTTTATTGTGGGTGAAAAATCACTCCCAAAGATCAAAGGTCAAAAAGTGTTTCTTTATTCAAACAGTGCACAAAATCTCACACAACCCAAAGAGTTTGTGGGAGAGGAGCGCCCAAAACAGAGGAATGCAACAGTATTTAATTTGATTTAATAATCATGGTAGAGGAGACGCCCAGTTTGAAGTCATCAACAGATAAGTTATCTCCAGTTACTCAACAAGAGAAAGACTAATGATACTATGTGATGTATTGGAGGCTCATAACTTTGACTTTAGATCAACAGCGTTTATTTATTTTAAAGATCCACCAAAATCTCCTAGTCCAGGATATATTGGCCTATATGTCATTATACAACATCATTATATAGCCCAGGCTGTATAGAATAAAATATCACAATAAAATCATTTAGTGCCTGAATTCTACAGCATTCATTAGATATACACAGGTTATGAGTAAGACACTTACAGAGTAAAAACAAAAATAAAGAACTGTTCAAAGATTAAACAATTAGTCTACCATGAATTAATATACTAGGAAACTGCCTTACTGTCTGTGTCTGTTTACTGACCAAGCTCAAAACTCTCCGCCCATATAACGTCACATGTCCTTAACTCGGGTATTATCGACAAATCCAGGCTCCTCATTCATCACTTCGTGCTTCCTTTATTTCCCAGTCGGAATTCCGACATTTCCGACAGCACTTTAAAGCAGCATTGGTTAGAAGTTTAGCGGCATCGCGTCGTTCAGCTCCGGACAAACAATCCTGCGGAACAAACAAACTAACAGTAAACAAATATGAAACGCCTTGGCCTTGTAATAACACGGACTTTTACAACATTTACTCTGCTTCTTTGCCTGTCCTCAGTCAGAGGTAAGTCCTTTTTTAAACTACCTACATAAATCCGATGAATCGCATTCATACTGTTGTTTACTTGTGGAGAGCACACAAGTGCTCATAGGTTTCTGCTTCTCACACCAGACTTCATTCACTTTTTCCACATAACCGACAAGAAGGCGCTGGCACGAAACGATGACACCTAGTCTTATTTTCCATGAGCTTTTCTTTCTGTTTCCCTGTCCGATGTTATTTCACCCTTCATTTCAGAGGTCTACTGCTTCTTTTACTAACTCATGCAGGTCAAGTTTTGATTTTCCTACTGTGTGTCAACGTCCCTTGGTGATGGGAGATGTGTGTGTGTGTGTTGCACAGTAATAATAATTAGCTCTACACTATTCTCTCCTTTATTTATCACCAGATTACTTTAGGATTCAGTCAGTTTTTCTAAAAAACAAACAATATGTAATTTGTAAGTCCTTCATCCCAACATGGCATCTTATTATTGTCATGGTATAATGGGTGTCTAAATGTGAGCCTACTCTGTTATTACATGTCACGCTCTGTTATTATGACGTTTTACATAACACATTAAATTGCAGGTTTCTAAAAATAAATGTTACTAACAGTAGTGACTTGCAATGATTTGCATCTCCAGGGGGTTTCCTGCAAATAATAGATTTGTACACATTATATTTTTGCTTATTTGACCTATCGCTATCCCTGTGGTCACCTTTGTGTTCTAAGAGGTTGTGCAGATGGAGAGGAAAATAACACCATATGTGCTGTTGTCTGGCGCCCACATGAAGCAGCTGTCCGCGCACCTAATTTAAGTTCAACCTGGAAATGTGCCGCCAACCAAGAGCGCCTGAAACCTTTGTTGGGAGACTTTGACTGTCTTTACTCTGGCTGCCATTCTGCTGCTGCCAAGATGTTTGTGTACATTCAGAGCTTGTATTGTTGTGCTCATTAGCCACCTGTCAGTCAGGTGTGCTACGTGTCCTGAGACACACACACACACGAGCTGCTGCACTGTCATGTTGTGTAACTGCTCATTTGTGAGAGAGCTGCATGCATTTGTGCGACCTGGCTAATCCTGCAAGCCCTTAATCCTGCAGATAGACATGCTCCATTGTCAATCACAGCTGCAGAAAAGCAGATCTTCCATTAGAATCAATTAGTTATCAAATATGATATTCAGTATTTATGCAATAGGAAACACTAACTGTCATTATGTCTTGTTTTCATGCTCATAAAGTCATTATTCCTTAAATAAAGAGTTGAAAAAGACAGGAAAACATAGCAACATTTATCAGATTTGTTGTCATGCTGAAACACGTTACTTTTTTTTTCAAAGCCAGTTTGCCCACTCCAAAGAGGTTTGACAACAACTGTCAGATGTGTTTTGGTATGAGTTCACAGCACGGTAACACAATTATTTTCACTGACTGAACATATTTCTGTTTCTCATTAGAAAGAGAATGTCTGCCACATTTACACATGCCCTACAGACCTTCATCACATAGATGCCAAGGAATGATACAAAAACTTCCAGTAATTCCACCTGGGCTTTCTAGGAGCTTAAATAATGACACTGACGTGGCATCTAGTGAGTCAACTGGCTGGTAAAAAAAAAAAAAGCGCCCAGAAAGATTATGAGTTAAGACTTTATATTTCTGACAGTTCCAGTGTGACTCATGAATCTGTGCTGTGCTGCTCCCACTGAGAGTCCATGCCATCATTTTCCTAATCCAGCCAGGATCTGTGACTCAGCACTTCAGGCTAAACTGCAGCACCGCTACAGACACTCAGGCCAGACATCCTGCAACACAGAGGAAACACATCTGATCCATCTTCTTCCCCTCCCAGCACAGATTTTATTAAAGTTCAATGTTTGGCTGAGCAGCAAGAGTTTTGGCGCAACTAAAAGACAATCTTAGCATGTTATATTGCCACTATTTGTTTAATATTAACCAATTGTACACATCATGTTCCACTGTCTTGTCACAGGGAGAATGCTGTTAATGTCATTAGGGGTATTTTGTCTTGGGCTTAGTGACTGAACATTTACCAGAAAGCCAGTGCTACTAAGTGGTGGTGTGGAATATGAAGATGTGGCAATTTACCAGGGAGAGAGTGTCTATGGAAACACACTATTTAATTTAATTATGGGGATTGTAGAATCCTGTATTCTGCAGTTTTGACCTATATTATACTTCAGACTAAAAGGAACTGTTTAAGTCAGAATTAAATACATGTATGTTAATATTTATGAATCTAGTTCATTCAGGTGTGAGATGCAGAGTGTTAGAGATTTCTGGCTTCTCTTGATTACAATGCAACTAGATGGCACATTGCTTGTGGTGCTGGTCATGAGCACAGGCCTCCCATGCAGGGATGCATGCTTCCCTCTGCGCTCTGACTGGGGCATGATTCCTAGAAAGAGACATTGCTGTGTTTATGCAAGCATTTAAATTTTTTCATTAAATTCAAGAGAAGGCAGACATCTCTGTGGCCCATATTTCCAACATTTGGCTACTGAAACCAAAACAATCTTCACTGATGTATAACACTAAATTATATGTATTTTTGATTTTGTGGTGAACTGTCCCTGTTGTTGTTTTGTCTCTGCTGCTTTAGTCCCTCAACTTTAGTGTAGTGCTTAGTGTAACACTAAAACTGCCGGAGGACACCTCCAGAATGTTTCCTCAGAAATGATTTAGTGATAATACCCCCAATTTAACTAATTTTCCCAGAAGGACTTTTGGCTCAAACCTGTGTGTTGAGAGAGCAACAGTAATAGCATAATTAGATCAGGGGACTTCCCTTTCAAAGTGGTTCAAAACAACAACATGTGCATTAGCTGCACTGCACTTTCTACTGTAGCTGCTTGCAAATTGGTAACAAAAAAAAAAACAACAACAACAGACAAAAAAACACCATTGTATAACAAAATGGGTTGAATATGAATTGCATTGGCAGTAGGATTTTGAATAGCTGATGATGATGTAACTTCCTGTTTTTCTTCATCCACTCAGGTGACTACTGTGAGGTGAATGTTTGCCTCAACGGAGGAACATGTGTGACCGGGGTAGGAGATGACCCGTTCATCTGTATCTGTGCTGACGGCTTCGGTGGAGACACCTGCAACCTGACAGAGATCGGTACGGCAAAGTGGAACCTTTTGGAGGGAAAGCATGCAGATAATCAGACACTTTAATCACTAATCCCTCCTTCATCCTCTCAGGACCCTGCAGTCCTAACCCCTGCAAGAACGATGGGTCGTGTGAGATCATCACGCCGACCAGACGAGGAGACGTTTTCAACGAGTACGTGTGCAAGTGCCAGCCCGGCTTCGAGGGAGTGCACTGTCAGATCAGTAAGTTACACATGGATGAGATTCATGAGTCACTTTTACAACTCCACTCACCAAACACTCAAAGAAATGATGGGCCTCTTCTGTCAGGTTTACTCAGACATTCATTCAGTTTAGTCAAGTTGACCATAAACCAGAGGAGTACATTTAATGTAACTAAATCAAAGAAACTAAGATAAATTGTTTTTGTTTTTTAAAAGAGAGAAAAGAAAATTTAGCATATATAGTTTACCTCATTTACATTGATAACATTTATGTAATAACTGCTAATAAATTCTGTTTTTTTAAATTCCAATTAAAACATTTAAAATACAATTTAAATGATTTAAACTTCTTGGTCACATACGTACATAAGCAGCATGCTATGCTTAACAGTAATAACATAAACATTATACATGTAAAATAGATCAAATCTATTCACGATAGTTGCATACATTTCTTATATTTTATTTATCTCATTTATATTTAATCATTTATATGATTTAATTAACTTTTGGTTTATGTTAGAATTACATGACTCAATTAGATGGAAATATTATATGTAACTTAAATGAGAAAACTTGACATTTCTTTGAGTGTAGATATCTTTCAATTGAGGATATATATCTTCCTTTTCAGAGTGTGGACATTTGTCATTCAGGAAGGATTTTATAGCCTCGACAAAGCAGTGATCTAGAAACAAAACACAGCCTGACTGACGGAATCCAATACAAGCAAAAAGTTAGCAAATGAGAGAAAGTCAAGTCAAATTTTGTCCGACAGGAAGCAGAATGTGCTCCACTTTCAGCAGATTTCTCACATGAGGTTTTTCCATCCTGTCACAACATCAGCAGGGAGAGAGATGTGTAGTCAGCTCAGCAGCTCCATGAAAGGGCCTCATTCAGCGGCTTCTGCGGTCATTCGGTTTGGCTAATTAGTAAAAGGCCACTCCAAGTCTCTTAGCATGCAGACGCCCTCCACACAGGTTCAACGCTGAATTCCGTCATATCCTCTTAATATAATGACGTGGAACTATTGCTGAAGTTTAGGTTTATTACTGGGAGAATGTGAAAGGAAGGAAACAGAGGATTATTTTCTTTGGCCGTGAATGTGATTATCAAAATCCTCAGGAGAGAAAGAAGCATATCTGAACTCTGACTGACACCCGTGATTTAGAATTTAAACAACTATAAGATTTGTATGTATGAAAGATAGAATTATAGTCTGAGGAAAAGTAACTCTCCTTGACTTTAATTCATGCCATTACTGAAGAGGCATTTTTTGTGAATGAACAGCTCGTCCTCTCAAAGCCCACAGCCTGACCACCAATTACAGTCTTCATGCCGTCTGGTCGTCTACTCCCAAACATTTTCTAATTCTGATTCAGTCAGACGTCACATGGCCGCCCGTGGGTGGGGAAAAGCCTTCTGGGACACGACTGTGAGGGGAGAGGGCCCATGGAGGACACACTCACAATATTTTGGTCTATTACGTTGGTTTTACTTATTTCCGTCACATATAAAATTTCCACCCAGTTGAGTCAAGTAATTCTAATTTTCTAATAATCCAAAATGAAATGAAATCAATCTGACTTGACTAGACTATAAGTGCTTTGTAATAGAATTTAACTAATCTAACTTAAATTCTATGAGTGCAGCAATGTTCATGTTCAGCCTAAGTATAAGAAATTATGACCAAATTTAATTTTAAACCAAAATATTTGCTACAATAAACATTGAATCCATTGTTGCTTTAGTAAAATGTAACCTGTTTAATGGAAAGCCACCATCCTGAAAAGTGTACGGAGCAAATGTGGGTCAGATGGTAGAGCGGTCGTCCATTGATCAAAAGGTTGGTGGTTTGGCAGCTTACTTGTTATATCCTTTGTCATAATACTACTCCAAATACACTGAATCCCTAAATCTACTATTTACACAATGGCTGTTCCATTGTATGATTTAACTTACTTATAATCAGGTGGTAGCTTCGTCCACTAGTGTGTGAATGTTGACTTTTACTGTAGAAGTACTTGAGTGGTCCCTTCTAAAAGAAAAGCATGATGTAATAAACCCTTTACCAGATGCAAACAGTTTTTTTAAGAATAAATAACATGAGGGCAGTGGCCACATGACCTGAGAAATGTATTGATATAAACCAACTATTAGCTAATGTTGAAATGAATCTCTTTAGCTGGAGAGAGGAAGCGTGCACATGCATCGATTTAAGTAAACCTTTTCAGAGGCCCAGCTCTTTCTGTGGGCTCTCCTGGCTGGATCAGTGTTTGAATGGGGTGGAATCTGTCCCATATTTTGTAAAGCAAATGACATGAATTCATA
>CAFUXE010003075.1:526393-571199 GCA_903364295.1 Serranus cabrilla
TTACACATTTAGCAGGTTTTTCCGCTTCATTCTTACAAATAATTTCATTGTAATTTAATCCTTTTTACTACAAATGTGAAATATGTAGAAAGATGTGTAGAAAATCAACATTGTTTTACAACATTTTTTTATTCATTGTTGGTCTTGAACTGAGATCATTTATTAAATGTTTAAAAAAAAATCTGTGTTTGTTTCTTTTCACGCAAACATGTACAACCCTATCCCATGTCATGCTTGTATGAGCGGATATACTACTGAATATCACGTTTGCATACAAGTACATTTCCCACTTCTGGCTATAGGAGTATAAGGATATTGCCAAAAAACAGTAAACCTCCTATCACTGCTCAAACTAACATGAAAGTTAGGTACAGCAGGATTTGGATTTGACTTGAAGCACTGAGATTTAAGAGAAAAACGTTCCAAAAACAAGTCTGCTGTTAGCTGATTTCCTGCACAACCTGTCGCAGCCACACCTACATGTTGTGAGTCTTCTCAATGCTGGATTACTAGGTTTTGGCCTGCTGTTTTCAACAGTAATTACAACCAAGCCACTCATGTCCCTGCTAAGCTTATATGATTGGTATGTTTGGCCCCTGGCAACAGCTTTCATCTCTTTGAAATGAGTGCAGAGGAGGATGGAGTCCTCCGACACATCTGTCCTCGCTGTTTATGTCTGCTCACTGTATGTGGATGTGAATATTATGTATGTTTTCCACAAAATAGCAGGGTTTCCTATGGAAGATAATAAAATTCATACATACCGGCCTAATAATAATTCATCTTTCATACGCTCCCGTTAGCCTCGCAGTCGGTATTAGCTGCTAATAATGTAAGCTAACAAACTAATTACGGTCAGCGCAGACATTGATACCTACTAATAATGACTAACATATAAATACAATAAAACTAGACTTTCACTCACCAAACAAACTGGAGCATAGGATTCCTGTGCGGCAGTAGTACAGTTCACCACACAGCAAGCGATGATATTTGTCCGATATTTGCTGTAAAATTCTACAACAGCCGGCAGGTAAAGTTAGCAATGAGTTATCTGCGGGTAGCCCCGGGCAGCTATAGCAGCTAGCAGACAGCTAGCGGCGAGTGACGGACAGCTGCGACACCTGTCACTCAAAGCGGAACATACTTAATTATGCAGAATTTCAAAAAAGTAAACCAGTGAGATATAAAAAAAAATTCACCCCCCTCAGAGTTGTCATGGGGGAGGACCTTCACGTTTGAGAGTAGAGCCGTTTTTTGAACCAGGCTGTAAATTAGTGTTTTTATACCGTGAAGTTGGACATTTTTACATTAGGGTCAATGTAATTTGCTCCTTTCTGCAGCCTGGCCCTAGCGGTCAGGCAATGAACTGCAGTTTTTGGCACTTCCGCATAGGCTTCACAGCTCCGTGAAGGAGGCTGCCGCTTGATACCAACAGGTACCAGCACACAGATAACAGAGTTTCAGGACACACAGTACTGAGGGAGGGCGTACGCAGCGCACACACTTTGTTTCAAGGGACACACACAGATAAACACCCCTACACATATTCACATATCTGAAGGTAGCTGTAGCACAAGAAGCCCTTTGAGAGCTACATCCCATGGTCCCATGTTCATCACTTATATATTATTATCTTCGCCAAGGAGGTAATGTGTTTGCCAGCGTTTACCTGTCGGTCTGTCTGTGTACAAAATAACTCAAAAAGTACTGCACAGATTTGGATGAAATTTTCAGAGAATGTGTTATTGGGACAAAGAACAGGTGATTAGATTTTGGTGGTGATCAGTGATCCGGAACACCATCTGGAATTTATATTGCGAATGTGTATTGATTCAGTGGCCATGCTGCCTTCACTGTCACTGTCAACTGTCACCATCTAGTGGATGAAATATTTCAATGCCGGTGTACTCCCAAAATACATGCCTTCAATATAATCCTTCAGGTGTGATCCAATTGCCTTGGCCATGGTCTGTTCTCTCCAAGTGCTTTTCTGGTCTTTTTATGTGAAAAGTAAATTAATTGCATAAAAAGTACAAAGTCACTGGGAAGAAAAGTTGTCTGTTGTCCTACATTAGAGGTCTGAAATATGAAAATGTTTCAGACCTCCAACGTAGGACAATGTAGACAAGTTTTATCCTGCCTGCAGAAAGTCCTCTAAATATCTCATGTCTTAACATAACTTGTCAACTATTCCCTTCATACAACTATTTTGTTTAGAACTACTATCAAATATAAGTGTTTTCATACAGTTTAGTGCTCCATAAAAGGAAATATAGAATTCACTCTGTGGTTTCAGGTTTAGGGAGTAAAGGAAAAGCACTTAGCAGAAATATTAAAAAGACCCAGAGGACTTAATATATTAATGACAATTCTATAATTCAAACAAACCAGGGCCCTGGCTTGTGTGAATTACATAAATGTTATCAATTCATTCATTCTTCTTGTCAAAAAAGAAACACAAACCTGAGATGTAAAGCTTGAGACATTAAAAAAAAAGGCATTACACAAACAGTGTAAGCATGAATGAATGTCTGCCTACCTGTTTCTTAATCTAAATAGAGGCCTGACTGAGAGAGAACTTCTCAAACTTCTTGGTTTAATTGCAGCCAGCAGATGGCAGTCAGGCGTTGGATGCTTTGAGTCAACAATGAGAGCAGAACAAAATGTGCAGTTCCCAATAAATTGCTTTAACTCTCAATTGCACAAATATACAACCTTCTGAGAAACTAAAGGTTTTCTATTCTAATCAGCGCTTGTGCGAACCTTAATTAAACATGATTCCCGACTGTGTCACACGGTCAGATGGGATAGTTGATTTACTAGATTTGCACTAAAATCCGTGTAAACAAATAGTCATGCAGAAAATCAGGCAATCGTGGAAATACAATCAGATTAAATGTGAAGAAAGCAGAATGATACAAATGTGACTGCTGAAGGTCTGAGGTGAAATGTTACGTCAGAACAGTTAGGGGGAAGGAAAAAAACTGAGGAGAACACAGTGTACAGTCACTGAAGTATGTTCACAGACCCCGCAGTATCTCTCAGGTTTATGAGACATTCATATGTGGGACAGTGTAATATTTGCAGTGCCGCTGATTCAGCATCTCAGATCTTCATGTCAGGAAACACAGTGACAAAATCTTATAAAACCAGTCAGAAATGTGCACATGGCCAGGCCAAAGTGAACCAAACAACAGCCCATTTGCTCTCTTTGGCTGAACTGCGGAAGGAAGCAGAAATGTTTTATTTTTGCTGTTGTGGCTGCATAAGTATGAGTAGCCCATAATTGCTAAGGTTAAACCAAATGAAATCCCCATATGATGTGAACTTTATTACTTTTTGATAGGCATGCCATGTTTTGGGAACCAGTGCATTGCAGAAAGCACATATCAGCCAGCAGGATGGTATGTTTTGTATATTTTGTTAGCGCTACCTACTCAGCTTGACTAGCAAGGTGCCTCCGTAATTTAAAATAGAGAGCAGACTCCTTTGATTATCTCCTGGTACAACCGAATGCTGAGGTTACAATTTACTTTGATGAACTGAAATCACTCTGAAAGGGTCAAAGTGAACAGTGCATCCGTCAATCACAGCATGTCTGTCCTAATGCATACCCTGCTTTATCAACTATTTCACAATAAATAGGACCATAATTTACTATCTGAAACATCATGCTGTATTGAAGAAGGCTTGAACCTTTTGAGATAATAAACTCGTCATGGGAATGGTTACAGGTAATAAATCAAGAGAGAAGTTGTAATTTTCTCATTTAATTCGACACAAACAGACTTCTTCTTGAAGCCAGTGAAGTCGCCCCCTGCTGACCATTAGAAAGAATGCAGGTTTTAGACACTTAAGACACGCTGTCTTCACTTTTCAGACACACTGTAGCATCCAAGCTTGATATTGTTACTCTTTTTAGGTTAGAGCCATAGACTGTAAAAATAAGAGCAACACACCCTCATTTTGTCTGCACATCCTGAAACCAGCTTAACATTCACTGACTGACTAAGTTGATTTTGATATGTAGATTGCCCCAAATGGCCATGTGGGCTGCAGAATATCTGCATCTGCAGCTGAGAGTTCATTTTCAAGAATACATGTGATTGTACAATGGAACCACAACAACTGAGATTCATTGAAAGGAAGCAGACTCACGCTCTGAGCTTCACACCCATGACTGAAAGTGCGTGACACAATATTTGTGTGAGTGGATACACTAATAAGGACATTTAAGGTCACTTTACAGCTTCAAAGAAATGTGCTTAAATGGAACTAAATAAAAGTCTGCAATGAAACGTGAGAGAATAACAGACAAAAACACAAAATCATTGTTAGATTGGGTAGTTCATTTAAAGCACAGTTGCTCGGGTCAGCCCCCAGAAATAAAGCAATGTACTGCTGTGGACAGGCAGCAGGAAAAGGTATTTTATTTTAGCCAACTGAAAAAAGCCCACATAGAAATCTCAATACGAGTTTAAGTGAATGCTAGCTGTTGAATATTTTAACACTTTTCTTTTTAATCCGACAGCACTGTCAAAGTGTTCCTTGTTCCCATCAAAGTCACCGGGCTCCATTGACAATCTTTTTTAACCTTGCATATCACATTAGTTTCTGGTCATCTGCTGCCTCGGTGGATTTGTTTTCACAAGGTGAAATTACTGTTTAGTCCCTGGAGTCTGGGGACAAAATCATAGATAATTCCGTAACTTCCATTCCCCTCACTTATACCTAAAGATAATATATATTATATGTCTGATGGCTATGCAAAACTATGAAAATATTCTACATATGTTTTACACTTAAACAGATTTTGTGAGGTGGCTTAAATACATTTTGCTTTCCCTGTCCACAGCTGCATGTTACTTAGCTTCTGTGTCTGTACTCCTGCCTGCTTCTACAAACTGGGGGCTTGTTGTCCGCCATCTATTGGGGGTACACTGACCGGATAAGTACCTCATACACTTACAAAAAATCCAACTATCCATTTAAAGGGCACATCTAATCTGATGAATGTTTGACTGTGAAGTCACTGAAATCTAACAGAATAACAGAGTAAGTGTAAAGTAAACAGGGTGGAATAATGATATCACACACAATGTCAGCTGTTGCAGTGATCTCCCAATAATGACTGCATGGGTCAACATCACGGGAGTGAACAATAATGAGGATTCACAGAAAAGGTCTTCCTCACCAGAAATTAATTGCATTCGAAATATGATTATGCATGACAAGTGATGCTTCCATTTCCAAGAATACCTCCGTCACATCTTATAGGTGATAGTATTGTTATTGTATCATGCAGTAGTCAAATGAGAAGGCACGAGCTCGGTGAAAAATGTTCATCTGGCTTCTGGGCCCATGAAGCTAATATTGTGGAAGTGGAAGTCTCACAGCTTGACCCCCTTAAAGCTTCTAACCAATTTTAATCCATATATATAATAGTTTTTATATTGTTATAGACTTCAAGTAATCCAAAAAATCTCCTCCAAATTGGCACAATGAAGCTGAGTAAAACTATGAATAGAAAACTTAAGAAATTCCACTTCACTTGGCGACTTCCTCTTCATAGCTGAGGTTCTCGAGGGTGTAAACCCCAGCATAAGTAATATTTTGGTGCAACCTCAGGAAACTGTGTCATGGAGCTGGTTGGGAAGTTTTTAAACAAAACAGATAGAGGTCAGCAGCAGGCTGGTTGCATAAAGACCACAGCAATGTGAGTGTGTCCGGAGATGTTATCCTTTGTTTGTGTCAGTGTCACTGATTCAGACACTAAAATGAATTGTTTTCTATGTCAGTGTGTGCTACCTTATCATGTATATTATGGGTGAACTGGTGTGTAATGTTGTTTAGTTAATAGCTGATAATGCTGCTGTATGCAACGAGGCCAACATGGACAACAATAAGGGGAAAACAGTGACAGGTCATCTGCACCATGCCCACACAATCCAAAGTTGCCCTATAATTAACATGTGCCTGTTAAGGTCCCAGTGGTGAAAAAGAGGCCCTGTCTTCCAATAGGTTACATAAGTTAAATGCTATAAAGCAGTTTTTATACTTTGAAGTCTTACAAATGTATTTCAGATAGCAGCAATACCACAATATAAAATTAATTAAATAAATAAAAAGTGTGCCTTTAAGATCTTAAAGAATTAAAAGTAAATTAAAATTTGCTACTCAGTTTACAGAAAATGACCACTGTCAGTGTTATTATAGGCCTATATTACATGTTATCATATTATACTGTATTATTTAATAGTTTATACAGAAGCATTAATGTGCATTTTTCTTTTGTACTTAATTGATATGCAGATCACATTTGTTTTGATGATGGAGTGTTGAGGTGTGCGTAAATACTACAATATTTGCCTGTAGGATTAAATAGATAAAATGGAAATAATTAACCATCCTATTGTGTTCAAGTCATATTTGACCAATTTTCACTTTTGTGAGCAAAACAGCTACCTCCTTACACCCGTAGCAGTAACTTACAACGTACAATGAAACCCTTATTTTAAAGCCAGTTTTTTAAATGCAAATAAAAAAGTTCATAAGTTAATAATAAACATACTTCTGAATTGGTGTTTTAAAATAAACACCGTAATAACTATATAATAAAATATGAGATGGTAAATAATAATGTCTTTAATATAAGGACTGTAAAGCCTCTGCTCAAATTGAAAAGTACAAAAATAAATAAGGCAAGTGCAGCCTTACTTGTACTTTTTTGTTCATTTCTTTAAAATTAAGATTACATCATGGGATGAGATTAGAAGGTGTAGTGTGGGCGGAGGGAGGAAGGGGGATGGATTTGAGGTAACACTCACTCCTGATTGGCTGTCGTGGGTTTTCTGTGCGGTTCGAGGTGTTTAAATAGCCAATCACGTCTCCTCTGTACAGTACGTGTAGGAGCTACAGTGAGCTGACTGTCCTCTCTCGGTGGAAGACCGCGTCCGAGTGACATCTCGTCTCCGCTCTCTAACTCACTTAACTCAAGTGCCATGGAGGACTCAAGTAGTTGACGTTTCCTGCTGCAACCTTCTCTTTTTAAGCTTTCTTCCCGTCTGATCATCACGAACTGGTTTTATTGACGTTTCGACCTCTCAGCGACTTTTTGTTTTACAAGCTTTGACCATCTGAAATCATGAAGTACATCATCGGCATCGGCGGGTGAGTCCCAGTCGTTATAACGAATGAATGACCGGAGGCTCCGCTAAAGCTAAAGCTAAACTAGCTGGCTAATCGTAGCTGCTAGGCCGTAAAAGCCCGGCACACGTGGAGAGAGGGCGGTCATACATCCGCTAAATACGGTTTTCTTTTCTTTGTGCTGCTCCTCGTTGAAATGTGAAAAAAAATATGACTGTGTTCATTTGGCAGATTTCTTAAAGCCTTAACCCTGTCTATTATTTTCAGTCCATGAACAAAGCTAAAGCTATCAGTTACAACCGTGTAATATAACTAAACCCGCCATATGACCGGGTGACCCACCCTTTTTTTTAATACCATGTGGATGTATGATAATGAAAATCCACTTTATGTGTACATTTTGTGCTAAAGTGCAAAAACTACTCTGACGATTGCTGTCTATGTTTACAAACTGTTTGTTTTGTTATTAAAATCAGTCAATATTAACCGGATGTAACGGGTAATTACATATATTAAATACAATACCTGATCTGGAAAACGTTTAATGTATAAACCCTTTTTATATTTTTCTATAAAAATAATTAAAATCGGAATTAACAGTTTTTTATACCATGCAGAACCTGGAAAGTCAAATGTATAACAGCAATGTCAAATGAGCGTGTCAGATACAATGTCTGATTGGCTAATCATTAATCGACTGTGACTTTTACAACTTTTTATGTGGGTTGCATTGTGGATCATTTATGCATTTGTTTTTATTGTTTTGTCCCCTGCAGCGTAACCAATGGAGGGAAAACCACCCTCACCAACAGACTGATCAAGAACCTGCCCAACTGTTGTGTGGTACATCAGGATGACTTCTTCAAGGTGAGCCACACACATATAACTCTTTGAATTTTGGATATAGTTCTATTTTTAAAAAGGGATTGCTATGAGTAACACAAGTTGGTGGGGTGGTAACACTTTGCTGCCTGTGTTACTAGATACAGTTAAACCGAGTGAGTAAAATCACTATCAGAGCCTTCCATATAGCAGAGTTTAGCTCTAGAGGAATGTACCTTGGTACATCTTATCAATGTATGTTTCAGCCCCAAGATCAGATTGAAGTTGGTGAAGATGGCTTTAAGCAGTACGATGGTAAGCCTGGGTTTTTACGAAAGGGTTTGTGTGTGTGTGGGTTTCTGTGTGTTGTATGATTGCCTCTGCTGAAACGTTGTCTGTAATCTGCATGCAATATAAACAAACATTAATACTGAACATGAGTTTCTTACATGCTTGTTTTTTGCAATTTTCTATATGCTTCTCCTTTTCCTTCCATCCTCCTTCCACGCTTTTTGTTCCTCAGTTCTTACTGCCCTGGACATGGACGCCATGATGAGTACGATCTACGCATGGTTGGACAACCCAGTGAAGTTTGAGAAGTCTCATGGTGTCAACAACACCCTGGATACTGAGATCGTCCCAAAGTCTGACCATAAGGAGGAGGAGACTCACATCCTTATTGTGGAGGGCTTTCTGCTTTACACCTACGAGTAAGCGCTCATTATAAAACTGTTCATCCGTTTCTCTCTGTTTAAGAAATGAGACCAGTACGCCTTGACATTAACTTGTCACTTCCCTTGCAGACCTTTGATCGACGTGCTGAACCAACGTTACTTTATTTCCATCCCATATGAAGAATGCAAAAAGAGGAGGTGGTAAGTCCCCTGGTGTTCAGACACTGTTTTTATCTGGTGTTTATAGTCTAGTCTGTGGTTTTTATTACTGTATGTAATTGGTTTTATGTGTCTCTGCAGCTCTAGGAACTACACGGTGCCAGACCCCCCCGGCCTGTTCGATGGCCACGTCTGGCCCATGTACCTGAAACACAAGAACATCATGGAGTCATCAAGTGTTGACATTTGTAAGTGTGCATTCTTATATTGTCGCTTTGTTTTTTATTTAAAAAAATGACACTTTCTCTCATTAATTAAACTGTGTATTTTGGATTACAGTGCAGCTAGATGGAACCAAGTCAAAGGAGCAGCTGTTCAACTTTGTCTATGGTGACATCCTGAACAACATCCAGATTTCTCTTTAACAACAAAGGTAAACAAATCTTCTGACCGTCCCTTTATAAAATCTTTGTGTCCAAATGTGGATTCCTGAATGTTTTTTTCTGTGTTGCAGGTCATAACGATCGGCTAAAAGGAGCACTTACACAGCCTGCAAGCAGAACACCGCCTTGCCTTAAGTTTCTACCTGGCAGCTCATTTAGCTGACTGCTATGATTTTTGTAAATGTTTTAACTCATGGCATCAAATGCTGGCATGTTTTTTTATATCTACCATATTTATTGCTTTGTTACAGCCTACACTCTAAGGAGAGTAGATGGATAAGTTCAGAGGATGGTTGCACTTGTCAATAAATGATCCTTCTGCCAACTAACTATCATTTTGGAGTTGTCTTTGCACGTGTACAGCCCACATTTATAAATGTTGTTCGCTCTGCAACACATGCTGCCCTGTGTTGCTGCTAAGTTGAGCTACAGGCAGCAGACGGCACTCACTATCTTGCTCCCAGGCAACAGTTGGTGTGAGTGATAAGTAGAATCACAAGTTCAACCTCGTGACCTCGAGGTCTCCTTATCTATATTCAGACACACTTGTGCGATTTCCCTGGAAGCGTACCCTTCAGAGTGAACTACTTCAAAAAGCATGTTTACAACCCTGATTCCAAAAAGTTAGGCTGCTTCGCAAAACAAATTCAGAATGTGAGTGTTTGGGTTAAATAAGTCATGAAGAATTAGAAGATCATTGCATTCTGTACATTTTAGACAACTTTGTTTTTTAATTGGGGTTGTGCTAATGCCCTTGATGTAGGGAAATACAGTAATTGAATTTCATTCAATTATCTCAAGTATTCGCACACAGAATGGATTTCTGGATAATTATTTCAACAGTTATTTTAAAGTCAAGGTGTATGTTTGAATTTAAACAAACAACAATCCTTTATTCTTAACAAACACTACAATATGGTAATTGGCAAATATCTCCCAACCAAAGTGATCCAAACCTACACTCAATATAAACAGCTAGTAGCTGTGGGTATTACTTTCTTTTTGCAAGTGCATTTATAGAAACAGTTTGGATGTGTTAAAGGTTTCAGGAGTATATAAAAGTTTGTATATAAACCATGTTTTGTGTTTTACAAACACTTTATAATAAATGCCTGGTATACTGTGGTTTGGGTGCTGGGTTGTTGTGAACAAAGCTAAGCAGAATATTTGGGAAGGAAAGTAGCATCACATGAATTAAGCAGACCATCACTTGGAGCAAGCGGAAAGTAACATGTTTGACAACCTGATTTCGCCCCCACACTGGTCTTTTTAAATGAATGGCTTTAGAGCTGTGGTTTAATCCCAAATGCAAAGACATTTATTTTAAAGTATGCTTTCCCTCAGTTGCAATAAATAAGCTCAATATTTTATGACATCCTCCATAAAGCTGTGGCAACCTTTTTGATTGCAAACACTGCTTGATGTGTTTTTCCTGCAGGAACATCTGTTTTCATCTGAACATTCCTATGGTTTTATGTGTTTTCACACACACACACTATGTGGTTGATATAATGCATAATGAGGGGGTTGTTTCATTTACGTGTAAGCTAAAGACACATTTTCAACTTTGCATTAGTTTTCATCTGTAAGAATGTGAATCTTTACCAGCTAGTGCAGTTATGCAATGCTATAAAATGCATCAGGCACATGCATTAATCTTAGTAAGTACAGAATTTATTTTCCTGTAATGGAAAAATACAACTTATGAAATCTAATTCAAACTTTCACAGAAGTTATGGGTGTGTAGGGCCCCTCTGAGGGAGTGAAGGAAGTTTCACTCTGTCCTTTCCTCACTCTGCTGTGAAAGTACATTATGTAATGTTACTATAGGCATGTATGGAAGTAGGTCAACGCTGTAAGAAACTTTGGGGGAAAAAAACTCTTGGCCTACATATAAGCCTCCCATTGTGGTTCTGCATGAGGGTTTTTGCCATGTGTGTGCATAAGGAAATATAGCTTGAAGTGTTGTTAATACACTGCATTACATTTGCAGGAAAAGTGGAAGTTTGACAAACATCAGTTTTACTATGCTGTGCTTCATTTTACTACAAAAAAAATCCATGTGCTGTTTTTCAAGTAGTCATTCAACTAACTCACCTTTGAAAACAAACCACATTATATTTTTAGATTTATTTCCATTAAACAGTCACTGTTTTCCCCACTACTCTGTCATTCTGAAATAAAACAATCCTCAAATGTTGATATTACACTGCATGAAGGACAAAGAGAGCATCTGTTGTATTATTCACAGAGCATAAAGTAGCTCTAATGGGTCTCCTGCTCCAGACAGACGGCATGACACAGCGGCAGCACACACACACACACACACACACACACACACACACACGGACACACAGTGAACATCTGTCTTAAAAAGAATGTTTTTTTATGCACTTTTGAGTCATTTTGTTACAGTTCATCATTATGGCTTCACTGTCATATTTTATGCCTTCTGCTGACTTCTAAGTATTTACTCCACCCATTTCCTCTCTGGTACATTACAACATACCTGCTGTACTTTTCTTCACACACACAAATGTCCACTTATAGCTCATCCAGTGTGGCCTGTAACAGTTACGATTGTTTAACCAGAGGACATTTAAACTCCAGAGTATTATTCGAGTAGCATTGTTTGCTATCAGGTCAAGTTTGAATAGTTCAGACCACCAGTACATTCAAATGTATCCAGAGAGAAAGAGAGAGAGAGAGAGAGAGAGAGAGAGAGAGATGTGAGATCAGATTACATTCCATCCTGGGAATTTTCTGCAGCCTACTTTAGTTTCGAGCAGGACAAATACAAACATACTTCATCCCATTAGTTAACAATGCAGTTATTTAGCATGGATCAAACTTTTCAAGGTGGAAAGTTTAACTATGTGTTCATTTTTGCAGACAAATATCAGTTTCTGAGTGTACAAAAGCAGGTTTTCTGTGTGCAGCCGTCTTCATACAACTCCACATTTTAGCAGTAACTCATAATATGCTTAACTTGTATGCAAGAAGTCATTTGGACATGGTGCTAATTTCCTCAAATGGCAGCTAAGTCATTTTAAAATGGGTGTTACTTTACAACGTGTGCAGGCTGGTGAGTCTGGAATTGAATGTGTGAGATAAACAGTTATGTAAGATTGCATGCTGCTAGCATGGCCTCCTTTAAAAAGAAAAAAAAAACCCTCTGCTCTCTGGCATGGCTGTGTTAGTTTTGCTGACCTCTACTTCTGCAATAATGGACACACCAATGTGATGGAGAGGCATGGTTCAGAAATTTTTAAAAACAATGAGCTTAAACAGTATTTTCCCCGTAAAATGGGTCATATATTGCAGAAACTAGGCTACTGTGAACTCATTGTCCTCAGATACAACATTTCATGGGCGAATAGAACCCTCATGATTGACAACATTGTCTTCTGGCACCCACACTGCATCTGGACTACACCCGACCCTGTAGTTTTCTACACCACAACAACCACCATGCTGGCATGAGAGCTGCAGTACTGGCTCTTACTGGATCTTGTTTGTGTACTTGAGTTAAGTGTCTGCCTGCTTTTCTGTCTGCATGGGTGTTCGTGCGTCCGTGCTGCGCCTGTCTCTTACTCCGTCTCCCCCTACACACCTCTCCACAGTGCATCCACAAAGCAGAGGAAGCAACAGTCTGCTGTGGTTGACTCAAATAGACCATATAAACAACACTATAAATCCTCCCTTCAGACCTCTAACTCCATACAGTTAAGGTTTGGATTATCACATCTCCACCTCACGCAGGTCAGACACAACACGTCCGTGCAACCACTAACCATCCTGGCGGCAGAGGTGACTGCGACTCTGTGGCTGCTTGTCTGAAAACAGTTTCTTTGTCTTGCACACAGCTTTGCAATATGTCCCTTAACATATTTCGTCCTGGTTTATTCTGTTTACCAACCAAAGGAAACAACAAGGACAGTGTGCTTTCATTCAAAGCAACCACGACAACTTCCATTTTGTGTTGATTTTGGGGACCCCTGTGGACAGAACCAGTAGTGTTATCTCCGCCTCTCGGTCATTTGTTTTAAAAAGCCAGTGAAACAACGGCAACTTATTTTTAATACTATTTTTCTTTTTTAAACACAGCTGTTTGCTGGATGCACAGCGATGAGGTCTGTCTTCCAACCCCGACGACCACAGAGGTCATTTGTTCCTCCACTCTGAAGCCTAATTTATGATCCCTTGACGTACAAAGCTAGACACATATACAACGTAACCGTCACTGCCTACATACTTCCATCCATCCAGACAGCACTGTAGACAGCACTTTGTAAAATGTCTTACTCATGTCCTATGGTCATGGCTTGCTTAAGGTTTTTGCCACTCTGCCCCCAGTTTAACTGGGACTGCTGCTGTTTGTAAGTTGTCAGGGGTCTTCTGTAGGCCCTGTTTGCATAGGTATCCAATGTTCAGAATAGATAAGCCCGAATACAAGCCATGGGAGGGTTTCCTTAATTAACGTCAGCACATAAGTTAGAACAAGTCAGCAATGACTCTTTGGTTATGGTCTTGTGTCTCTTGTGTTTGTTTGGCCCATCCATCCACCCGACCTGCTCCCTGAGCAGACTTTGTTCCTCTTTATACTACATCACCTGACTTCCACCTTTGCTCCAGACATAATTACTACAGCCACAAGATGTTACAGCCACAATAAATGTGAATATGAGTGGAATCACTCAAAATGGGTAAATATGGCTTGTTTTTGGAGGAGTACAGTTTCATCTTTTGTGGTTGTGTAAGATTAATAATTCATAATTTTGCTATGTATTTTTGTTGAATGGTCAAGTTCAATATTGCCATCCTTCCTTTATTACCATCACTTTTAGTTGTTTTTTTGTTGTTATTTCAGGTCTGAAACAGGCATTTATAATAACTGCGTAGAAATATCCAATTTTCTCTCTGATGGTTTTGCTTGCTTATTTATGTCATATCAAGGCATCAGTATTATATAAAGACTGTTTCATAACCAGTTAAAAACTTTTTGTTGCTGCCTTAATCAAATCATCCTTTCCCCGCACCACAACCACGCTGCCTTCAAAGCTTCCGCCTCAGCCTACGACATGTTTCTATATTTACTGCTTTTACTACAGTCTAAGAGGAGCCCATGAAACCGGCTGTTGGTGCCATAAAATCTTTTGTGACGATTAGGAATGTTGTGAGGACTTGTTTTTGAAAATGCGACCCTCCAAAGCTGACAGGGCATGCAGCTGAGCGGGGTTAAGGCCGCACCTGTGGGCTGATGTTAGGACAGCCTTTCACCTACTGCGGTCCATCCGCTCCGTCTGTGTTTACACAGACTGGAGCTGACCTGACCGCAGCGCAGACACAACAAGACACTCTGTAACCCATACATGGCATTAAACACTTAAACTGTACACAGTCCACTGCTGTTGCAGCACGGAGGTGGTGGAAGCTGTTTTTAGATCCTTCACTTTAATTTAGAAAATATTCAGTTAGAGGTTCGAATGCATTCAAGGTTTTAACTGAAATTAAGTTAGTTAAGTGTTTAAGGCCAATCTTCTGAGGTGCTGTTTTTCATGCATGCATCCACAGTGAATGGAGGGTCTGAAAGAGTAGTAAATCTTTGCTGCACTTAACTAAAGCAAAACTATCAAAATATCCGTTTACAAACTCTCACACAGTTTGTGCAGGATAATCAAACCTTAATTTATCTAGACATATGTGCTCACTACCTGTCAAACACATGCCTTTTCACTACAATAATTATACATTAACCGTCTCACACTTGCACATGTGCACTGCTTGTCCGAACGAGTAGTGCACATGTGCAAGCTTTGTTTATATTTATGCAAGACACTGCAGAAGTGTTTTAAATAGAATATATCTTAGGGACAATGCATGTGTTTGTGAAGCACTGAGAATACGACTATATTGCTTGAGTTTTGGAGCTTTTGTAAAAAGATGTCTTGATATAGTTTTGTTGTTGTGAAAATTGTTCCCCAATTCTCCTTCCACGATGGAGGCATGCAAGTAAAATAAAGTTTTTTTAGTTAACACAGGTTGAGTTATTGACAGTTAAAATATTCCTTTACGATATGACATATAAAGAAAACATAAGCTCATCAAAAGCGATATATAATTATTGAGTCAGTGTCTGTCTGTCTGTCTGTGTGTCCGCTGCATGTGCATCCTGCATGTACATCCTCCATCTTATAATTATAATACTTTGAAACAAACCAAATAGCAAGGTAAAATATAAGAACAACACATTTCTATAGCAGGACCTCCTCTCCTATTAACCCTCAGGTTTATCTTTCCCGGGAGTTGGGACCAAGAACGGATTTTAAAAAATGTCTACCAGTACTTAATAACATCTCCATGTCCAGATGAAGCTCTTTTAACTACTTTATATTATATCAATATACGATATCTTGTAAGATCATCAAATCTTTATCTGCTGGCTGTGATATAACTCCCTCTGAAATGGACGAAAGTACCACAAAATAAAAACACTGAGGTAAAACACTCGGTAAAAACATGTCAAAACCGTATGTGGGTGAAAATATTTAGCTGCTTGTCATTGATGTATAACATCTAAATAAATGTAAAATGATTGGTTTTGAAAGATGTGGTGGTTATATAGTAAACAGTTATGCTTAAATAGGAACTCTGTACCATCTGTTGAGTCACACGAGCCTAATTACTAATGTTCTCCGTGGCCACTCATCCAGACTTGCGTATGTAGTTATATAAGACCTGGTTGAGAAGGGAAAGTAACCTCATTGACTGTCACGTCGGGCAGAAACACCACAAAGAGATATGTTTTCCAGAACCTTCCACCCAGCTCTTCACATGGTACACAGCGTGCAGGAATACTACCACACCAACCAAATGGTAAAACCTGAGGGGAATAATAACATGATGCAACTGTCCTCAGTGTGGGCCCGAGGACCATATCCTGTTATGGTGGGTCTGGGTGAGGCCTGGTGCTGCCAGTCTGAAGCCGACCACAGCCTCCCACTCCTCACCCGTCTGATTCACTGTTTACTTAGACAGGAAGGCCGTCCGCTATACAACATCATCTGCTGCTCCATGTCTGTGACTCGCTTGTGGCTTTGGCAAAGGGGGGTTTGTGTTTTCCCCGACGGCCAAGTTTCTAAAAGCAGACACAAGTTAAAACCAAATGCTTGGAGGAGTAGAGCCCAGCCTCGGAAACCACCACTGCTCTGAGCTGTCTAAGGCCTCATACGCCCCCGTCCTCCTGGAAAAACAGAACGCTACTCAATCAAGAATAACTAATTAAGAGCAGATCCTGGTGGAGATTCAGTTAGTGAAATATTAATAATAAGAAAACTAAACTGGAAAAGAGCAGAAGCCAGTGGTCTGATGGAATTAGTTATTTTAAAGTGACTAAATGCAATAATTATTAACTAGAAGAGAGTGCAGAAGGTTGTCCAAGGTCATGCCCCCATGTAGTGTTAATGATAGCGAAAAAATTATTTTTGTATCCGCCCCATGATTCAGCAGGGTTCTTCCTCGGCACATGCTACACCCTTCCAAATATCATGACGAACAGAGTTTAAAAAAATACGACCTCCTTAGAGGAGATAATTAAGTTTTACGTTCATGGAAAAAGGAAGTAACTGAAGATTCTTTAGATTTGCATTTATAAAATCTTTGACATATAATTATATTCACTCAGTATCTGTAACTGTTTAACCTATAGGTTCACCAGTGGAGCCAGTCCGAGCTGACATAAGGCAAAAGGCAGGACGCACTTTGAACATGTCGCTATCACAGGGCTGACACATGGAGACAGACAATCATTCCTGCTCTCATTCACTCCTATGGGAAATTAAGAGTCATTAATTAACCTGGACTGTGGGAGGAACTGGAGAAAACCCACACTGACACAGGGAAACATGCAAACTCCACACAGATCATAGATATTGCTTATGTAAATATCTTTTAATGGAATCATTTATAAGAGGATCCCTGGTTATTGGCCATATTTTGATTTCACTTTAGCTTTTGAAAAGTTATTTCCTTTAATTATTTTGTGTCTCCCCAATGATTGGAGACCCAAGGGACATCCAAAGGCTTTCCAGGGACTTTATTTGGTCCCACCTTTTGTTCACAAATGTAACTTAGGGCAGTAGTTAATTATTATTTCCATGTCGTTTCATCTGTGGATTATTTTATTTAGGTGCTTTGTGTATAATGAGTTGAAAAATTACGAGAAAAAAAAGTAATTATCAAACTAATTACTTTGATGGTAAATATCGATTTATCTTTGTTCTAATTTGAATAATCTAAAAAGACTTTAGTACAGCAATGAAATCTGCTCATTTTTATTAAATAACATATATTACAAGTGCCAAATTTACCAAACAGACTCACTATTAATAACTGATTGAAAAAAATTACACCTGCAAGTTTTCTCTTTTTTGGCCTCGAATGAGCCTCCGTCCAACTTTGAGATATGACAGAAACGAGTAAAACGTCTTTCCTTTTTTGGCCTTCACATTACACTGACCCAGATTGACAAAAACAACAGCAATCAGTGTTCCAAAAAGTATTCATATATGGAACCACTGTATTTAGACATACACAGAAACCCAAAGTCAAGGTACTGAAAACTATATTCAAAGTGTGGTTTCCGCGGCTCTGCCTGCCACTTTCATCAGTGTGGAATCAGGTTGCCCCTCTCCCTGAATCTGGACCCCTCCGTGCCCACACTGTGGTACAGTTTCCGCTCCAACAAGGACTGGGCGGGGGTGGACCGAGCCATGTTGGTTTTGACTTGAGTTTCCTGCTGTAGTAGTAAGAATAAAATTAGTTTTATGTGAATAGGAGGGGGTGGGACAGACACATGGTTGTGTTGGGATTGAGAGGAATGTAACCTACTTTTCTGTCAACAAACGCCTGTTTATACGTCTGGTTCGTGTCGTGATAATGGTCTATAAGATGTGTGTGAAAAGAAACAATGTTTGTTGAAAACATCTAGTGTTTACCAATTCAGTGACAATTTGAGGTTTATGGAGGAAAGTTGAGGCTGAATTGGGAACCACGAGTCAGTGAAACAACATGAGTCCTGGTGCTCCAGTCGTCCAGCTGCCCTGACATCCAGGGTGATCACGGTATCTGAACACCTGATTAGATGCATATTAAACAGCAGAGTTAAGATTAGGTTTTCAGCCTAAATGTTTGTGCGTGATGCATGAAAGACAGAGACAGAGATTCTATAGGTTTTCATTACAGATTGCATAGGATGAATTCACATTTGATCTTTATCTTTGGTTGCAGGTGTCTTAATCAGTAACATCAGCTTGTGCAGAAATGTTGAAGTAAAAAAAACCTGCCTTAATACAATACATGAAATACATTTGCTGTTCATGGACTGAGAGCTGGTGGAATTAACTCTGGTCTCTGCTGACACCTGGTGGACTAAGAAGGGTCTTACATACAGTTCACATCACCAGTGATGCACCACGTTAAAGAGGCTGTACGTGACATTCACAAGATTCATACAGCAGTAAAACTATTTATTATGTAAAGATACAGAGGAGGTATGAACCTTAATTTTTTTTATCTTCACACAAAAAAAATCAGTACTGGTGCCTCAGTCTGCATTTTGGCAGCCAAAGAACTGGCTCTCGGTTTGGAAATCTGGCTCCAGAGTGGCACCAACTCTTTGCTGGTCTCGGACCATGAACCACTTCCATCAAGGACTGGGGGCGGGATTATCTTAGGGGATTAGCTTACACCAAATGCTAACATTAACGTTCAGTGTTAATAACAACATAATCACCGTCCATGGCAATAAAAACAAGCAGCACGTATGTGTTGTACCAGTCGTGTTTGGATAGGAAGGCTTGCAAAGCCAGGAGCAGAGACGATGCCGTCTGCTGTTGTTGTTATTATGCTTGTGGTGAGCGTATACAGCAACGTAATGACGTGGCTCTCTAGCCTGTGGAAAAGAAACAGGTTCTGAGAAAGTTTGCAACTTAAACCAATTGCGAACCTGCATCAACACCGCCCCAGAACTACTATTAAGTAGGCCAAAAAGAGGTAATATTGGACCAGTAGAAATCAAGGAGGCCTCCCAACCCGCCATAAAGCTTTGGCGACCCATACCCACACCCCAGTGTTGTAGTGCACAGCAACTAAACACAGGAAATACAAAAAAATGTAAGTCACTTTACAACAAACCAGCTTGTGTTGCTTTTATTATTAATTGTACAAACAGAGTTCCAGGCGTAAGTAGTGCATAGAAGCCTTTTGAAAGGTCCGTTAAACAAATTTACAGATGTCGTGAATGGCGGGGGCGAAGTTTGGAACATATTATCCTCCACTCTCACATCATCTGGACGCCAAAAGTACAGTCAGTTAGGTTTAGTGCAGACCTATTTAAACAACATACTTGTCTTATAACATTCAACACTAACAGGGCATACAGGCCCAGTAACAACATATATTAACACTTTAACAAAAAGACAGCAAACGCATTGATTCTCCTCCTGGTCATTGTCTGGCGGCCGCAAAAGTGTCTTTGAAGTAATTTGTTCCAGTCTCAGGGAAGTGCTCGAGTTTGTGTGTGTCTTCAGAGGTTGATAGTGGGAAGTACCAGCATTCAATGATTGAGTCCATGTCTTTGGTTTGTGGTGATGTCGGCAATGTCCGACATAAAGGATCATACCAGACTTTTTGCACGATTTAGCCCATTAACTAAGAATCACATATACCTGCTGCAAAGTGAACCATTTCCCAAAACAGAGGACAGTCTTTTTAAATGGAAATGTCTCAATCCATTTCTTTCAGTAAACACACATTTAAAAATTCCTCCTGCAGTGTAGTTATTGTGATGAGCGTCATTATCCAAGTGAAGAAACAACAGGCGTAAAGCCACCAAATAACAACTCACATCCCTGCAGTTAAGCATCTTTTGCAGAATACTAAGCAGAAATACTGACAATGACATTTAAAGTCTTTTCTGTAACAACATTGGAAACAAGGAGAAGCCTTGTTTAAAGCCAATCACAGTCCCACTTTAACAACTTAATACCATTTCTTTGCAGGAGCTGTTATCTCAATTCATTCTGTAGCTAACAGGTGGTAACGCTGGACTTGAATTTTAACACCACAATTCCACTTAAAAAGGTCGGGTCTGAGCCATGAAACATGCTTGAGATGGGTTATGAAGCATTGTAAAAAATCTGATTTAATTTTTTTTTTTTTTTTTTAACAGCAATTTAAGTTGGACAAGGATAAAACGAGATGTAATATTCGGAGAAGGCTGCACGATTTGGAAAAATTATCAAATTTTTGATGGATAATGCTCGTGTTATATAATCTTTATTTGTTCATAGTCATTTTTGCATCATTGTTCTCACTTTCATCTATTAAAATGATAACTGTGGGGGTTCTTTGAGAGGGAGAATCTGTTCTCAAGCCTGTGGAATAGGATTTGTAGGCCGGCATATCTCTGCAGCACCACTATACTTAACTCAGAAAGATATTTGGACATTGCATGAGTCAATGTTGCAATTTCCATAAAATGTTTATTTATAGTGCAGCCCTTATTTAGTGTGATGGATCACATTTATCAAGCGTGTTTCAAGAAGATTTTGAATGCAAAAACCAAAATGAGTGGAAACGATGGCTGCTTGGATTGCATGGAAACAGTTGACAGCAATCTCAGCTGTATCGCTTCTCTCTGCCCTCACCTTGACTATTTCTTGTATTCTTAGAACTTATGTTTAAAAAAAGAAAAATCTAAAATATTTGTGCTTTGGAAAATGGACAGCAGTAATGGAACGTATAGTTGATATGTAATAAATAGGCTAAAGGCATGGAAAAAGCACCTGTATGGTCCATTAATACGGTAGACATACTTGTGGATCCTAAGTTCTCTTTGCAGGTTTGGCGATAAGCTGCCTTTCTCTCTCCAGCTCCTTCTCACGCTGCTGCTCCTTCTCCAGCGCCTCCTTCTGCTTCTGTTGCTGCAGCTTCAAAGCTCTTTTCTGAGAGAAAAGTCAGTTGAGTTAAGTATAGTGTCAATTAGATTGAGATGTACAGAGGCCCATAGGGGACTTCATTAAAATTATTCTTTAAACTTAATTAAATAGCATTAACATTTTCTACAACAGGTTAAGTCTTTCAAAATAAAATCCTAAATGCCATTTCTATTTTCAAAACATCTGACTTAAATATTGCTTGCATACATGTATGTTGCTTTCACTCAGATAACACACATATGAGAGATGAGAGATACCTTTAGTTTAGTTGTTTTTTCGTGGATCATAATCATCTCTTTCCTTATGTTCACCAGTTTATTGTGGTAAACCTTCGCCTCTGTAAACTAAAGACAACACACACCGGATTAGAAATCATTCCTGCCGGCTGCTCTACAAAACAGAGATGATAATTCAGTTCAAACTTACCAGTGAATTTAGGTCCAGTAAGGCATTACATTCTCTGAACTTGGTGACTTCTTGGTCCAGTGTGTCCAACAATATCAGCTGGTTTTGTCTAATTGACAAAAATAACACGTTTCCATCAATTTAATGTATAAATATATATGTTATTCACCTATATAATGACAGGATACTTAGGGGTAGTGTTGCAATGTCAATGCGGGTCATGTGACGATAGCTATCTTTAAATATATGTATATAAACAATTGTTGACGAATAAAAACGAGACTGAATGTGGTTGACAAAATAAAAACTGCTTAAATGTCTCTTCATTTTAGTTGACTAAAACGAGTCAAATTGTTAAAACATTATTTCGCCCCGTTTAGTTGCGGTGTTATTATTATTTTTGCAGTATTTCTGTTTCCTGTATCTCACTTCAGGGGGTTCATCAGGTCGCTCTGCGCAGTGGCAGGAGACGTCACTTTCTCAATCGAAGAAATTACATTTAGACAACTTTCATGATATAGAAGATGAAAAGAAAACGGAATGTGTTGTGGAAAGAGATTGGAAGAAATGTGACAACCTTGTTTGAATTGTGAAATCGGTTTGGCTAAAAGAAAATGTTGGTTTCATCTATACTAGTAGGTACTGTACTATGTTGACTGGGTTGAATAGAATTGCATTACTAAAAAGAGACTTAAATACAATTTTCATTGACTAAAACTAGACTAAAACATCATCAGTTTTTGTCGACTAAAATGAGAAAATAGTCATGGATAATTCTGACTAAAATAAGACTGAAACGCTCAGACTTTAAGTCGACTGAAACCAGACTAGACTCTGGAGTATGAACGTGACTAAAACTAATAAAAACTACAATCACAGCTTGACACAAAGACTAGATTAAGACTCAAATTAAAACAGGCCACCAAAAACAAAACTAGGAGTGGCTAAAAGAATCCTAAAAATGTGTGTAAGCAGGTTCAGTTAGTTTTACAAGATGTTTAACATATAAGGGAAATGAAGCAAAATGGAATTTAAATCAACAGGCTCACTATGTACTGCCAGCATAAAAGGAACTGGTTAACCCCGTCCATCATGCAGCACCTGCTCAGTTAAGTGGGTTAATCTCTTTGTGTGTGAAGCACATGGCTGACTCAAGTATTTTGTGTCAGGAAACAAGAAATGAGGAAATACTCACGTCAGCTCCTGGAGGGCTCGTTTAGAGTTCTGTAGATCTGGTACGTAGTGAGAGAGTAATCCCTCTGTGAGTTTGTCCACTGCTTTCTTATCCACAAACACGTTTTCTACAGAGGTTGAGCTCTCCAGACTCAGCGATTCCTGCTGGAGATCTGTCAAATATTAAAGATAATATGAACAAACTATTCAGAATCTGAATAGAAGCTGTATTGAAGGCTTGTACTGTCCATCACATATTTCATTTATTTTCGCCAACATAGTCACTGAACAATACAAAAAGTGTGCACTAATACACATTTTCTTTATGAATACGCTTAAACTGATTTGCTGAATATTGTACAATGTCTGCAACAATGACATAGAAAATCTTATATCTCATCTTATATTTCCTGAATCAATAATGTGACTGTGCAGGAGAAATATGGAGAAAAGCTTCTGTGTAATGTGAAGCTGAGGGAGGGGGCGGTAGGCTGGGAGATTTCTCTGTGGAGAATGAATGGCTGGCTCTGTTTTATTACCACCTGTGTCAGCAACAATGGTATTGCTTTCACCTTGTGAGTCTGTAAATATGTATATATGTGTGTGTCATTGTGGCAGGATGTGGTCCTGAAAACACACAACAGGTGTCTATCTGAGGTAATTACATTATGTAATATGCTGTGACACGGACACAGCATAAACAAAGATGCTTTTTGAGCTTGTCTTACAGTATGGGCAGTATGTTTAGCAGGCAGCCCATTTGTCTTGTAAACCTAATCACAAGTTTTCAGGTTCCCTGGAGAGAGTGTCAGAGTGTCTAACCACTCCTGATGATCAACCACTCCTGATTTCAACAGTACTCTTGTCCTCTCCCATCAATTTGTCATCATACAGTTTCTGGAGTTCATAACGAGTTGATTACTTAAATCAGTGGTGTTGAAGCAGGTCTAAAACACGGAGGACACTCCAGGAGAAGATTGGGAAAAGCTGACTTGGTGGACAAGAACAGGCCAATGAGGATGCATGAGCAGCGCTATGACAAGCACAAACTGATGCTGGAAGTTAAAGCCGCCTGGTCATCGCAGGCCAGAAGTGTGCATAAAACGGAGAGCAGGTTAAACACACACCTTCACTGTGTGGGGGTTCACTGTGGGACGAAGGTCCTTCATCTTCCATCTCCTCTACCTCCATAAGCAACGACTTTGTTGACCCAGGCTGCGTTTAAAACCTGAAAAACAGGCACGGAGAAGAAATCCGCACTCACAGTTTTATCAGATGGACATTTTCATCTTATCACAACATCGAGCATTTAATCGTTACGGAAGTATGTCAGCTAGCTTGCTGAGCTGCTTCATAACGTGTACAGACATTAATAAACCACACAATCTGAAAGCATTTCACCTCAGTCAACACCGAATAACCACTTGGATAAATATTACCTGAATATTTAACTGTAACTGTAGGTGTGATGAGTTATTTCGACCAAAAGCAGGAGAAACAGCGGCAAAGATTTTTGGATGTGTTGCTGCGGCTGAAAAAAAAACGTCATGTGACTCTTGCGTCATCACGTGATTGCGAGCGAAACCAAACTTGCTGATGTTACTTCCGAGTGCGGAGGTAGTGTCCCGACTAGTGTTTACACCGGCATTACCATGACAGTTCCCTGATTTAAAGACGTACGCAGTTAGCACAACGTTGAAGTACATCAAAGACGCGCAAAGTTTGCACAACCCTCAAGTACATCTTTAAGGTAAGTTCGGCTTTTATTTCTTAATAAACTGCTACATTAAAAGGCTTGTTTGTGTGTCGTGAACATGTCAGGATAGCTAACCTTTAATAGCTAGCTTGTTACTGTGTACCCGATTTTAAGAGGACTCAAAGTTTATCAGCTCATGTGGGGGGTGTGATTGACTCAAGGACATATCTTCTACTTATTATCAAATCACCATCTTGACACGAAACGTAGTTAGCGCCGATATAGAAAAGTAGCTGATGGTTATGCCCCCTTTTGTTGATTGGTAAGACTGGCTAGAGCTAGGCTATCAATAGTTGGGTGTTTTAATTAACTTTTTATTTCTGATGTGACAGCCCGATAGTGTATGTCAAACGGCAGCCGTCGCTAAAAAACGGTATGCGGTGTTATGTCCCCACTGGTTTTCACCTTAAACTGGTGTCTTACTCGTGTTTGCATCAACAGCAGCTACTGTTTTCTGCCTCTGTTAGCAGATTCGTCAAGTATTCATTAACATATTACAAGTCGCATCTCCTATCTACTGTGGAGAACATCGTTGTATAAATGAACAACAACCTGTGAATCACAGCCACCTGTGAAAAAGGAAAAAGGGGGAAAAAAGGAAAATATATTGTTGCAAGATCGGTTAGAGCTTGATTTGAAGTCACTACATCAAAATTAAAGTGTTCAAGAACCATTACCTATATATTGTGAGCTACTCATGCTCATCTGTTCCCTCTGCCTCCAGCAGTACGTTGAGTAAGAGGCCCCTATAGGCGTCCAGGTCATATTTTGTTATGGTCTGATCTAAAACAACTGGTTACCTTGGGGTTAACATCTAAAATACCTGAACATATTTTTTAAGTTTCTCCCTCTCTCTCAATTGAGGCTACTGTCATGTTTACCGCCCTGTGACCATAAGAAACACATTGTCACAAATAAATACTTTTAAACCCTGACAGAGTAACTCAGATAATAATGTCAGCACTACCTCTCTTGCCTCAGGAGTATCTTATTAAAGTACTCAATTCGAGTATGGAAATATAAATGTTTGATTAACTCAAACATTTATATTATTTATAGTTCTGGTATCACTTTCATTTTTGTTTTGTCTCTTCCAGGTGCTAAAATGGTAGAGAAATCCATGATGTATGCTACAAAATTGTGAGTGATTACCTCAGAGGACAGTGACCTACAGAAAGAGTTCACCTGGATATACATAAGTATTGAAGATGTCAGGTGGGAACCTCTTGAGCAAAGTGCGTTCCGCCTTCAGGAGAGAGCGGAGCGACTGGGACCTGAGCGACACGGCGCCCTTTGACTTCTCCTCCGAGCTGGTGGAGGATGAGACGCCCAAATTCAACAAGCTCAAAGTTGTGGTCTCCGGGGAGATGTCTGACTACTCTGCCGGAGCTCCGTCCAACGGCGCGGCGGTCAACACGCTGGTGGCGGATGATGATGACTCCCTGCTGGATTCCTCTTCCAGCTTGGGCAGCCCGGGGTTAAACATGGACCCATGTGACAGCTGCACCAAGAAGAAGGAGAAGCTCAAACACAAGAAAGTGATGAAGAGGCTTATCATTGCAGCTTTGCTGTATTTCCTTTTCATGACGGGTGAAATTATAGGTAAGCAATCTCAATTTGATCTAGATGTGGAATAAACACAGTGACATCTCCCCAAAAGGTTTCACAAATTTGTAACCGTTTCTTCTCTGGGATATCGTAGTCCTGCAATCCTTGAAAGAGATCTACAACCTGTGGGTTCTCCCTTTTTTTTTTGCATTTTCAAAAATGGGATAAAGGTTAAATAAGCGTTGTTGTTCGCGTGTTAGACAGCATTAAGGCTTTACCGATGAGTCAATCAGAAATGTATGATTGCTGGAATGCAGATGTGCCAGAATACCATTAGAGCCATACCATTGTCTCATTTCGATATTTAAATCACTACCTCTTGATGTCAAGTTTGTGACCTGTTATTAGGTTAAACACACGTTCTTGCTTTCCTCACATTCCCCACATGAGCAAATAAACTTTGAGTCCTTGTGAAAACAGCCTCAGCTAAACAGTAACAAACTTAACTTCCCTTGACTGCAGAATCCGAAGCTAAATTCATCTGTATTAAAAATTTGCTTGTCTGGGCAATTCTGCTGAGATAAGTGCAACTGAGTAATCTCAATACCTAACAGTGATCAAACAGAGAGAGACATTGATTGTTCCTTTCACTTACAGTCTGTCACGTAGGAAAACAAACTTTATTAACCCCTGTGAAGTGGGTTTCCAGCAGTGTTTTATAGCAGAGTTAGGCTACCTAGAGATAAGTACCACTATCGTCTTAACAAACTGACCTTTAGAAAATTGGAGCAGAGGCGCCATTTCACACAGGAACTCTGCTTCATTGCAGAAATCTGAAGAGACAGACATATCTCTAATTCACCCATAAAATTGTATTATTATTGTAGTTTGGCTTAGATAAGTCCAGGATGATAAAATACAACCAGACTACTACCCCAACAAAAAATGTAAATAAATAATGCCCATTAAAAAAAAAAACCCTGCACTAGATAGAGGGCCTTTGTTTTCTTTGCGTCGGTGTTTTCTAATAAAGAAGTGATGACTGGAACATAGCTTCTTTATCACATTTTTGGTGATGTGTGTGGAAGTTTAGATTTAATTTGCTGAGGAGCACATTAGATCATGTACAATTTTATGTCACTGTTTTCAAATCAAATTTTATTTTATTATTAGAGTTTATTATCCCCTTCAAAAAACTCTGAATATACTTGTGGCTCCAAAGAGCATTTGTCAGAGCCAACACCCATCGAAACTGTTTTTTTATCCTAAATCTGCGTACTAACAAATATCTTAGATAGATCTGATTTCTATTGTCTTTGTCTTTTACTTTCAGGCGGGTACTTATCGAACAGCTTAGCCATTATGACTGACGCTGTGCACATGCTAACAGACGTCGTGGGCATTTTGTTTTCTCTGCTGGCCCTCTGGCTCTCCACAAAGCCACCCACAAGGAGATTCACCTTCGGACTGCATCGCCTCGGTGAGTCCCTGATCTCAGACGCCTTTCCACTTCCTGTTTCCACTTGTTGTTTCTCTCCCCTCCTTCTGTGCGAAACCAAAGGATGCAGGTGGTTTCTGGTGCAGATGCTTAACAAAGAAAGGGTTTGTTCAGAACTATTCAAGCAAGATGATACAAAAGATTTAGCTGTAAAAACAGATGCAGATTATTGAAATGTATGCCAATGATAATAACCCTCAGAAGGATGAGAATTCACAGGGAGTGTACCAGCTCATCCAGCTTTGACTGATAGTCATTTATTTAAGAATGAGTCAGGAACAACGTTAGTCATCAGACAATGATGAAAAAATGAGTGACCTCGTTGTTTTAACTGGAGGCATTCAGGGCGTATGCTTTTACTCATATTAAGAACATTTAAGATAAGTCGCCCCCAGCTCTCCTGTTTATTACTAAACAATATCAATGCTGACAGTCACACCTGAAGCAAAACAAAGCAGGTTTTCTGTAATGAACCTTCCTTAAACCGTGTTCCTGAAGCATTTATATAAACTATAAGATGGAAAGCTTTCTTAATAAATAAATACCTACAGCCAGCCTTTACAATGCACCCATGATCATTAGGACAGAATTGTGAATAGAATCTATAGAGTGGAGGCAGCATCTCGATAGAACAGGAAGTGAAAGAGAAAACTGCTTCACAAGCCTTTTCCCCAAACCTCAGAGGGAAGCTGAGAGAAAAGCTGAACAGCTTCTGTTATAGTTTACCTTCAGGGGTTTCCCTCTGATACTGAATTAAAAAATGAAATGGAGTTTCCTTTTGTGCCAGATGCCAAGATATCAGTGGATTATAAACCCGTAAAGTCCACTTGAATTTGACAGTCACACATTCAGGTTCTAAATCTAACACTCGCAAAATGCAAGTAAGAATCTTTGTGGTTGAACAAAATGAATGAGGTCGGCTGCCATTGGGGACTAACCAGCATCTGTAGTTATTTAGAAACATTACAAACCAAGTTTTCTGACTGTTTTAATTTTTTTATTGTTATGAATATGCTTTGTATATCCAACTGATTGTGACTTCCTGACCTAGAGGTGGTATCGGCGGTGCTCAGTGTGGTGCTCATCTACATTCTGACGGCGTTTCTGCTCTATGAGGCGGTTCAGAGGACGATACACCTCGAGTTCGACATCGATGGAGATGTCATGCTCATCACTGCAGCTGTGGGGGTGGCTGTCAACCTCATGTAAGAGAAAAGGCTGACATGTGAATGTCTATTTTGGGACAACTGTGATGCTTTTCCAAAAAAAAGAACAGAAGTGCAGCTCTGACACAATGCTGAGTGTGTCCCTGTGAGTGTAACAGATCAGTCCAAAGTACAGTTTAACATGCACGCCACAGCGTTAAGCTGCTGGTCCTCAGTGGGTAATGTTTGACCACAGCATCTGAGTCAGTTAAGCCATGATGTGTTCTGGACAAAATATATTTCATGTCAATGTATAAAATAACTCCCTCTTGTGTCTTACAGAATGGGTTTCTTGTTAAACCAAGATGGTCACCTCCACGGTCACTCTCACGGACACGGTCACTCTCACGGACACGGCCACTCTCACTCCTCTGCACCCGCCTCAAGTTCACAGTCAGCCGGGTCGCAGAACCGGCAGCACGGCAGCCTCGCTGTAAGAGCCGCCTTCATCCACGCTTTGGGAGACCTCGTCCAGAGTGTCGGGGTGCTCATAGCTGCCTACATCGTCCGCTTCAAGGTGCACCGTCTCTTTTAAAGAATGGTTCCCCACAAATGTTAACATGGCTTTAATGTACAGAACTGTTGTTTGTTGATCTGATGTAACTCTCTGACTTTGCAGCCGGAGTATAAGCTGGCGGACCCCATCTGTACCTACATCTTCTCCATTCTCGTTCTGTTCACCACATTCCGCATCGTACGAGACACGACGGTCATCGTGCTGGAGGGTTAGTCCTTAGTCCTGGTCCCGGAGTCCTGTCCAATCATGTTTCTGAGTATTCAGAGAGATGCATGTGGGTGCATTATGGTGTTTTCCTTTTGCTTCGTCAGGGGTTCCCAGGCATCTGGACACTCAGAAAATCAAAGAGGACCTCCTGAAGCTGGAGGACGTCCATTCAGTCGATGAGCTGAATGTCTGGGCGCTGACAACTGACAAGACTGCAGCAATAGTGCATCTGCAGCTCAGTGAGTAGATCCACTACATCGGTACACACAATAAGGGAGAGAAGGAAGAAACATGTTTCTAAATCCAGAACCATAATGTTCAGACACAATAGCCGTAGTTGTCCATATTTACATTTACTTTCTTAGTTTCCACACAAAAAAACAAAGGTACCTTTTTTCATTCTTCATGTTCAGTAATTGATTTGTGATGACTTATTAAGCTTTGAGTAGATGTGCAAATAAAGGGGCTTTAGAACATACTCAACACTTCAGACCAAATTCGGAAATAATAAAATTAGTGAACAGAAGTAAAAAATGTACATCAGCTTCGGAAGCACAAAGATATTCAATTAGCTATCGTATATGAGAAAGAAAAGGTGCAAATCCTCAAAATCTTGAGGTTAAAACTAGCAAACATTTGGCATTTATACTAAAGTATAAAGTCAGTTATCTCAATGTCGATCGACTAATTGATTGTTTGGCTGAAAAGTGGATGTTTCCTAATGAAGTTTATTTGGTACATGGGATATTAGAAAAACAGAAGTTCTACATGCCCAGATACTCCTATGATAAGAAAATGTGTATCGCAGAAACTAAAAGGAGTGCATTCGGGAATTATGAACTCACAAAATGTTGAATATCAATGATATGCATTCTATATACTTAAAATAGTATGTTTTTTACATTTACTCAAAATAAAGTTGTACTGTTCTGAATATAGTGTTTTGGGTACAAATGATGAATCTTTTCAGCTCTAGTCTGAGTCACTTAATGCAGACATTTAATTTGCGTAAATAACACAAGCAGTGATGGCAGCTTGTTGCTGGATATGTTCTTGACTGTCCAGATTTTGGCGTGTCATTTGTTTAGGATTTTTTCAGACTCAGTCATGTTAGAAACAAAGAGTCCAGGGACATCTCAAGTCTTTCCACAGATTCTCAGAGGAAAACATGTCAGTGTTCTGGCTTTGCCGCCTTGGGCTGAGCGCTTTGATGTTGTGGATGGTTTCCACTGTTAATTTGGCAGCAAGTTAAATGTCAGCGACCTGGCGACGCAGGAATGTTTGTAAGATCTTTATCCCTCTGTAGCGAGCTCTGCTCTGGAATTTGCTTATGTTTGGCTTCGATCCTTGTTTTGGTGATGCTGCCACCTTCAGGCTTCACAGTAGGGATGATGTTGAGATGTGCTCAGCTTCAATTTCATCAGGATGCAGCTTTTGCTTTTCATCTCTCAAGAAACTTGAGTGCCTGTTTTTTACTTGGCTCTCACTCTTTGTCCTTTCACTGTGCATGTTGATCTAAAAAAGAGCATGAAAAGATTTTAGTCAGTCATTTTTTTTATCCTGTTTGAATAGAAGCAGCTATCAAAAAATCTAAAAACTACTGAAAAAAGGTGCCACAATTAGCACTTATCTAACATACAAAAAAACATGATTACTTTGAGATTTGTAAGTGTTGGTTATGGAAACTATTCTCAGTGTTTTGCACAAAGGTAAACAGAGGAGCTGTTCAGTATGTAGAGTGAAATTGGCTTTTCCCCAGTTTATCTTTTCACTTGTCAAACAGGGAAGCACAGGTGTAACTAATGACCTTAAAGAGGGAGTTCTTTAAGAGTCGGACTTCTCCAAGCCAAACAGATATCAGTTGAATGATATTATCGGCCGATATTGGCCCATCATGTCCGATATGTGCCTTTAATGAAAACAAATTCTTTTTTTTTAGTCAGCAATTGACTGACACTGAATTGTAATGGTGTTTGTTTAGCTATTTATTTGATTTATTCTTTATTTTCTCAGTTATCATTTAGAGTAGGGGTGTCAAACTGATCCAGGAAAGAGCCGAGTGGCTGCAGGTTTTTGTTCCAGCCAAGCAGGAGCACAGGTGATACAATTAGTCAGCTGCAGCCCCTCGGCCCTCTCCTGGATCAGTTTGATACCCCTGATTTAGAGTATTGTTTGACTGTAATACATTGTTTGACTGTAATACATTGTTTGTATATGTATAATAATGTTAAACATTACAAAGTGGTGTCACATAAAAAAAGGTGTATTTTTATTCCAGCTCAAACAATACCAGTAACAATACCAGCCCCCATATCAGGCATCAATGAATTCCCCTCTAAAATCAGTATCTGTGTCAGTTTCAAAAAGTACCATATTGTCGGGCTGTAGTTCTTATTTAGATCAAACACACCTTTATTTTTCCTGCTGTGGACAAGATTTGTGTATTTATTCACATTCAAATGCATTTCTGTGTTCACAGTGCCCTCTAGTGCCAACAACTGGGAGGAGGTCCAGGCAAAGGCCCGTCACCTGCTGCTCCACACCTACGAACTTTCCAGGTGCACAGTGCAGGTGCAGACACACAGGCTGAGGCATGTACGCACTTGTGCACAATGCCAGCAGTCCATCGCCTAAAGAGAGAGACTCACGCTGACTTCCACGGTTCATTTATTGGAGCCAGACAGACGGAAGAGTACAGAGGGGCCCGGATCTCGCTCCGCCCTCACAGCTCAGTGCCGTGGCAGGAGACGCGGTAAAATGCAAAATGTCTGGTGCCAAAGGACAGTCAGTGGAACAACAGTAGACGCGCACTTCTAATTACAGGATCACTAAAGCCTCCAGGGACCCTATGCCCTTACGCTCGCAAAGCTTTCGGGGAGTTTCAGCAGAGAAAAATGAAAAAACTTGCTCTTAATTCACCATTAAAGCCTACTGCAACAAGTATTTTTTTTTATTTTACTGTATGATTTATCACAGCTGATGTTTTTTCATCAGATGTAAATTTTGCTTTTTGTTACCAGGTGTGAGGATTGTATTTACTGAGGATGTCAGCTCATGAAAAGATACCTCATGTCATCTGATGATACCTGCTGTCGTCCTCGCTGCCGGCACAAGTGAGGCAAAAACTCCTTTATCGTTGTGTTCGTTTAGTTGAAATTACATCTCATCACTTAATCATTAATATTCTTCAGCCAAAGTCTGTTGTGCGGCAGATTTTTTGAAAGACAACGTTTGATATTCTTAAAGCAGTCTGTACTGACCAACACCGTAAACACTGACACTTTATCCTAGCATGTCTTTTAATTAACCGGGAGCACATAGCTGACAATCAAAGTGTGACTGACTTTGAAACATGGTAAATGCTACAGTGGTGGTTGTTGGGCTGACTTCAGCTGGTGGTAGCCTTTCACTCTATACTCCGCTTTCTCCATATCATTGACTGACAGTATAACAATGCAGACGGGTTTGTGAAATCTTCAGTATTTCAGAGTTGCCGTGTTTTCAGGGAGCGAGGTGTGAGTTTCAAACTTGCCAATAATGTTTATAGTGTTTTCTCTGTCAAGTGTTGAGAGGCTGTGGAGGGTTCATAGGGAACTTTTCCACGTCTCTGATATTAATCATCAAGAGAAATCAGGAACTGGATCACTGTTTTTTGTTTATAATAAAGTATTTAATCTTTTGTGTGTCTCAATATCTTGTTTCCTGGACAACTGTGTGATATTATGACGTCACACCTGGGCCCCTGAGCTCCATGCATTTAAAACCAGAGCTCCTCTCACCATCCTTGTTTTGTGGTTTCTGTTTATTAATTTTTTTTTTTTAGCGCAACACCCATACTGCACATTTTCACTCATGCAATCCTTACAATACTGACTTTACATCTAATTGTTTTGTCATTAATGTTTTTGTGTGTCTCCTACTGTTTCGTCCAGTCTCTGGATTCTGGATTGTAATTTTCCATTGAATCAGCAACTGTTGCAGATGTTTGATCCGTCTTCAGCCACATAATCATGTCAAATTCCAATCAGATGAGAATTTGTTAACCGGTGCACCTCACAAGGGACATTTTTTGGGGGGGCTTTTTTGGTTTTCGAATGTGGCATACATTTTGCATAGGAGTGAGGTTCTTTTTTTGTGGATGTCTATAATAAACTGTGTAGCCAAATTCAGACACTTACGGACAAAGATATCCCAATTAAAAACCTATTAAAGCCTCTATTTGTTTTTTTATCCCACAGCCATTAAATCATACTTTCTACCTGTACTCTGTTGTTTTTTTTGTTTGTTTGTTGTTTTCTTCTGGAAAATAGCTTGACTATTTTAAATTTGTACTACTACCCTTTTGTTTTTTTTTTTACAATATTTCTCTTTTTCTTTTTTTTTTTATCCTTCATATTTCTTTTACTCTGTCCTGCCCCTTGGTTTTTCATAGGGCGCTGTTGTTGCAGTGTTAATACTATCTATCCCCCCTAAAAACAATAAAAGGATTTAAAAATAAATGAAAACCTCATGCCTTCTCTTATATCAGGCTTTTTGTCTCATCACTGGCTTCAAAGTTGTAGTTATTACTTGTTTCTACCACAGTTTCTCATGTTTGCTCTCTGGTGCAAATGCATGTTATTTTTACTGTAAAATAGATTGCACTGGCTGTCTGGTTTGAATAAATGAGTGAAACAGACTATATACTAGACTGTATACTGATACTGTGTCTCTGTCAACACTAGGTGGCGTCCTTCTCCAACAGCTGAAAAATTATTCTCACATCGTTTATATATTGATAAGATAACAGGCACACAAACAGTTTGCATTGCACTCTGTTTAACCCTTTATTTATGCTGCACACAGGCTGGACTGTCGTGGAAACACATTTATGTTCTCTACGTTATGAAACAGCTTAGAAAACTAATATTGCATTACTGTGTGCACAACTATCACTGTTTACACCTCTGTGAACATATATTTGTTACTTTTCATCATGCATATACATAAACATTCAGTTAAGTAATTTGAAAATACCGTCCACAAAATATATCTACTAATGTTTATGTTTATCATGCAACAACTTATGTCATAGATTTTGCTTGGATTTGCGTGATTTTCTTGTTCTGTTGGGAGAATTTTCAGTACAAATAACAGCTTCCTGTTATTGTTGCCAACGATAATACAGAATCTTTATATTTGTTGGAGAATAAAGCCTCCTGATTGAAGATAATCTACATGAAATACAAGGACATAAAAACAGAAATGGGTGAATTATTCAAATTTGAGTCTTATTATAATCACTATGTGTTCATTAAAAAACATCTCAAAGGTTTATTAATGACAAGATGAACTAACTGAGAGTGTCTCCGTTTCCAGGTAACGAAGCACGAACACTCCTCTGTTTGTACAAACGACAGTTTACAGCGTCCACCTGACCAACCTGCTTCACCTAAGAGCGCCATAAACTGCTGCACCGAGCCCTCTCCAGTCTCCAGTGTCAGTGAAACACTTGCAGGTCGAAAGAGTTCACTTTCTCAAAGTGTTTTCATCATTAGAGCATTAAAAGTCTCCATTATAACATATGGGGAACTCCTTCTCTCACTTCTCATTCACTGTGGGAGTAATAGCTGCTGGGTCACATGGTCTGTGGTGTCATGATGTCTGTCACAGAGTCACGTACACAGGTTCCTGCCCTGCGTACTTCCTCCACTGTCATTGTTTCCCTAAATAACTTTTCACTGCACTGACACACAGGTCAGAGGAAGTTCTCCGTCTCTCTACACTTAATGCAGTATATCTGAAAATACAGATGTAATTAATATAGGACAGAGTTCATCCACGGCACCTGTTGTCAGTGTTTACATTCGAGACGCATCTATTTAGCATTTAAAAACACATCGGAGTGAATCTAAGCAGTAACAATGAAAAGAAAGGAAATGTTTGAAATTGTGAAACTCTCTCTGAGTGTAAAACTCGACGTGCATGTAAGTAAACCAAATAAATAATACGTTTTCTGATAAAAGAGCAAGTCAGGCACACCAGGAAATAAAAGCCATGCCTCTCCTCTCCCTCTGTCTGTTCACACCCTTTGTTTAGAGTTTAATAATTCATGAAAATCCTTTCAGATTCAACAGTCCAGTGGGCTGTTGGTCACACTTTGCCATTTAGTCAGTCACTGTAGGAGAGGAGCGTTTTCTGATGTTTTTGCTCTTTTCTGAGATATGAGATGGACGTTAAGAGGATTTTCTCTCATTATAAAACACAATGGGAGTGTCGAATGCCCACGCAGCCATAAACTAAGCAGATGAGTGCACTTTCTCATTGCTTTGATGGCAGTAATTACTTTACAACTGTCACCACTGGCAACATCTCAGCACTTGTCTGTCTGCACACAACATTCAAGCAAAGTTAATGCATGACTCATCTTTCAGCAAGAAAGCATATAAGCATATGTTTAACAATGTCAAACCATTTCTTTAAAAACAGGCACAAATATATAGTTTTACTTTTGAAAAAGGCTGCGAAATTACCTAAACTGCAACTGCGCACTTGAGGAAATGTTGCCCAGTCAGGAGTAAATATTTTTGTTGGGAACTATTTTCAGGTGTGGATTAATACACATCTGTGGGCCCCATGACACTCTGTCAGGGGGTCGCTGAAAAGTTTTCAGATAAAATGTATGAATATTTATGTATGAATGGAAAGTTATATATCTAACTATTTTATAGATCTATCATACCAAAGTCCCAGATGAGGCCGATTGTTGTTCTTTAAAAAGATATAATTCATGATTTATATATATTATATTTTGGATTTATATTTGGCCTATGGATGCAGTTGGAGTGACACATTCTCTTGACATATCTGGCTGAGTATATTCTGAAATGCACTTCAAATTCAACGTGTGAAAACAGTCAGTCTGCCTGCAGGAATACAGTGCACATGTTAATCGGAACTGAGAAACATGTCACAATGTGGCTTATTAATGTGTTTTATACAGACAATAATAGGCCTTTTTTGACAGTAAAATAAAATGCACATTATTGTATTGTAGCTGCTTCAGTTTTAATGTCCTGATATTGTGAATACTGTGTCTGACCTAATTAGTAACACCCATGCTTTTTGTGCCGACCCCTGCTGTGTCTTGTGTTGTGTCTGCTGACTCTGCTGGTGGTGCGTGAGGTTATTTAAGCCTGGCTGCAGGGCAGCTCTGTCTCTCAGTCTGCTACTGCAGCTTTCACCCTTTAGGCACCTGTTTGTCTGGTGTGTTAAGCTGCCTCTTCATACCTCCATGTGTCAAAATGTCTATTATTGGGAAGCCCAACGTGGGTCTATGGCACAGAGCAATGTAAGGTTTTGTCCACACAGTCAATGCTTCTTAGTGAGATCAATTCACTTTTAGTTTTTGCCTTTTCATGGGATTTGTGTACAAAAGAAAAAAATATAGAATATCACCAGCCTTTTCCTTTTATCATGCTTTGTGATGTATTTCCATTAAATCAGGACGCAGCACCTCTTCGAGCTAAATACAACTTATTTGAATTTGTAGATCAAAGAGACTTTTTGTCAGGCAGATGATGCTGAGAAGAGATATTACTTTATCACACAGATAGACTAAGAGTATCAAGATACAAATATTTAAATGAATATTCACACATAAAAATGTTTACATTTTTTGGAACTTTTGACAAATACACACAGCAAAAAGTTGATCAGGTTCACAATTATAATTTATTGGCACTGTACAATATATTATTCAGTTTACATTTATTATTATTATTATTATTTATTATTATTTTGACATTCAGACACTATCATATGCAAGAGCAATGAAACACCAAAGCTTGTTCAAAGTAGATGTCGCTCTCTAGATGTAATCACAGGAACCCAGAGTAACACGTTTATTTTTTCACTTCATGGAAGCACGAGTATTCTAACTTTCCCACTGCATGTCCTCGAGCCACTACAGAGCCAGGTGAAACCCCACCAGTGGAGCAGAAGCATTTCCGCACACTGACTGTCAAAGCATCCTAGTTTGTGCAGAAAGGATTCTGTTAGACTGATGGGGGGCAGGCAGGTGGTCGGACTGGATCTCTCAGGCAGATTCCCGCTTTTTTGTTTGTTTGTTTTTTACTTGGTGAGGCTTTTCACATACTCCAGCTCCTCCACTGGTTTCCACTGCTGGTTGATGGTGATGAGCTGCAGCAAAAAGACAGAATTAGAAATAAGTGTAACATTGACTTAAAGTGACATGTAACATGAGTTATTTTGTATTATTTAGATGTTCAGCAACTGACTGTTACTAAACATACAGTGCTATTTAGCAATTTATTTTATTATTATAATTATTTTTTAAATATTCGGCAACTGACTGATACTTAAGTCACAGTACTATTTAGCTATTTATTTTATTTTATTATTTATTTATTTAAATGTTCAGCAACTGACTGGAACTAAACATTTGGTGCTATTTAGCTATTCACTTTATTTTATTTATAAATTAATTATTTTAATACTCAAGAAAAAAATACAGTACTATTTAGCTATTTATTTAATTTTATTATTTATTCCTTAAATGGTCCTCAATTTAATCATACTGAAAATACTGGACTGATGTTGATTTAGCTATTTATTTTATGTTATCTATTTTCTCAGCTTTCATTTCTGAAATTGGTGGCTCCAAACTTGTGTACCTATATCAACATGTGTGCCATATAAACAGGATTTATCTGATGTCGCAATAGCGGGCTGGTACCAATTTGATAACGTTTCCTCCTCAGTGACTCAGCAGCTTGTAGCTGCACACTGGGAAGATTCTGCTCATGTATTTATGTGCCAAGAGGAATAAAAAAAGTTTATTATGCTTATAAAACACCTCCCAAACACCATAAAATGTTATTTTATGTTAGATATTACCTTTTGTGGTTTTGATGGGTCCAGCCTCTCCCATGGTTCTGGGTTTCTGGTTCTATTCAAGCTAAAAATAGGGATTAAAAAAGCTGCATCATCATTAAGCATTTCTTACATGCTGGAGGCTGATAAAAGTCAGTGATTAAAGTAGAAAAATTAATTCAGAGCATTTTGAAATAAACACAGTGGAATACAATTTTATCAAAATGAGAAAAAAGTACAATAACCCTCACATTACATCCGGTTTAGTAAATAGAAAGTAGAGAGCAGCAGAGGTGGCTCCGGTTGCAGCAAAAGCCATGAACCCTATTAGAGGGATCAGCTGAAACAGACACGTCAAATAAATAAATAAATAAATAGAAATAATATATTTAAATCTGCATCACAATATTAAAATCCGTATAATATCCTTTGGGCAACAAATCCAATATCCACAAAATAAAAGATCTATTTTAACAGTAAAAATGTAGGTGGCTCACCTCCTTCTTCTTTCTCAACATTTGGAAAAATCCAACCATTTTTTAAACTTGTCAAATACCTAGAAGAGAAATATATCATATTTCCACTTAGCAATGAAGCTGAGAGTCCATTCAGTGAATTAAAGTCAACAAGTCATTCCTGCAGCGGTGAGGAAGGTCTTACCTGTTGTTGCTGAGAAGTCCTTGCTGTCTCTCAGCGCAGCATCCTGTGAGCCCGCTGATGTAGGCTGGAGGAGAGGTTGTACGGGGTGAGAGGCACGTAGACAGGCAGCTTCCTGCTCTGAAATGCACCAGTGGAGTTCAATCCGTCAACATATCTAATTTGCTAATGATCAATACAGATTCTGGGCGTGCAGCCCCCTCTTGTGGACACACTTAAAAACTGAAGGTCAGTGGCTGGTTTGATATACAAAATAAGACATTTTAAGGGCTTATCAATGACACAAAAACACAAGAAAACACCAGACAAGAAAGCTCAAGGTTAACTTATTTTATTTCAAATAAAGTTCTCATTTTAGGAACACAGAGAGCATTTATTTGTGGTTTGTCATCTGGGAGGTTTTTGATATGTTTGGATCTGCTGGGCAGTGAGCGAGGGTCCCATTTTACTGAGCGATCGGACGAAATATGTGTGTTTGATGGCAGAAGCCTCCATGTTCTCCTCCTGTAGCGCCAACAGAGCAGCCTGGAAAACAAAAACAGCTTTCAGGCTTTATTACTGCCTCTGTTTGTCTCTGTCAACCCTTAGGAACAAGATCACTTTTTGTATTTTAGAAAGTAAGACCTTCACTTTACCTCTTTACAAAGATTTTCCAAGTCAGCTCCTGAGTAGAGCTCGGTCTTTGCGGCGAGCTCCTCCAGACAAACATCAGCGCTGATGGGCATCGATTCCGTACGCGCCTTCAGGATGCAGAGACGAGTCTAGACACGCAGATATATATTCATCAAAGGTACACAAATGCATGGTCATCTACTTATAAATTACCTCTAAAAACATTCCCACCAGATTGCTGTTGTACTTTAACTTTTACATATTTATTCTGTTTGTAATTTTTTTTCTTTAGTCTTGTTTGAGATTCAGCACTTATAAGGTAAAAAGCCTTTCACTTCAAACTTAAGGCACTGGAATTGGGTGATGTTTATCAAGCACGAAGGATAAATCAAACAAAAAGTACAACAATGCAGAAGAATTATCTTTTTCTTTTTTGTTATTAAATCTTTAAGGAATTGACTCCCTGTGCCTTAAAATAAACACAAAGCAAAGTGGTGTGTGTGTGTGTAGCTTCATACTCATCTCAATTTTAGATCTCCTAATAACTTACCTGCTGGTCAGGTGGTGGGACGTAGATGATGTGGTCCAGTCTGCCGGGTCTGAGGAGGGCGCTGTCGATGCAGTCGGGTCTGTTTGTGGCAGCGACGACCATCACATCCTTGTTGCAAACTTCCTGACAGTCCAACTGCCAAAGAGCAGAAACAGCTGTTAGTATAAAGTGTCAGTCAGTAGAAGCAGTGACAGCCTCAGACACAGTTTAATAATATCTCACCTGTTCCTGTGTGTGATTCTCCACCACTCCCTCCGCCTGCAGGATCTTCTCCGTCCCTCTCCTCTCCAGCGTCTTCAGGCCGACCCCGTCCATCTCATTCAGGAGCACAGACAGGAGGCGTGTCTGGACGCTGTTCGGCGTCTGACTGTTTGACCGTGAGCCAATCAGAGAGTCAATCTCATCAAGGAACAGGATGCAGGGAGCGCAGGCGCGGGCCTGGCGAAACAGCTGCGTGTGGACAGACGGGCGCAGGTGTTCAAAGAAGAAACAAGACTATATAAACGCAGCAGGTTTCTACATGTTGTGAGAAGACAGTACCTGTGCTAAAGCCTTCTCCGAGTCTCCCACATATGGAGAGTAGAGGTCAGCGCCACCCACGGACAGGAAGGCACAGTGAGAGGAGCTGGCTGCAGCCTTGACGAGCGTCGTCTTTGCACATCCTGGCGGTCCGTAGAGCAGCACGCCACGGGGCCGACACAGACCCAGACGGACAAACGCCTCAGGGTATAACATCGGCCACTCAATACTCTTTGAAGAGGACAGATGGAGGTAAATATGAGTATTTAATTTCAATGATTTTAGTGAACATGCTCAGATGACTCTTTGTGTTTTAATGCACGATTCAAGCGCTGCTGCTCAGTCACCTGTCTTAGTTTGAGTTTGATCTCCTCCAGGCCTCCTATCTGCTCCCACGACACAGCAGAGAGCTCCGTCGTGCCCAGGCTGCTCCGCAGACAGGAGGGACGCACCACCTTCAGGGCCTCCTGGAAGTGCTTCATACTCACCGCCTGCTCTCCTGAACCCTGCAGGCAACAATGATGAGGCAACACAAGAACAAAAAAAGCTTCATGAAGGCATTTTTATGCCTAATTTCTGCTCAATTTAATTTAATATGAGAATAATCCACTCAAGATCAATTTATCATTAGTCAGTTAAAAGTCTTTTAAAAATCTGCACGGAAGTTTACTCACATGTGCAGCTGAGAAGCAGTAAAAGGAGCAGAAATCTAAGTGTATTTTCGTAAATTGATAATAACCAAAAAAATTTAAACATCATCTCTGTTTAAACTTACAAGAAGGTGTGAGGTCTGCTGTAGGTTTCGTTTTAGGATTCAGGCAAAAATATGGTGAATCAAAAACCTTTTAGTTATTTTATTTTGCTGTCTATTCCAAAAAAAATGACCCAGTATAAGCAAACAAAAATGTGAATCAGACACACAGCTCGCTGTGATGCAGGACTTGAGGCTCTGCCCCTGGTTGAAGGTTGAATAAAACCTGGATAAATCCTGACTGAAAGTACTACACAAAACTCTGAAGTGAGCTAAAATGTTGAGCTGAGAAGTGATACAAATGTTAATGTTTCATATTTACATGCCATGTTGCTTGACTGCTGTATTTACCTTTGAGTTTTCCCGTATAGCGTGCATGGCAGCCTCCCTGCACAGGGCGCTCAGGTCTGCTCCCACGTAGCCTGTAGTTCTCTGTGCCAGCTCCACCATGTCCACGCCGGGACACACGGGCATCCTCGCACACAGAACGGACAAGATGTCTTTTCTCTGCTGCAAAGTGGGAGCTCCAATGATAACCTGAAGGAAAGGCGTAAAAATCCAGCCTCAGAGATTAATTTGCATGTATTATTATGTGCTGGGTTAAGTATTTGCCATCCTTCACCTCTCTGTCAAATCTTCCAGGCCTGCGCAGCGCCTGGTCCAAGCTGTCCGGCCGGTTGGTGGCAGCGACAATGAGGAAGCGATCTGACTGATTCATCCCGTCCATCAGCGTGAGGAGCTGAGCAACCAGGCGGTTCTCCGGTGCGGACGAGCCAGTCCTCCTCGGACACAGAGAGTCCAGCTCATCCAAGAAGAGCACACAGGGACCCTCCTCAGCTGCAGACCGAGCCCGCTCAAACACAGCACGCAACTTCTCCTCGCTCTCACCCGGCCGTGACCCCACCACCTGACACAGACACCCAAAATCACTATTATTAGAATAATAATATAGTATGAATAAGCTACATCAATATAGATTACAAGGTTAGTTCATTTTCATTCTCACAAGAAAAAACAAAAGTGTTGAGGAAGCTGCTCTCAGGATGCTTTCTATTACTACTCTGTAAAAATTAACACGAACTTGGAAAGAGAAATGTATACACAAAATGCAACCGATATATCTGTTGGAAAACGGACGCAAAAGTGGAAAAGGCCGCAAATTTATGTCAATTTTTGGTTCACAGGACTCACAGTGCCTGTCTTAATTGCTCCAAAGTCCTAATCCTTCCCCTGACCCTAAACTTACTGGGCAGTTGGGTTTTAAGAGGTTAGAGTTTAAACTTTTGTAAATATAAACTCTGAATACTTAATTTGGTCCACTCTGTTTTACATAGTGTCCCAACTTTTTTGGAATTGTGTATGTGTACATTATTATGCATATTATTCTTATTTTATTTTTTTTTACCTCTGGCCCTCTGACCACCACCAGACTGGCTCCCACCTCCTCTACCACCTTGCGGACCAGCAAGGTCTTGCCCACACCTGGAGGCCCAACCAGCAGTACACCTCTGGGACACGACACCCCGAGAGAGCTCAGGGTGCCCGGATAGAGCAAGGGCAGCTGCAGCATCTCTCTCAGAGACACTTTCACCTACAATACAATAACAAAAAAGTTATAGCTGGGGGTACACACACAAAAATACCAATAGTGTCAGTGCAGTGAAAATAGGCTGCTGACCTCTTCTAGTCCCCCCAGTGGGACTGTGTGCTGGTCCTGCAGCTGACTCCGGTAGTGCCGGACTGTCTGGATGCTGGTTATCTCCACACCAGTTTTTGAGGTGATGAGTCCAGCACTGATAGACTCCACATTGATGCTTTCAATAACAACATATCTAATCTCTGTATCAAAGTCCTCCAGGTTTATCACATGCTTATTGTGAACATACACACCTTTCAACATGTCCTTCACAAGCTCATGAACAAGACGAGGAGGTGTGTGTTTCCTAAAATCGACACTCTGGACCACCACCGATACTTTAACACTTTTCAGTTTGGGGCAGGGCACAGGTGTGAGCTGGTCCGGGTCCAGGCTGAGGTGAGTTGGAGGGTGAGAGATCAGACTGGATGAGCAACATTTCAGGTCCATCTGCAGGTAGCCCTCCGCCAGGTCAGGCCGGGGCCAGGCGGTGCAGAGGCAGCTTCCCCCGGGAACAGACACCAGCAGCGGGGAGCCCAGAGTCAGACCCAGCGCCGACATTAGACCAGGACCCAGTCTGCATCTCTGAGAGCCCCGGTCTGATGGATCCGCTGACAGCAGCCGCAGAGACATTATTGTCCATCAGCAGCCTCACTGACAGTAAAATAAATAAAGACCAACAGATAAAAACTTAATCAAAGTGCGAAAAGCAGAACCGGTGAAGCTGCAGCCACCACTTAGCTTAGCTTCAGAGCTACAAGCTGTTAGCTACAACTTTATTCTGAAGCTAACGTTAAGTGCGCCCGATGAAATAAATAAATACTTTAAAACAAAACATGTGAGGCAGTAACATACAAGATGGAGGTTGACACCCGTGGATGGCAGCTAAAATGCTCTCGGTGTTCGCGGTGCTGATACAACAGACTGACTAATGTTTACAAAATCCATGTGGCGTTAAAAAAAAGATGGCCAACCAAAACGTTTCCCCCACTGTTGCACCTAGTTTCCGCCTCGCACATTTACCTATTATTAATATTATTATTAATTTAAACAGACATTAAAATCATAAAATATATTTTATTATGTCTTGTGGATTATTAAGGATATTTGTATATTAAAGAAAAAAAGTTTGGCAATAATAATTCTATATTTGACATACATAATGTTCAAAACACACTTGCTCTAAACCAGATAATACCATGCAGAAATATGTAAGATGTAGTAAATCAAAAAATACCTTAATTCTTGACTTGTTTGGTTGTTTAGATGGTGTGAACTGTGTTCTTTTGAACAGGACATGCCTTTTTGAATGAAAAATATTTTTAAATGAAGGAACAATTGTTGGCATTATTATGAAAATCCAAGGATACAAACTGATCCTTAATCCCATTACTGTTCTTTTGTAAACTTACAAAATTGAGTTTGTACCTTATTGTATTAATGCATATATTTATAAGCAAGGAAACGGTTCTGGTTGTCCAACGATTAAGTACATTTTACGTCAACCGGTCTCTGGCGCCACCCTGTGTCCAGAAAATAAAATGCAGAAAATTTAAAATAATTTTAGCAAACATTTGTCCCATAGATATTCCTCAATTACGCCATTTTTTAAGTGCTTTAAATGAGCGTAAAACAGCGTTCGTGTGTGTGTG
>CAFUXE010003075.1:571205-611351 GCA_903364295.1 Serranus cabrilla
TGTGTGTGTGTGTGTGTGTGTGTGTGCACATGCTCTAACATAAAAATGCCAGCAGCGTCTCTTTCTGATAAACACGTTAATCCAGCCTGTAGGTCGCAGGTAGTCTGGCACATGGATGGTCTGGCAGTGGCTCGCGAGTCGCGAGTAGTTTATCTGCCTCGTGGGTGGTTCATGACTGAAGTCACATGACTTGCTATTTATACATAAATAGTGCAGCAGTGATATCAAATCTGTGGAAGGTCGTCTGTCTGTCCCTGCGAGCAGACGGACAAAAGGGAAAGTTTGGGTAGGACGTCTCACAGGTGACCCTGCAGCAGAGGGAAAGTTGAACCGTTTAACCTGCTCTTTCTGGAAGTCTGAAAGGCAAGTGTGACAGCAATAATTAAATCAACAAATCCTTCAATTTATGAATGAATTAGTAAAAGGTGAAGGATGAAGGGCACTGATTGACTGTGATTCAGTGAATAAATGAATGGAGAAAATGGCAAAGATATTGTCAAAAACTGCAGAAATAAAACACCAACAAAGTACTATAAATTTACACAATTATAATTGTTTTTTGGTGATGCAATTGTGTCTTTTTTCAGTATTTTTAAACACCAAATTCTTTACAACAATGCTTATGTGAACAGGTGTGTGTCTGTGTCTGAGTCCTGAGCTGTCCCCTCTAGCCCCACTATGTTTAATCTGATTTCTCTCTGCTTCAACAACCAGGCCAGACTTGGCACAGTTTCCCCCCCTTGTGCCGTCATAATTCCAGATCTCGCGAACAAGCCCGGAGTGTGTAATCAACCCTGGGCCCTGTGTGTTGTGTCCTGCAGAGCTGAAATGTCACTTTGCTGTCTGTAGGCCACGCAGCACAGACAGACAACCTGAGAGTGTGAGACTAGAGGGGGCTCAGGACTTGCTTGTGTGTAGGGGGGGTTATAATGTGCTTTTTTATTTGACAGCAGAAGTAGTTTTAACTTACCACCTACCTCTGCTTCTTTCTTATTCAAGAGCCAGAGAGAGTCTCAGGGCGGACACTAAGAGGCCATGTCATCCCTCCTGCGCTGCATCTCCAGCTCCTCTGTCGTTTTGTTCCAGAGAGGGGTCCGTCAGAGGATTCCTGGAAGGAGGCAATTCAGGACTTTCCCTGTGTTATGGGACCAAAAGGCCTCTAGAGGTAGGACATGTGCAGCTCAATTAAAATCATAACCCATAAGCCTGGGTTTTTTGCATGCTTTTCTTTTGGTTTGGATTTCCTCTGTGTCTGAGTCGAAGAATGAGAGTTCACTCAAGGACACTCTCCCTCTGGTGAGAAGAGTGGAAAACTCCACAGATTCTGAGCTGTTTGCTGCAGGTTTGTTAAAGATGTTCCCATAGACAGGGAGAGCTGAAGCGTAGCAGGCCATGGCGTTGCTCGCCGTAGGAGCTGCTAACATGTGAGAACATATGCGAGGTCAGTTAAAGGTGAAATGTAAAAGTTTAACTGCGGTCTGGCAGATTATGTTCCCAGACATTTTGTTTATGGAGGCCGATTGCTGTGGCACTTGTCACCGAGTGTTTGTGAGAGTTTTGCCAGTTACTGTGTGCTATTTCTTAAAGTTTGAATTTAGAGCATGGCTGTGTGGGAGTGTAGGCCTCTCTGTGTGTGCTGGCTCCGAGCCAATCACCTGCTAAAAATGTTTCCATGGTGGGGAGGTCACCATGCCGTCTATGGAGAGAAATGTGTAACCTGACACTGCTCCCAGCCACACACTCTCCGCTGTACACGCATGCTCCCCTGTGTTGTTGCACAAAAAGATAAAGACACAAAAGCTCCCTTGTTTTTTATTTAAAAAATATTATTTGTATTTTCTTTGACGAGGAAGTCTCATTTCTTTTACAAGAGAGACCTGACCAGGTCGGCAGCCATGTCTCCAACACCACCTTCCTTATGATCCCTTAAACTCGGCAATTTTAGATCTTTTTGCAGATTATTCAGTGCTAAATAGGAAAAGTCCCCAGATCTGTCAAAACTTGGGGTACATTAAAAAGCAGCATAACCGGTAACTATCTTTACAGAGGTAAGCTGGAAATGTAACTAGTATCACTTTAGAGGGAACAAAGATGTGGACTTGAATTATTGGGACTTAAACTTGAGTCACTGTTTTGATGACATGACAGTAAACATGTGACTTGAGTTGGACCTGGAAGTTAAAGACTTGACATGACATTTTAATATTTAAACTGAAAACACAAAATGAACAGTGTCTGCATAATGTAACATGGTATGGTACGATATCACCAACGGATCCAATCACTAGAATAAAATGTTGGTGAGTAATGTTACGTTTATGCAAACTACGGATTCATTGAATTTCAAACACTGAGTTAAGTCACGTTTCAGGGTTGATCACATTTTAATATTTTCACAGATCATTCGTGCCACATGGCTGTTAAATCAGTTGAATAATTACCACTTGCACTGGACAAGTCATTCACTACTTGCATATTTAGTTTATTTCATCAATATTTTTTTTTATAAATGTACATTTTTTATTTGTTGTGCACCTTTTTTCTTTAATTTATTGCTCAGTTTATTCTGTGTTTAACTGTTTGTCTTTTTTTATTTAAGTACCTCTGAGTACCTTGTATGTTGTACACCTACTTTGCCAATAAAGCCAATTCTGATAAGATTATTTAAAAATGCAATGTAAATGCCAGAGCCAAGTTATGTTGTAATTTTACTTTTCTCAACTAAGAACTTGACTTGGCTTTACCTGTCCAAGAAAAATGACTTGGGACTTGCCTAAGACTTGGACCAACTGACTTTTTCACATTTTGTCACATTTCTGATGGATAAAAATATACCAACAATGCTGTCTGTGAGTCAAAGATGTCCAACCCACAAAATCATTACGTATGTAATGAAATGTAGAAGTTTCACTGAAGCAGGGCTCCGTAATAGAGGAGGCTGCATGAAAATAATATGTCCCCTAATCAATAACAGACTTGTTTTTATGTTCCGCACAGTCAACTGCCGGCTGTTTTGTGTGCTCAGGTGTACTCTACAAGGACCTGGTGGTCGGGGTTCCTAAGGAGACCCTACAGAATGAGCGCCGCGTGGCGTTGTCTCCTGCGGGGGTGGAGGCGCTGGTCAAACAGGGCTTCAGGGTCCAGGTGGAGAGTGGAGCCGGAGAGGACTCCAAGTTCTCTGACCAGCAATACACAGAGGCAGGAGCCACCATCACTGATGTCAACGGGGCGTTTGGATCAGACTTGGTCCTCAAGGTTTGTTCACATTTGCTCCCACAAAATACGTCCTGTTGTAATGTTGTATGTAATTGAGACAAACTACTCAACTACTTGGACCAATTTTCTCATATCCATCATGGTTCGTAGTGCAAAAATGACTGTGCCACCCCCAGTTGCTCAGTCAATGTGACGTATTTTCTGCTGCATCCACAGAGGATTGTGGGTCAGAGAGTCATGCTGACCAAGAAGGATCTGCGTGCAGTCTTACAGGCTTTACGACACACCCCCTGACAACTTTTGGTTTCATGTACTTATTTTAACCCTAACTATAATTTTTCCTCAACCTAACTACATATTTTTTGTGCCTAAACATATTTAAGTAGTTTTAGTTGCTAACCCATGACCAAACAGTAACTGTTTCAAGGGCGAGTCCTGCAGATAGACCTTCTTGTGCTGGTTTGTGTCCTGTAAAATGCAGTAAAACATACTTTTTTACTACATTTCCCATACTATGTATTGGGACTCTTAACATCTTTGTTCTGCTGTAGGTTCGAGCCCCCAGTCTGAGCGAGGCAGACCTCCTGAAGTTGAACTCCACCTTGGTGAGCTTCATCTATCCAGCACAGAACCCAGAGCTCATGACGAAGCTGTCGGAGAGGCACAGCAATGTGCTGGCCATGGACCAGGTGCCCAGAGTCACCATCGCACAGGGCTACGATGCACTCAGCTCCATGGCTAACATCGCTGGGTAAAGGAGAAATATACATTTGTATGCAGAGTGATCTGTTACAGTAAATATGACTTGAATGTTTGTTTTGTAGGTACAAGGCCGTGGTTCTGGCTGCCAACAGCTTTGGCAGGTTCTTTACTGGTCAGATCACAGCTGCAGGAAAAGTACCCCCAGCTAAGGTAACTTTATACATATAATGCACATCAACATGTTCCTTCAGGCTTTTCAATCAACCTCAAAGGTTCTCACACGGAAAAAACAATGCCCCTGTTGCACTCAGGTCCTGGTTATTGGCGGAGGAGTGGCTGGTTTGGCAGCAGCAGGTGCAGCCAAGTCGATGGGAGCCATAGTCAGAGGATTTGACACTCGGTATGAGACGGAACATTGTGTCTCGGACTGAGTTTATGCTGGTTGTGATGATCATGACTTTGACAATAACCTGACTGTGTCTTTGCTCTCAGGCCAGCAGCTCTGGAGCAGTTCAAATCATTTGGAGCAGAGACTTTAGAGGTAGACCTCAAGGAGTCTGGCGAGGGAGTCGGAGGCTACGCCAAAGAGATGTCTCAGGAGTTTATTGACGCTGAGATGGCCCTTTTCGCAAAACAGTGTAAAGAGGTCGACATTCTCATCAGCACTGCCCTGATTCCAGGTCAGTCACAGTGATACCTTCTCCCTCAGTAGTCTTTTAATTTTTGGTGTTTAAAGCTGCATAAACGCTCCAAACCCCACAACCTACTGGATGAATGTTCTTTTTCTAAAATCACCAAAATTGCACCATTTATTGTCCCAGAAACTGGAACAAGAGAAATTATTGTCTGATTTCCAACGGTCCTTGTATGAGTCACATTTGACTTAGCTTGGGTTTGGTTGCATATGTTTCAATTAAAATTTCTGCAAAAATAATCTGCTTGCACTAACTTCATCCAGACTTTTGTCAACAATCATGTAACAAATATTCAAAGAAACTTTGAATTGCAGGCTGCTCACGGAGAGAAGAGCTGAGACGATAAAAGAGGTTGTGAATCGTTGTGTATGCACATAGTTCAATATGGATAGTAAAGAACTTGCTTTGTTTTTTTTATCATTTAGAGCCGTATAACTCTGCAGAGGGGCAGGACTTGTGTATTGCAGTGAAAAACAAGACCACAGAGAGTGAAACCACAAGCAGCTTCAGGGTGATTTTTATTTAGAGGGTTAATACTATTTGTTCTAGAGCAACATTGAACCTGATGAGAACCTCAGAACTCAGTGGGTTTTTATTTAAGTAGCCAAATGTGATTCATAGATGAGACTCTGCTGCTCTCATCAATCCCTGTTGGCAGCGGTTTCCCACAAATAACTTGGATAAATCACCTGTAAGCTGCCTGCCAACAACTGACAAAGTTTCAGATTGGCTGATGAAAATACAAAATTGATCACTGACCTTTGATCAAAGACCCTTATATTTCACAGGAATGTGGGGAGGTTAGAGTTCCGTTTTATAAAAAGAGAGATTTTCATGTCTTTTTGATTATAAAGCAGGTCTAGGTGCTCTATAATGACTATGAAAGTATTCATAAACGGTGCCTTTAAACAAGCCGCCATCCCCTACAAAGAACAGACTGAGGGTGAATACAGCTTTATTCAGACAGACCATATGAGGATAAGTATGTGTTTATTGAACATTTGAGCATGTAAAATTTTGCTTGTAGAAACCTAAAACAAGTATGAACCTCAAAATGAGCATTATACACGTCCCCTTTAAAACAAAGCTGGAAAAAGTTAAATATTGAAACAAAAAAAAAGTCAGGTCGCTAGACACACAACTTCAAATAGATACTAAAGTTGCTTCATGTCCGATTGTCTAAGTAGGTAATTAAATGCTAACACAGTAGCCACAACAGCTTCATTAGCTTGTTTTGATGCTTTTTAAGATATTTTTGCCCCCTTGTGGCCAGTGTTATGATCATTTTATTCTTCTCATCTGCCCCTGTGCTTCCTGTTTCCATGCAGGGAAGCGGGCTCCTATTCTGATCAAGAAGGAGTTTGTGGAGTCGATGAAGGACGGCTCTGTGGTGGTGGATCTGGCTGCAGAGGCGGGGGGCAACATCGAGACCACCAGGCCTGGAGAGCTGCACGTCCACAAGGTGAGGTTTTCAGATTTTGATAAGTAGCATAAAAATTCCCTTGAAAGCTTGTCTTTGTGTGATGATGATGCACCTTTTTTTAATAACCAGGGAGTGACACACATTGGGTACACAGACCTGCCCAGCCGCATGGCCTCCCAGGCCAGCACTCTGTATTCAAACAACATCCTGAAGCTGCTGAAGGCCATTAGCCCAGACAAGGAACACTTCCACTATGAGCCCAAAGATGAATTTGACTACGGAACAATTGACCATGTCATCCGAGGGACTCTTGTAATGAAGGTGGGTTTTTATTTTTTGTAACTGTCGTCTGGCAGCCTTAGTCTCTGCTGGCATCCCTCCCTCCCTCCCTCCCTCCCTCTCTGCATGAGCTATTAGATCCTGTCATGCTAGGATACTGCGCCAAATGAGTACTAAAAACCCAATCCCAGCTGGGAATAGCTCATGCTGGATCCCAGCAAGAATGTTATGAACGTTTCAAAATATACTTTTCCAGGAATTTTGGCTTTGACACATTGTTTATGGCAGTGAAGGCATGCAACCTCAACAGGACATATCAGTTTACCCCTTGTTAAACTAAGCATTATTCAGGCCCCTTAAAAGAGAATTTATCTTTCAAAGCCACTGGTAACTGGTTCGTGATTGCTGTTTGTTCAGTATAATCTCCTATGCGGTCCATGAGTTTGTATTTCAATTGCTCCCACCATCCAGGCGAGATCTCCCACAATGCAAGACCCCAAAGTCTTGATGTCTGTTTCTCACGCAAAACTCTTTGGACGTCCTCTGTGTTCTCACACTGTTCTCTCGTGTGTTTTCCAATGTGTCCAGGAAGGCCAAAACATTTTCCCGGCCCCCCTCCCCAAAACGGTGCCCCCACCCCCGGTGAAACAGAAATCAGTCGCAGAGTTGGAGGCTGAGAAAGCGGCGGTGGTTTCTCCCTTTAACCGCACCATGACCTCTGCTGGCGTCTACACTGCAGGTCAGACACACAGATTCATACAGAAATATTCACAAGCATTTGGAACTATTCCATGTGCTATGAATTGATTTTACAAGGAATTTGCAAGATTTCTTTCTCTTCTCTACTGAAGAAAAAACCACAACAAAAGGAACAACTTTGCCATTTGGTTCATGTATCGTAATATAGTGGAATTATTGAGCTTTGTTTCACTTAGGTTGTTCATAGTTTTTTTTATTTCTATAGCTATCCTATCATTTCTTTGCTTGATGTTAAATTTTGTTGCACAATATGTAGCAATTCCAAATAAGAACAATTGAAAAATATAATAGCCACATTTTAAGAAGATCAAATCATTAAAAATAGTTGAAGTTTGGCTGCTTTTCCTCGTCTTACATCATCACAAACTGAGCATCTTTGATTGCATAACGTCCCCATGGGCTTGAAAATTTCACCTTAGGGAAATTATTTTCTGATGTTTTATTGACCAAAATATGTATTGATTAATCGTGAAAATAATCTGCACATGAATTTATAATAAAAAAATAATGATTAGTTGAAGCCCCAGTTCCAAACAATGTTACTTGGAAAGTTTTAGCATTTTTTAAAATGAGTTTTATTGCTAAAAGAACTGAGATCAACAGATCCTAATGGGACTTTGAACGTAGGCACTTTATTATAATTGGGCTCAGTGGGGAGTTCTTTGAAGTCTCAGAAAAACAATGAATCATCACACTTGCATAACCTGTTATGAACATTAAAGTGTTTGTTTCTTTTAATGATTAAAAAATGGACGGTGTCTCTGTAGTTAAGATGACCTCTTTCTCCCTGAAGGTGTGTCCACCTGTCTGGCTCTGGGCATCATCTCCCCCAACGCGGCCTTCACTCAGATGGTCACCACCTTCGGCTTGGCTGGGATTGTAGGATACCACACGGTGTGGGGCGTGACCCCCGCTCTGCACTCTCCCCTCATGTCTGTCACCAACGCCATCTCAGGTCAGAAGTCTATAAAGATGGTTACTACAAGTGTTACACCAGTCGGCCTCCATTCTGTACTTTTGATACTATCTGGGCACATCGGCAATGGGCATTTTGAATAAGATCGCCACTATCAATTTAGGTCAAATTTATTTTTATATCTATGTGTGAAATTTAATTTATGTATGTGGAAATTTGCATATTTAATTACAATAAGAAAGTAACTGATGAGGAAAGCAGTAAGAACTCTTGGGTGACGATCTTTAAGCCTTAAAAAATATCTGTATTTTATTATGAAGGATGGAAGTACAGTCCTGGGTGTCCTGATAACTATGGTGGATAATGGTGATAATTATTTGGCTTACCCAAAACATAAAATTTCCCCCGAAAAAACGGCATCGTCCATTGTTTTCAGTGAGTCGATGGAAGTGACCGATCTGCGGGCGTACGGGTAATTCACCGGCTTCAGCGTCCTTTTGCAGACTCTGGTAAACCCAAAGTTAACATACATGGTTAAAACGATAAACGGTCTGAAAGATAAGAAGTTGGACTCTAGCACCATTTGATTTATTGGAAACATGACATCATCATTTGTATTTATATCATTTATATTAGTAGTTAATGTGAAATTTTGATAGAATGATAGCCAGAAGCCGGCCGACTGGTGAGCAGTGACGTGTTGCATCTTTTTTGAAGCTCTTTCTGTCCTCTCCGGCAGGTCTGACAGCTGTTGGTGGTCTGGTGCTGATGGGTGGAGGTCTCACACCCTCCTCCCTGCCTGAGAGTCTCGCTCTTGCTGCTGCCTTTGTTTCCTCCATCAACATTGCCGGTCTGAATTTCAACACAAAAATAACAGCGGAAAACATTTGATTTGTTGTGTGTCCAATCAAAATGATGGAGGTTGTTTTCTTCTCTGAACATTCAGGCGGTTTCCTGATCACCCAGAGGATGTTGGACATGTTCAAGCGTCCCACTGACCCTCCAGAGTACAACTACCTGTACCTGCTGCCCGGGACAGCATTCATAGGGGGATATGGAGCATCACTGGCTGCTGGATACAGCATTGAACAGGTTACAGGATATATATAACTTCATAGCACACACATTTGTTGTCATTAATCGTTTATACAAGAAGCTCGTACTAAAGGAATAGTTTGGATTTATTGAAGTAGGGTTCTATGAAGTACATAGTCAGTGCATTCGGCCCGCCCTCAGTTTGGAGAGCGCTCTATTTCCAGTGTTTAAACCTCTTTACCTTGCTGTCAGAACGCTCTTTCCAAAAGGGAACTAAAGCCTCTTCACCCCTGACACATTTTCTTGTGTTTATTGACTGACTTTTAGACTTTATGACTCTGTTCTAGAGAATTCCTTCTTTGTTTTTGTGGTTGCTTTGCAGTACAGGCAGTTGTTGCCAGTGCTCAAATAGCAACTTTTTCTGCAGGATTTTCTGCCACTGAATCAGACTTTGAAGGGTTGTGTACGTGCATCAGCATTTATAGAACAGCTAATGGGAACGCCCAGGTCATTTCAAAGTCGTGTCACAGACTAGATTATCTGAGGCCTGAAAGCAGAGCCGGGGGGGTGCAGCAATTTAGTTTTCTCTCAACACTAGAAATAAAATATGTTCAATTCATATTTTACCCAATTTCACCAGAAAAGAAACTACCCAGACTGTAGCCCTTTGGAGTCTCTACTTTTCATTCTGCCAATATATACCAGCTAAAAGATGTTAACCATGCCATGGCTTCTTTTTCTCAGTACAACCTCACCTAAATGACCTGATAATCTTTTTTTTTTTCGCTTTTACTTACTGGATCAACATTTTGAACCCCAAAAAAAACATAAAATCTGAAAGCAAGAAACATTTTTTTCTTCTAAATCGTAACAGTCATGATCGATGAATCATTTTAAATGTTGCAAATGTGAACAGAAGTTCCAAATATAACAAGAGGGAAAATGAGGATAATATCGAACATGAAGTCATTTGATTTGATCACTCCGGCATCATTAGCGACTCCAGAGAGTTCGGCAGTTTTTGCTGAATAACTTACTTTTAACTATTTAATTGACTGTCTGAATAGTATATTTTCTGTTGATTGTCTCATCAGCTTTAAGTCTTGCCGATAACTCAGACTTGTGTTCTGTTTTGTACCTCAGATGATGTACCTGGGCTCAGGCTTGTGTTGTGTCGGGGCGCTGGCAGGCCTCTCTGCCCAGGGCACCAGTCGTCTCGGGAACACCCTGGGCATGATGGGGGTGGCGGGGGGCATCGCTGCCACCCTTGGTGCCCTCAAACCGTCACCAGAGCTGCTGTCTCAGATGTCTCTGGCCATGGCCACTGGAGGAACCCTGGGTATGAAGCTTCCTGCTTTTATAGCTTCTACAACTGAGATACATGGTGATGGACGTGCTGCAGAACTCCCATTCTGCCTCTGATTATCGTTAACTTTGCCCAGTTTAGTTTCAGAACAGACCTTAACGACGTTCACCATATAAATCCCAGAGGAATCCTCATGTATCAGGGCAAGAAGGCTCACTACCACCCTCTGGATTTCAGTCTCCATTTAAAAGACACAAAATAGAGCGTGGGCACGGCTCCTTTTGAAGTCCAACAGTTTGTTTAGAAATCTGAAAGACCACCATGAAAGAGTTACATGTTATTAACTTTGCGTGCGACTCCTCCGCTCTTTGAAGAGTGTGAATTTTTTGCTAATTCATAACAGAGCATCAATCATCCCGTCCAGACGCAGAGATGAGTGGATGTCGTCATCACGTGTGAATGCCGTACACGTTAATAGTAATACAAGAAATCAGAATGATGAATGATGTTTAAATCAACAGGCACACACGCACAGGCAGCAGAGCATGAGGGTTTACTCCATGTTAGATTAGTGATCCAGGGTTTTCTAGAAAACACACTTAAATACTTAGGTCTCATTAACTTGGCTTTGAAGAGCAGACTCTGTTTGTTAAGAGTAAAGTTACTGAAAGCAGGTGTTTGCCTTTTAACCACTTTTTTTTTTTTTTTTACTTAATATTTTATTGTTTTGTATGCAAATGCAGCCAATGTGCATGAGAAGTGTGGTGTCTGACTCAGCCAGACAAACTGTAGTAACTCAGATTTACTGTCATCTGTCTTCTTATCTCAGGTCTGACCATTGCCAAGCGTATTGAAATCTCAGACCTGCCGCAGCTCGTGGCAGCCTTCCACAGCCTCGTGGGGCTGGCAGCTGTTTTTACCTGCGTTGCCGAGTTTATGATTGAGTATCCCCACCTGGACACTCACCCAGCCGCTGGTATGATCAAGACTGTGGCATATCTGGGCACCTACATCGGAGGCGTCACATTCAGTGGCTCACTGGTGGCCTACGGCAAGCTTCAAGGTAATAATGCACTTTATTGTATAATGTATGTGCAACAAATCATGCTGCTAAAAACTTCTGTCCCGATTTAGGTTGTTTCTAGTCTGGAAACTGGTAGAATCTGCAGAGCTCATGTTTTATGTGGTCTGGCAAATGTTTCTGGTCTGTCTGGCAGTCAGACAGATTTCCGCCCTGCCTGCCCTCGCCAGGCCATTGACCACTGTTTTCCCTTTCATATTTGGTGGGATTTTTTACAGCGACATCCAGTGCAACTGACGAAACTTAGAGCAAACTGTCAAACTAGGCAGCCCTGATCAAATGTGAATTTTTTTAGCCGTAATGAAAGTAGATCTTTTCTGTGTGGATTGGATGAACATTTTGCACAGATACGACCATGAAATGCTACTAAGAAAGCTGTTTTTAAAAATAATAATAACAATAACTTTAAATATTTAACAGTATACATACAATGCATTAGCCTACCTTCCCAACTAATTATATAAATGAAAACTGAGAAAATATACAATAAATAAAACATCAGTTGTGTAAGTTCAGCATCATTTGTTAACTCAATCTTAACAAAAAAACATCAGTTGTGTGGTATAAGCATAAATCGCCATTCAAATGACGTACATATTGCCGTAATGCAGTGTGACCGCCTGTACGTCATTTTTCTGTTGGTTGATGATATATAGTGCCATGTCTCCCAGTACATGTATTTTGTGCATGTGACCAGAATATGTCCTTTAAAAGTCTGATCATTGTTCCTCATTTGACTCTAATATCTGTATAAACACACTGAGCTCTGTGTCCTCTGGCACTGATTGCCTCTTTCATCTAGTTAAAGCCAAAGATCCTCTGGTAAATCCAGGCCTGGACTGTGGGGGGGTTGTGTGCATGTGTCAGCAGTCACTAATTTACATTCACTGTGACTGATCAAGAGGAACACATGAGAAGCTTTCTGGTAATTTGTTATGGGTAGTGGCTGCATGGCTTTGGTTGTTGGCGGGCGGCTGTCTGATTTGTGGATGGGACGGGCTGATTAGAGGCCTTCGCGGAGAAGTCGGAGTTCAAAGACACTCGACACTGCTCAGGGGAAAAGTGTGTTTCCATGTTTTATCTTGTCAAATGATTCCATTTCAGCCTCGCTAAAAGAGTGACAATTATTTCTGGCTCCTCTGAATATGTTTGTTGGAAATGTTTTTGGTTGTAGGTGTCCTGAACTCCGCCCCTCTGCTGTTGCCGGGGAGACACATGATGAACGCCGGTCTGATGGCAGCGTCGATGGGAGGCATGGTGCCCTTCATGCTGAGCTCCAGCTACGGCACTGGAATGGGGTGTCTGGTGGGAGTGTCCGGGCTTTCCACGGTTATGGTGAGTTCAAACATTCACTAAGCTGAGATCAGGTGAAGCAAAACCACACTGATGATGATGATGATGATACTTTTTAGCCAGATCATGTTTGCATCATCATTTAAGATGAAAATTAAAGACAAGAACCAAGGGAACATTTAACTTAACATAACAACTGCCAAAGATGGATATCCAAGACTCTTTAACTTACTTTCGTATTTTTAGGATTTAGTGTAAGACATTCAAGATGTGCAACTTTTCTTTCAGTAAAAATGTCTTTCCATCTTTGGTTGATATTTTTTGCCTTTATTTGGGATCATTAAACAGCAGCAGTTCGTGCAGTCATCTTCAGTTTTTACAGAATGATGATAGTTTAAGCTTTGACAATGAAATTATAAAACAAAATTATGATTGTCATCGCATTTCATTGTTATTCTCAGGCGAAATGCCAAACTATGTTTCTTTAAATGTTCATTTATTGTTCTCATGAAAACATCAAAAGAATCTGAACTGTTCTTTGTTCCTTTATTTTGATTTGGTTCGATCAGAGCTAAGGGATATTAATATATCTTTGTTCATAGATATCCTTTTGTCCAACTGTTAGTCTTTCTTTCTCTTTTTTGTTTCATGTCAGTGGTGGTACTTGCTATTTTCCGGTACATCGAATTCACTTTATGGACCAAATCCTATAGGCACTAATATAAACTTCCAGTGGGTTGTTTTATCAATCATTCTTCTAATACAATAATAATTTATATGTCACTTATAGCTAAAGTTTGTACCTCGTGAATAACTAGTATTCTGTGTACTCGGGTGATTAAAATTTGAAATTGTAATTGTTCAGTATAATCTGAGATGCTATGCATTTGTAAACTCTTGCTCCTTCACGAACAAGTTGATTTTAACTTCTCCAACGCCCTCACAGGGTGTCACCCTGACAGCAGCCATCGGGGGCGCTGACATGCCCGTGGTCATCACCGTGTTGAACAGCTACTCTGGATGGGCGCTCTGTGCTGAAGGCTTCTTGTTGGACAACAATCTGATGACGATTGTCGGAGCTCTGATTGGCTCCTCTGGTGCCATCCTCTCTTACATCATGTGTGTGGTGAGTAGACACACACACACACACACGTATTTTCAGCCACATGTGTCAGGACAATTACCTGAGTGATCATCCTCTTCTCTTCCCAGGCTATGAACCGCTCCCTGCCCAACGTGATCCTGGGTGGGTACGGCACCACCTCCACAGCGGGCGGTAAGCCCATGGAGATTGTTGGGACTCACACTGAGGTCAACTTGGACCAGACCATCGACATCATCAAAGAGGCCAGCAGCATCATCATCACACCAGGTACACACCACACATTGTATAAGTATTGAAAAAGCTTTCTATTACCTTTTTCTGCATTCATACGTAGACAGATGTTTACAGATTTCAGCCAAAATGCCTGGCTTGAAAAAAACCCTCAAAAGTAAGTGATAAATTTGCTAATCAGTCTCTAAACAATGACTGGCGCAGAAGGAGTTTTAGCCTGGAAATCTGTCTTCTGGGTGTCCACTGGCTACACCAGAACCCCAGAAATATTGACTGGTGCCCCCAGAGGCTGGATCGATGTCAGACGGACAGCTGATGGATTCCTAGATTGTCCAAAATGTTAAACTTCCATGTGCATGTGCCTTTTTGTCATTTTAGTCACATAAAGACACATTTTACAAGATCTTGGGAATTTTGCATACCATACATATATCCATATTAAAACATGTAGCACAGGAGCCAAAGATCTCTCTCTGCACAAAGTGGAGACATTCCTGAAAAAGACCAGATCATTTAGGAAAGATAGGTGTAGAAAGAGATTTGGGTTGACATCAGAGACTAAGGTGGAGCACAAGTTAAATATCAGACTCTTTCATCACTGGAGAGCATGGATCCCCCTCTGCAGTCCAGCTGCAGCCTCTCAGTCTGTCTGGATCAATAACATCAACGATCTCTCTGATCTGATTAACTTCATCTGACAAAAAGGCTCAGCGTGACCGCTCTGCCAAAATTTGGATCAGAATGTTTTCGCAGCAGCTCTGGGAGTCAGAAGTTCTCACAAAGCATTTGAAAATGGTTGTGTTGATTGATGTGGCAGTAATTAATTTAATTCAGAAAATTGGAAGCATGGTAACCACAAGAGGGAGCAGTTTGTCCACAAATGACGCCACAGCCACCTGGACTCTCCAAGTAAATAAAGTGAATGTGTAATGTGGGTCAGAAAAAACTAAAGGATGATGGATTTTAATTTTTTTGTGTGAGATGAAGACCACATCCTGATTTATTAAATAGAAAAATCCAGGCTTGTCCGACGACTGAGTGGCCCGAGGAAGAGGAACCACTCCGAATAACTTGGATGCTTGGATTGCTGTTGTTTTCCAGTGGCTCCAAACCAACGCAAGGACAGCTGTGTGGTCCAACATGCTGGTTTGATTAGAGAAACAGTGAAAAGTCATAAGAGCTATTGAGTCCAGACTCAAGATTTCTCCATGCGCTGTCAACAACAAAGCACGGCAGTGAGGAAACAGAAGGCTCCAGTTGTCTGGGGAATTAGAAGATGCGGGTTACGGGCGACTGGCTTCAAAAAACTCGATTAGGGGTAATGCTGAACTCTACAAGGTACCTGACCGCCAGGGTTAAATGGGGGTTAGGCAGACGCAGGCAAAGGAGTTCTTTGCACGCAGGGGACCCAAACGCACACCACACATGTGAAAGGTTTCAGAAGAAAAATGTCTCTCAGACCAATGAACCGCTATGATTTAATACAGAGGAGACTTGTGGTGGATGAGGACGGGGAGAGGGGGACAAAAGAGAGAATGAAGGGTAGAGAAATCACTGGTTTTATTGTTGTCGAACCCCTGTGGATTGCTGTGCTTTCATATAAAAATGAACAATAACTGTGACCAATGGCCATTCATTCCAATAGGGCCATAAACACAAAACCAGACTAGGAAATGCTATTGGCTAATAAATTCAAGCAACCAAGGAAGCATTACAAAATCTCCAGATGCTAGTAAAACAAAGCTGATTATATGTTAAGATTAAGACAAGTATTTCTTAAGCTGTTGCATGTTAATTTGTTTGTTTTTGTGCTTAGGTTGGGGTCTGTGTGCAGCAAAGGCCCAGTATCCGATCGCTGACATGGTGAAGATGCTGAAGGAGCAGGGCAAGAGCGTCAGGTGAAAACCTGCTTTTCATCTTTCATATTAGTGCTGCTTTTTTCCTCAGTGGATTTACACTGAGGGAGTTTTAAAATCTTTAAATTGCTCATTCTGATCAACAAAACAACTCCTTACCAACATCTGATATGTATTTGATACACATCATCATTATGAAGTCACGAATCAGTGAGTTTAAGATTTGATGAGCGCTAATAATTAGCATTTCATCTTTAACAGGTTTGGTATCCACCCAGTGGCTGGTCGTATGCCCGGCCAGCTGAACGTCCTCTTGGCTGAGGCGGGAGTTCCCTATGATGTGGTCCTGGAGATGGATGAGATCAATGACGACTTCCCTGGTAAGCGAACCAAAATATCTAGAGAGCTGTTAGAGTAAAAAATTACTTAAAGAAGAAAGAGACAGAAGTATCTTTCTTTAGTACATTTGCAACAGTTAATATTTTATCTATAATCTCAACTTTATACAACTACCACATAGGAAATATTGTTTTTTACTCCATTTGTTTGACAACTAGAATTACTCATACCATTAACAGCATTGGATGATTCCTGCGCTAATTAATAATTTATCATAATATTTCACGTTTCTCAACTCTGATTAGCAGATCACAGTATCTCCTTGTTTCTAAATGCAATAAAGCTCTATTTTAATTTTTTTATTAGTTTCCAATGTTCAGTTTTATGACTGCCTGAGGATGAGCGCAGATCGACTTAAGCAGACACAGTGCAGATAAACACTGTGTTAAATAAATGCAGCAATTTTCTCTCTGTCTTAAATTGTTGCATTTTCACAGACGCAAACAAACAAAACAACATGACATCAACTTTTGGCCACCCTCCTCTAAATCTCAACACATCGGTCGACCACTAGTTACTTTTCAGCCAAAGTGACAACTCTGGCAGGATAATAATACAAGATCAATTATGTGTAATAATCTCATCCCTCTTTCGTCCGCACTTGGAGCGGCTTCGTGTTGTGTCTGATATTTAGACGTGCCGTGTTATCAGGGCAACAGTCTTGTTTTCTTAGCAACCAGGCATGCAGTCTGAGACACATGGTTCTGTTTATGACCGAGGGAGATAAGTGTGGTGCCGGGGAACCCAATAACATTAGTGAGGACAATTGCGGAGCATTTTGCCAGCGGTTTGTCTGTCTCGTGTGTAAATGTGTAAACATCTGTGTCCCACAGAGACAGATTTGACTCTGGTCATCGGAGCAAATGACACAGTCAATTCTGCAGCACAGGAAGATCCCAACTCCATAATTGCTGGCATGCCTGTCCTGGAGGTGTGGAAGTCCAAACAGGTTGGTTCATCTTATATTAATTACCTTTAATGTGTTGCTTTGCCAACAATATCACTCAAACTGTTAGATGTGGTACAAAAAGTGACCTCATGACTTGTTTAAATTCCCCTCCAGGTAATCGTGATGAAGCGTACCTTGGGCGTGGGCTATGCTGCAGTAGATAACCCCATTTTCTACAAGCCCAACACGTCCATGCTGCTGGGAGATGCCAAGAAGACATGTGACAGCCTGCAAGCAAAGATCAGAGAGGCCTTCTACTAGTGCCGCCTCATTAGCTCACCATCATGGACCGTAGTTCTCGCGTACCGAGGCAGGGTGACAGATACTCCATTTCCAGCATTAGTTTTGAGGATATATATATTTGGAGAACAGATTTACTGAGTCTGCAACAAATGTTATTCTATTACAAAGATGCCCAAGATGATTTTTTTGAAAATAAGGGACATACACAAATGTGTACTAAAGTGATTTGTAAATAAATATATATTTAAACTTATCTGAAGTCCATTTCTTTGCACATTACCTTATATATGAGATTTAAATAGGAAAATCATATTCGCTGTAACTTAAGACAGATTGAAGTGAGTTCAAACATCAAGTTTTTATGATTAACTCTGAATCATTTTCAATATTATAAATTCCAGAAAAGACCAAGACAATACTATTACCATCTGATTTTAAAATGCCCTCCAGTGGAGTAGCCTTTTTCAGGATTTACCCCCATCGGATGAAGTCCAGGACCTCTTTAACACCACCCAACAGTTTCTTAATGTGTTCATTTGAATGTATCATTAACTGGATATTATTTAACACTATTCACAATATCTTTACAAGTTCACGTTTGTGTGTACTACTAGTGGCAGAAGATGGATGTTTAGATATTTCCGCCACTTCCTTTGAGCGAACTATTTCAACTGTATATTCATCACTTTTGAAGCCTTTACACAATGTTCCTGTTTAGCCTTCTGTTTGCTAACCACTTTCTACACACAACTACTCAAGTTTCTGCTGACTCCATACAAGGATTTACATTTAAATGACTTAATATTTAAGTACCCCTGGTTGGGAATAACTGCCCTAATTAACTGTGTTGTCACTTTGCAGAAGTGTTTTATTTTTTGTGATTATCCAGTTCATTGCATCTGTAGGATTTTGATTTCTGAGCAATGTCTTTATATTTACACAAGTATATAACAAACCTCAGTTATGTTTGTCAATTGCAAACCCTGTTTTATTGCATATTCTTATACAAATAGTATCCCTTAGAAAATAAAATATCACACATCCATAAAATAAATCAAATCATACAAGGGCTTTCATGTGAATTTACTCTTCAGCTACAGTTCAGAAGTCTCTTGTAGCTGATTTCAAGTTTGCTCACATAATTCCTCAGCATTTTCCAGCATCAATCTTAGCTTTGTTAACAACTGAGTGCAGGTACGAGTAGAAGTAGAGAAGGTTGTCATATTCTCCATTGTACTCCTGAGCGAGGCAATGCTTGTGGAAGTCCTTGAGGAAATAATAAATCGCCTCAATAGTAGCTAGGTAGGTGTCTGGTTTGCCCTTCTGACGGCGCCAGAAACACGTTTTCCTCGTCTTCAGCTCCACCCGGAGCAAATCTGGAGGAGAACACATGTCAGTCAGAGTGCACACGAGAACACGGAGTGAGATCATGTTAAACAGCGTTGAGGGTGAAGTAAATTTGCCCCCAATAATCACGAGCCGTCGGAGCTCTTTGAAAAGCTGCACAAATGCAATCTTTCATGATTACCTTGCAGCCTCTCATCTGTGCTGATCTTGTTGGTCTGGTTCCATGTGCTGTCAATGAAGACCACCCTCTGTAGGGGATACACCCTTGACTCCAAGTCCTTTGTTCCATCTGGGGTCCCTGACTCTGGGTCCTCTGCGGTGTGTGTGGCGCCTTGAACTTCCTCACTTTTCAGCCTCTTTATGCAGGGTTCATCAGAGGAGCCATGTGACCTGCTGTCGCTCATGTCATGCAAACACTGCATCATGTCATGAACTGAGACAGCCTCTGGACCAGGGAACACCACCACCACCTGGAGAGAGCAGAGCAACAACACAGATTCAGAGCAGCAAACCAAGACGAGAGTACAAAAAATCTGTTTTGAAGATGTTTCCTCTCCACAATATAGCAGAAGGGAAGGAGAATGCATATTGAAACAGGCAGTTTATACCAACAGTCTACATCCGATGAGACGGACTAACATATGGCTTTTACAGGAAGCGTTCAAAGAGAGGAACATAGTTTAAAATGAGCAAAATAAAGTTGAAAAACTGAAAACATGACATTTAATTGGAATCTGTCAAATACAATAAACACACAAGGCCTGTGCACCACTGCCAGTAATTCTCTAAGTCAAGTTAAATTACAGTATCTGATTGTGCCGAATATAACCAGTCCTAGAACTTTAACCTTGTCAAGCATGAAATATGAAAACTAACTAGATCTTCCAGATCCATTACAAATTCCACATTTTTTGTTATTAAATTTTGTACAGCATGGATCCAAATCTCAAATTAGTTGTACTAAAACAAATAAAAGGAGAACACTGTGAACAAAAATAGGCATTAACTTCAATAGCGATGTGGATCTAGTGGATAGTTACAGTATGAAAACATGAGTCAAAGCAACTGCTTGCATTAAAAATAAGATGTGAATGACTAAAGCAAATAAGGTGCAATTACATCAGTTTTCCTCACAGGTAAAAGAAGAAAAGAACAGAAAAAAGGCAATAAAGATTAATAGAGATTAAACTATTGGTTGATTCATTGATAAAAAGAAAAAAACTATTCTAATAATAAATTTTTACATTTCAAACAAAGAAATATTGTTTGGACATTGCTGCATTTCTTTGTGTGTAGGTCTTTGGGTTTTGGACTGTTTTGAAACACATTCAAGTTGGAAGTTTTGTTTGTGTTAAATATACTCCATTCTTACATGATGGAAAATAGCTCACCTTGTCCTTTTCATAGTCAGGTATGCAGGGGTAAGTGTATATGGTGACGTCACTGGGTGCGAGGATCTTGGCATGGATTGCAGTGCTCTTGCCATCCGTCTCATTGGGATGCTTGATGATGTCTATCTTCACAGGAAGCTGAGCACAACATACAATATGTAGAGTCAGGTCCAGGAGGCAGTTACATTTCAACCACACCATGTGCAAAATTTCATAGATTTGACTCAACATTTTCCACCACTACCATTTCAGAAACCCCATACTGTAGCCGAAGGCCTCTCTTACAAGAACAATCAAGACAGTCCTGACCTCTTACTGACCTTGATTAAGGGGATTTCTTCCAGGCTGACACCCAGTAATGAGCAGCATGTGTAGCAGAAGAACATCCTTGATCCTCCACATTTAGAGCATTTCAACCTGCCCCGCTCCTGCGCCTTCTCCAACACTGCATGCGATGCCAATTTCAGACCTTGGAGAGGTTGCTTGGCTCGCTCACAAGTGTCTGATGAATCACTAGAGACTGTTGTTTTGTCACGGCAACTGGGATGGAGACGCTGGTCTTGATCCAGGCTGCTCATGCTTGCTCTTTAAATGTTGACAGACCGGTGCTGAAGTATGTGGACCCTAGATTCACAGCTGAACAAGAATGACAAAACAAATGATGCAAATACTGGCAGACAGAAATAATCCAACATTTGCATAAGTTAAAAGTGCAATAATGTGGAAAAACCATTTACCAGGCTAGGGTTAAACTGATCGGAAGTTGGGAGATATTGTGTATTGTAAATATTGTGATAATACTGTATGATATCTAGGACTAAAATGTTAGCTGTAATAATATGATTTAGATTGAAAGCTGTTTTCCCCAGTACCAGAAGCTGCATGGCAGCTATCTTCAATAACTACAACCCACTGCAAAATATAGTCACATATCACAAGCTTTTTGTTCAGCTACTTTAATTCTGAAATGAGCTGCCTCATGAATCCAGACTTGTAAATCTGTATCTTCATTGAATACCCAAGATGCTTCGGATGTATGTATGCAGAACTAAAGTTTCTTTTTTTTCCCCATGGTGAGCCCATATGGGCTGAGCACCTTATGTGGCAGGACACCTACTCAACTAATTAACAAGTCAATCAATACAAGTACTGACTTTTTCTTTATAATTGCTGTTTGATCATTTTGTTATATTATTTTTACTTATTAAAAGATGTATTTTTTCAATATTTTCTTAATGTTACTTGATGTACATTTTTATGTTTGTTTTTTGTTGTATTTTGTATTATTTCATGCTTTCCTTGTATAAACCTAATTTGTATTATCATAAATAAACTTGTTATTGTTATCACACAATTCTTAAAAATCAAGCTATCTTTATTCCTCATTCCTAGAAAGTTTGCAAAGCGTGTTCCTTCATTTTAATAACATCATATTTGTATTACTTGTTTCTAATGTTTAGAATTTTATAAAAAAAAATTTGTGTGCTGAATTTTTCCTATACTTCTTATTTTCTATTCATGCTACTGCCTCCAGCTATTACTTGTATATTAAAACCTACTTGGTAATAAAACTATGAACATCAACAATCACACACAAACCACTGTCACATTATGAGCAGAGTAACTGAGTAAAATTACATCCTGACATTTGTTTGATTGTGCCACAGACATTCAATGTTAAGAAACCAGGAAATAACTTTCAATGGGGATGGACTTATTGCTTCATATAGCATTAAATTAGATTCTGAGATTGGTTTAGCCACGTGTCAAAGTCTATGAAAAACTTACAACGTGCAGTAAGTAAGGTGCACAGAGAACAAACTAATGCATGTGTGAGATAGCATTAAATGAATGCAGAGCGAGCTAAACACAAATAACAACATAGAGTTCAGGGATGAGCATGTGGGAGTTTAAGAGCACAAAGATACACATTTCTGTATCATTTTCTTCCTTAGCTCAGTAAAATCTGACGGTAGACTATAAACTATCTGCTCGAGCTTACATACTGTAGCTCACATCACAGTATAAACATTACCTGATTCATGCTAGTGATGCTAGCTTCTGTTAGCAAGCTTGATATATGCTCCACATCTGTAGCTTCGGCTACTAGTACAGACAAAACATATTGACTAGTAAGCTTATATCAAAGAAACCCCGACGTTAGTGTAGTTCAGTTGAGTTAGAGGCAATACGTTGTCTACTTATTAGTCATTCGCGTTAAAAACGTGTCTACCGGAGTTATATGATGTACAACCAGCGTGAACGTCGCCTTCTTCTTCTACGCCGGATATACTGTTCAGTTAACCCTCTAAACCCCGAGCCGTCGGGTTTGAAATGGTTTGAAATGTGTGTTTTCTTTAAAAGATTGCCAATAATATACCGTTTATCGTAGAAAGAAACAGTTAAAACAGGCATTAGCGTCGGAATTTGAACTTTCCTACAGTCCCTCAACGGACCAAAGGTTAGAAAAGGGAACCAAATTGTGAACGTTATTTATGTCAAAACCATGTACTGTAAAAAGGTAAAGACCCATTTTTTCTCATATTCATAATACTTGTGGGCACTTTGAAAGTGTTTTATGTATACATTTCATTTTATTACAATGTATATGAAATTATTTATCAGAGGGTGAAAAGGAAATGCAAGTTTTTTAGTCACCCGTTGCTAAGCACCGATTCCAATTCCAAACGTGTGCTGAAAATCATTTGCCTTTAATCAACACAGGTGTGGTTGTATCATTAAAAAAAACGGTAAGAAAGTTACATGTAGTCTACTTTTTAAAGCTAAACGAACAGTAACTAAATGCACTTTTGCTTTGATACATTGAAATAGTAGTAACATTATGTATTCTTTTCAAATTATTAAAAATTAAAACACAAATTAACATACACATGATCATGAGCACATGTGTTTTGTTTCATGTATCTAAAATTACCAATCAACAAAATTTAACCCTTGAAATGTATCCTATTTGTATCCTTTTACTTTTCAGTCTATCCTAATGCTAATTCAGTCTAATTATCAAGATGTTTTCTCTACTACAATGAATATCTCCTCTGCATTGTAATCTAGTCAAACCGAAACTGGTAGATGCCATGTTGCGTCAGCAAAATTTAAATTTCATGGATCATATTTTCCCGGTGTGGAAGACCAAATCATGAAAGGTTACTTCAGTTAAAACTAGCATAAAATATGAATATGCATTTGTCTCGTCCAACGCCAGATGTGCTTGATGTGATATAAAACAGATTGTTTTATGTCAGATTTCAAAGATACCTGAGCTGTCACACTTTATGAAACAGAATATCGCATGCAGACCTGCATTGCAAACAGATGTCTATCGAATGAGATCCAACTGTGTCTGTGATATTAGATCCCAAACAATCAGAAATCTGTCAAATGTGCACTTCGGGCCAGCTTGCTGTGAGAATTATTGCTGTGAAACATAGTTTGTCAATATTAGTTGCATTCATGCTTATCTGTCATCCCTACAGGCTGCTCAGGCTCTAGGATCCTATTTATCTTCTCTTTACAACATGGGGCCATGCCACATCATTTGGTGATTCTTCATCCTCAGATTCAAGGTGATTCTGCTCTCTAAAACTTTACAGAATGTGTAAATGTGCAGCTTTAGTTTCCAAAGAAACAATATTTTTTGCACTGTTCTTTGGCCCTTACTCTCCCCTTTGCCTTTGGCCTTTAATTGTCACATAGCTAGACACAGCAATATCATGGTTGAGATCCATCTGCGTACATCAAATACGAATGGATTGACTGTTCCTGACATGTCTTATCATTTAAATTCATTTCTTTTTCTGTTTAGTCTAACACAGAGGAATGAAAAAACAAACTGTCTGACAGCTGCATTTCAGGAATGTTTGTTTTACCGTTGACAGCAGTCCAGATAGATTTCAAAGGAAACTGTTAGGGATTTGTTATTTTCGTCTGTTTTCTGTGTTGTTGCCAGTTTTTAATAAATTCAGACAAATGAAAATATAAAATTGAATATTTTAAGTATTGTTTTTCAGGTGTATCCAGGCTCATCGGCCCAAGCTGTCAACACAGCATTTTATTGACCTGATCTCTTGGTTTCCTTGCCTTCTCAGGTAACCAGACACTGGTGACACATATCTTGCGTGCCTTTCAGACTGACAGACTTTCAATATTTGACATAATGTTAGTTTTCAACAGTTTCACATTGTGCCTTTCAGGTATGAAGCCTAAACTCTTTCGGGCAGAACACAAACTTAAGTTGGCTTGCTACAGCTGGAAATGAATATCAAGAGAGGAACCCTGCTCATAGTAAGACTTAACAGTTTGTTTTTGCACTAGTGAATACATGTGTGTTAACGTGCAAATGTTGTGTGTCAGAATAACCTGCCAGAACCCAGACTGACTGTTGCTTGGAGGAATAGTGAGCCAAGATGAAACCTGCTAAGCATCCGTAATATATTTGTGAAAGCAAACTGAAAATCCCGCATGCCTAAGTCAAAAGCTTTGAAAAACATCCTTAATTTTTTTATTTAACCTCAAAAAAGAAAAGTTTCTTTGTGCTGACCAAAACGCTGAACACACTCAGTAGCAACACGTCTTTCAACAGTGTCCCTGTTTCCATGGATAATCCACAGACCCTGCTGTCAATATCTTTCATGGGGAATATTAATTCAGTAGAATGTAGTTCCAAGAAACTATAATGCAGCAGCAGGGTTAAAAAAATGAGATCCTAAGTTTGCCAAACAGGCCGAGCATTAGCAAGGAATTATGCACTCCAGGCCCCCAAAATAACCACTGAACACTATGTACTTGGTCGACTTTGTCAGCATCTGAAGGACAGAGAGAGTCGCAAACTCTGAAAACTTCAGTACTGTTATCGAACAGATAAGCAAGCTAATCATTATTAGGTGATCATACATTAGCCACACAAACGTGATGCAACATATAAAACATAGCAAATATCTGCATTTACCAGCATTTTACAAGCATCTGACATTGTTCTGATTTTACACCCATTGTAAAAAAATAAAGAAGCTCTTTTTACAAGCATATCCCATTTCAAATGATCATAACTGTAATGGCCCTATGTTGACTTTAGAGCCTGAAGATTACTCTGCAGAACATTTTAATCCAGAAGCTAGGTTGTCAGTTCACTAACTTGCGTCTTTGCTGGAGCTCAATGACTCAGTACCTCTGATTAGTGATTCAGTGGTTTATAATGCACGGAATCATTAATGCACTTTGAAGCAATTTGTTTGAAAATGGTTTATTGTTTCCAAGCAGTTCAAAACGACAACATCTGCAGGCCAAAGTCTTGGTATTGCATTTCTATGAATTAATGAAATTTGAGACTGTGATCAAGCAATTAGAATATAAAAGGTCTTACTGCTCCCATTGTTCTTTTATCCAATACAGCTTGTATTTTAAAAACAGATTTCTTACCAGAATACTTTACAGTTCTGTATTTGTGGGAAAGGCCTAGTTTGGCATGGGCATGTGAGAGAATACCGCCTCAGACACAATATCTCTACCTCTAATGCACACAACCGTTTGTGTCCTTTTCTTACTGGAACAGTTAGTAATCCCTCTAAAGGGCTATAAACTTGGTGGACTGCAGACTTGATGACAGGTTGGAGTTGTGTTACCAAGCGTATAGACATGCATGTAGGACTCCTTTGTTGTAGTTTTAAAGTTGTTACCCTCAAGATAACATTACAACAGTTTTTCAGTAACTCGGCGTTTAGCCCTGTATTGCGTTGTGTCGTGCCCAACGTCCGTAACACATCAACATGAAGAGAGAAGAGAAAATGCAGAGGGTGTTGCTTCTGCACATACAAACACCTTCACACATGTCTAGTGGGCCATAAGTGATGATTGAGAAATATTCTTTTTTTTTATATAGTCTATATATTGTATTTTTGTAAGTTCTGAATGGTATATCTTTATTTAGGTTCTTGCTTTCTTGACATCTGGCCATTGACTATTAGCTCTTTGTTTGCTTTAACTGCATACTTTTCTAATGCAGGATGAGGCTGTTCGGCAGACAGGAAAGACATAACTCATGTTCAGGTCTTCACTGTACCCTTATTTTGTGTTTGTTTTGTATTTTTTAAGTTGTCTTACACGCTTTGAAATCATAAAGACCTTGCAACCCCTAGAGGGGATCAAGACCTCTTGGCGGGAAACTCGAGGCTGAGGTGATATATTTTTGTACTGGCTGTCCTTATGACTGTCATATTCTCTGTAGAAAGGAGTGGCTCACCTCGTCTTAAACTCCATGGAGACATGTAAAAGTCCTTACGTTTAATGTTGGAAAATTCTATCCGTATTAACACAATGCCCCACCAAGAATCTATTGAATTACACATACTGCACAAAAGAAAAACTGAAAAATATATGTGGAGCTTAGCACACTTTGCTGGGTTTGAGAAAGTTTTAAAATCATGAATACATTAACTGTTTGTTTTCTTTGTAAGACTAAACCAATCGTCCCACATGGGACACCACAAAGCCAGACACTCTTTATTCCAAATATGGCCACAGCTGTGGAGTTTACTCCAATGCTTGGCAAACTTTCAGAACTATGGTGTTGGCTAGAAAACTAATTATAATGTCCATATGCACAAAGAAGACAATAATATTAGACATCATTTGACTGGAATTGTCTTGCTATAACGGGTCCAACCTGTCAGCTGTTGACATCTATAACCTGCAACATGGAATAAACTTGGAACCATGTAGAATATTTATGTTTGATATTGTATTCTACTAGATATGTCTACTTGTCCAGTAGAATCGGGGCTGTTAAACTGTATTATTTATTCCTGTATTGTTGTAACTGGGTATTTGTCTATTTGTTTGCGGTCCACAATAGTTTCACAGTGTACCCTACTTAAATTGGCATTTAAAAGCCAGCAGTGCCAGTTCTCTTTCTGTTTATTCATTCTGGTGACTAAATAAGTTAGTAGTGTTCCAAGTCTTAAATGTTTTACGTCGGTGATTATAAGCATCTTCTTTTCATCATAACTTGTTATCTCCCTGTGTGCTTTAATTCACTGGAAGTGATATTGTGGTGAGTTGCTAGAGGTCCCAACCCTCTTTCACAATGATCTGGTGTTCTGGGGGGTTCCGTACAAAGGGCTGCAAACACAGAATTCCCCACGTTGCATAACCACAGATTTCCTCTGGGGAAATGAAGGTTTACGGCCCTGAAATGTATCAAGTTCAGCTGCGTGTCCCCCTCTCCCCCTCCTGGCCTCCCCTTTCTCCCGCTGCCCCAAGACCACCTCTCCACATCGCACGAGACTCCCCAGCCGCTCTCCCTGTTTATCTTCACTTTCCTTACTTTCCCGTCCTCCCCCTCTCTGTTTGTCTCACTCCATCCTTCCCTGCAGTGCTGTTCACAGCCAGTGTCAGACTTCCTTCAACCTCCCCGTGGACGTTGCCCTGATCAGCACATGCTGTCTTTAATATGGGACACATGTGGTTTTCTGCGTTCATGCTTCCTCACAAATGCAAATATAATACTGCTGGTTTAAAGCACTGTAATGAAAAGTAAATCATTGTCATGGACTTGTTATTCATCCCAGGGGGTCTATCAAGCTGCACAGTAGCTCTTAAGATGATATTTTAAAGCAAAGAAAAACAAGCATAAATATAAACAATGCCACTTCTCTAAGTTGATAATATTATTTCTCAAATTGTACTTTTGCTATGCTTTATAACCACACCAGATCCCTGCAGATACTGATGTGCTATTAGCTAAAACAGATTATGAATAATCTGTACATTTGACCCTAAAGTATGGCGGCATCTGCAAAGCAATTACCAATATGAATTATTAATAATACAAAATAAAAACAATTTAGACGCGCTGTTTAAACAATCTACATTTAGTGACGACATTACAAGGCAATATTTCTTAAAAGTAATGCTATGTCATTGCTGGAAAGAGAACTGGCAGTTTCATAATTTTGCTATTTGATAACTTTAATGCACAGCAGATGAAGCAAAGTGCACGGGAATCCCACATTTTGTAAAATTAAAAAAAGTATTAAACAGATTTGTGATTTCAGGAGCAATTTATTAAACAAAATCTGTAGGTCTTGGAACACCTTGTAAGTAAAATTTATGTGTCTGGCGGGCTTGCGTTGCGCCTTTTTTTCTTGGAAGTCTGTTGCTCCACGTCGATGACAGTTCTCTCTCACTCTCCTTGGCTTCAGCCTCTCCTCGTCCTGCTGGGAATACACAGCCTTGAGTCTGAAATGTGTTTACATTTTGAGCATGTTACAAATTATCTGCTAAGACTAACTTTGCGTGACTTGGCAGAAGCCTTCACCTTGCTCAGATGTTGTTTGGGTCAAACGTATTTCAGGGGTTTGCTCTCTCAATTTGACTGTCTTTATCTGACAGGGGTTCTCCAAGCCAGATGTGAACTCAGGCAAAAGGTAAAGCTCGTGCTCTGCACTGTCGTACGTATGTGTGTGCCTGCACGCATGTGTTTATACGTATGTATGAACGTATGGTGTAGACAGCCTGCCAATATGTCTGAGATATTTTCCTGCACTGACAAGACTCCACTTATACTCAATAAACTCAGGGGGAATTAACCTAATATTTGAACCATGTCGATATATTTTTATCTTCCATCATAAATGAATAGATTTATCTTTGACTCAGATTACCACATCTCAGCCTTAGTTATCAGATGGAGGGATCTTATTCATGCATATTATGTGTTGAGGATTGTCCAAGGACAATAAAGTTTTCCCAAGCGTTTCTTTCCAATGTGCATTCGTTCTCCTTAAAGACAGCATCAACAGATTGGATTAACTTGTCATTAAACCTGCTAAGATGGGAAATGGACTGCTTAATATCTCCAGAGGACCCTATCAGAGTTAGAAACATTATAGTTGCTTAATTTCTAATACGTTTTCCCAACAGGCCTGTGTGAATTATAGACAAAGAGGCTGAAAAACTTCAATTAATCAAATGATAGTCATAAATTTGGTTAGGACTAATCCTCAAACAGTCATTTTTCTAATAGGATCAAGCAAATTACTCAGCAGATTACATTTTGTACTCATTTATTATAATAGAGTTTTATTATGTACCAAAACATGAGGCCAAATCACTTAAGATCACAGATATTTAAAACGCTTTATATGGATAACAAGGTCATGTCTTTTTTATTAATAGTTGATATGCAAATTATTAAAACAAGGTTTATTACTCAAATCTGTTTGAGGGTGTGTTGAATTTTGATGATTTGGTGACATGGCAGGATAGAGGCATGGTTCATGTGCAGGTTTTTCTCCTGAAATTGCACGAAGCAATATCTTTCACATTAACGTTTAATCAGATGACTTCCTATAATGTCAAATAATGTGCTTGCATTACAAAATCCACTGAGAATCAACAGTGGTGGCAGACGTGGTTTGTGCAGGTGTAAGGTGTGAAATAATGGCTTTCTAACTAAAGGTAGAACATTTAGCAGAACAGAGCGCCAGATTTCTTTTCTCAAAAACAGATCTCTTTCTCACATCAGATCATTGCAGTGAAAAGTGCTTGTGAATATTGGAAAATCCAAAACACATCTGTGCTTCTTTCTTTTCACTGGACGTGTGAGTATGCAATAACTTATTTGAGTCCTGTGTAATAGTGGTATGGTGAGGAATGATAAAAAGAAAAAGCAGAGAAATGGTGTCAGGCATGTTCCGGTGTGGAGGGCGAGGTCACTTGTTATGACGCTCACCACAAATCACTTTGTGGGAAATATTGATTTTCTTGATTTAGTTTGGATTTATCATACTGTGCTCTCATTTAAATTCCACAATTTTCCAACAAGCTATTGGTTGTTGCTAGTTGCTAGCTCCTGATAGTTTATTATTGAGTCCTTTAAACCCCCCTAGTGGATAAATGTATATCTTGGCTTAATTTTTGTCTTGGTTACACTTTGTTAAATGTGAATGTCTTAACACAAACAAAAATATCTCTTAATAAATAAATATGCAATATTTTTGTACACATGGTTATTAACTCAGATGGAAAGAGATTGAACAGCATACACATTTATTAGGTTGTTCACTTTGTATTTTAATCTGGATATCTTTTCAGCAGCAGCAGCAGAATATTTTAGCATTTCAAAATCACACCTTGATAATGAAGAGGGAATCAGTGAGCAGCTACAATGCATTTGACCACAATCTGGTCTTCAATTCAGGAAGGAAAGACGGATCATTCACAAAGAGATCGTCCTGCACACTCTCATTTTACTGAACATGCTATTGTAGTTTATCGTGCCTCTTTTTTGTGTGCTCTGAGCACTTGTACCAGTAAAAAAAAAAGACAAGTCCAGCTTGCTTCAGCACATCTTGGTCAAGCCATATCTGTTCTGGACCTTTCTGTTGATCATGGAGGTCTCTCATCTGGCTGGCTGTAGATCATCTTTGGAAAAGAATACAGTCCCGACTGTGTGTAATACAATTTACTGTTTTATAAGAAAACACTTTACTGTTTTATAAGGAAATATAATATTTAACTCAAAACAACAATAACATTGAGCAGACTTAGGTGGTTTTACAGTTTGTGTACCATTTGAAGCGATTTCAAATATTTCCTGTTTCAACATCATATTTGCGGATGTTTGGAATAGTTTAATGTGCCCATCTGATATCTATTGCTTTAGCTTATAAAAATCAGAACATAATATAGAACATTATATAACTCATCTACAACTGAAGAAAGTGGAGCGTGATGTTGGTAATGAGTTTACATGTGTCTGTTAACATATATAATATGTGATTGAAATCATTAGTCCTCTGCTCTTCAGTCCACTCTCCTCTCCTCCTCCTTGCACTTTATGGGGATGAAGTGAGATGCTACGTGCTCCCTCCTGGTCTTCTTCCCTCGCAGCGGCTTTCCCTTCTGCGACAGAGCTATGAACATTTCTTTGCCATTTTTAGTCCACTTTGCAGAGGAGTAAGCGTTGAAGTAGTTTTCTAGGAAAACCTCTTTGAAGTTGCAGTTTTCATTGTAGATCCTCTGTAAAAGATGAGACGCACATTACAGCATTAATACAATCTGGATTTGTCTTTGTTGGCAATTCTTGCGCTTGATTATTTCAAGTGGATGTTTTGCAATAATAGTCCTATTCGTGCTTGGCTGTGAATCATCTGGAAACATCATCTGACTTTTACTGAGGAAAAATATTACCTTGCCTTGCAGCTGTCCAGCCTTGTTCATAGAGATATAATACTGGCTCTTCACTCCTTTGATAGCCAGTATGCCCCCTTCTAACACTGTCCTGATCTCCAGGATACCTGCCAGACATTCACAAAGTTAGTCTGAATGAGACATATTACAGGACAGATAAGACACTATTGACATCCAGCTCCACGCTGCGCTCAACATTCATCTTCATTAACAGACTGGAAGGAAGTTCCTGTGGTTAATCAGTCTGAGGTCTCTCTGGCTTTATTCAAGCCTTGTTAACTGGCCTGGGTGGCCATTACACAAACCACAACCTATGCCATAGCACATATGGGAGACAGATTAGGCCTCTCTCTCCTGGGATTGAGAAAACTACCCCTTTGAATGAGCTTTGCACGCTACGTTTTAAGCCTGCTCTTCAAATCTGTGGGAGAGTAAAAACACTTGTGCTTAACTATTTTGGTTTGTGATTTATTATGATTTTGTCATGCAACTTCTGGTAGGCACCGGACATTGGACTACATTTCTGAAAAGAATACCTGGAGGCTTTATTTTTGATTAATAATTAAAACATTCTGTTTAAGCAAATAGTACTAGTCGGTGCAATCAAATACAATGAGTGTCTTAAGACGAAAAAGAAAGCTCCATTCGAAAGAGAAAGATCTCACGTATGAATTCATTTAAAGCTAAGTAGCTAATTACTTCAAAAAAAACTGTCTCATCATAGGAAAAGCTATTATAAGCAGTTTGCTTACTAATGATTGAAGTTATGCTGTTGCTGTTACAAATATATATATAGTGAATCATAAAACTCAGAAATCCAAATTGTAACAGGAAAAGCTAAGATTTTCGAAAACAACTTTGTTGTTAATGTTTACATATTGCAGAGACAGGCAGAGAAAAAAGGGGAGAACTGTGTTAAAGCTCTTCTGAGTGACATTAAGCATGCTGCGTTTGAGTGTTTCCTTGATCACAAACAGATGGCATTGTCCCAATCTTTGAATGTGTTCGTGCTCTGCTTTCACTTAATATTTTGACTTAATATTGCTGCCCTTTGACTGTGCGCTCATATTTATCTAACTGTGCTGTACTTTTCCCGTTTGATCCTATTTGTCATTAGTTAAGGTAAAGTCTGATATAGATTTGCTCATCAAAGTGCTTGGTGTCTTTTATGGTTGTTAGGCAGCATGGAATTTGTATTCCCATAATATTACATGTAACAGCTATAGTTGTTTGGTCTGCTGTGAAAAGATGTTACACATTTCCACTCACACACACACACACACACGCATATTGTTAACATTTTGGCTCTGACGCAGATAGGCTATCCTCAGCTTGAATTGATTTGTCATCCAGCCTCTGGCTAAGTAAACTAACTTGTGGGTAATCTGTAATTTAACTTTGTCTGAACAGAATCCATTTTTTTACGTTCACTTGTAAGGATGCTTATCTGCACTGAAACTATAATAGACTCTGGCTAGGCTGCACCTGACACCGGGACTATAATATCACAATATGAGTAACTTAGTCGGCTAAAACATACAACTCTCCTGCTGTCTTTGAATCCCCTGTTTTCCGGTTGTCATGCTGTGGTTTAGAAGTTGTTGATTGCTTGTTTGTCAGTTTCGTTGCTCTTTGCTGTGGCTTAACGCATTATTTATTGATATAATTATCACATTATTATTAAACTTAACTTAAGCCATGCCATGGGCTTTCACTTAGACACAAACCTACATGTGTTAGAAATTACCATTTACTGTTTTGTTTGTAAATCTATCTGTTATTTTATATGTAACATGTGTCTGTTTGGTTTTGAGGATTTGTTTACACATTCAGAACAAAATTGTCCCAGAGACTGTGACAATACCCCTGCCCAGAATGCACACATTATTCTTTTCAGTTGAAGTTATCTCTATATTATTGCACATACAAAAGCTTCAAAGAAATAACAAAATCCACATTGCAGACCTTTAGATTTTTGATCCAAACAACCCTTTGAAACATAATAAAGTTGTGCACTGCAAGAGATGAGTTCATTGGAAGTAAGCCTTTTTGTTGCGGAGGCACACAGAATGTAGAGGCCAAAAATAATGCAGCTTCAAGTTTCTCATTCTAGTTTCTCCTTTTTTTCTTTGCCTTTCTTTAAAAAAAAACCTTTTAAGCAATCAGCTTTTCAGGACTTCTTGTTCACTGCAGCCAAAAAGTTTGACTCACTGATTTATTACATATATGTCTGCACCACGCTGGTCTCTACAAAGGCTTACTGGTAAATTTCTGTGTGCTTTTAGCGTGCGATTGTCAGCCACATATGGGTGTATCAGTTTTTCTGTCTTTCCTTGCCAGTTGTTGCACAAGCATCTTTTCCATCCACTTTGAGGCATTTCCCTGTCAAGCCAACATTCCAGCCGCAGCCGCACTGTCAGATAGGAGGAAATGATAACTACTTAAAACATCCTCACCGTGACAGAGATTTCCAGTGGTAAACGCTGGCTTTGAAGCAACAATTTTAACAATTTAGTCTGTTAAAATGCTCAGTAGTGAACTGGCATGCCTTATTTGACAGCTTTTGCCTTCAGCTGCATGGGACAGTAATTGTGGACTTTCCATTTCTAATATTCACTTAAATTCTTTGTCCCAAGCGCTGTCATTCTTATTCTGACACTGCAGGTTTTTTGGGAGAGTAAATCAGGCTCAACAAATGTGTCTTTGGCAGTGTGAGTCCGAGGTCACAGGGGCCTCGCTGTAGCCCATCAGTCTCCAAGACCCTTCAGTTTACTTCATTACAGCCTGTGTTTAGATGGTGTTATGGTTTAACAAGCCAAAGCCCCCACCTGCTTCACTTTAACTCTGTCACTTTGGCAGCTCTACAGAGTCACATGACCCATTAACATTGTGGAGAACTGTACAATAACACCTCCCACGTGCTTCTGCCACCTTGACAGGCCAAAGGTTTTTTACTGACTCAGTGGAAAGATCTCACAACTGAATTATGGCATTTAAAATTGTAGTTCACACCTACATTAAGTTACTTATAGTGAACCACTGCTATTATAATGAGACGAAAAGAGTTGTCCTTACTGTGGCAGTTGGTGGGATCTTGAGTCCCATTGATGTTGCCAAAATCATCAATTGTTAGGAACCACTGTGTGCGGCTGAACAGCTGTCGGATGCGCACATCTCCTCCCTCCATGTAGTCGTAGTTTCTGGTGTGGCGCTCGTGTTTGGAGCAGTTCATGATGGCGGCAAGTTGCTCTGGCGTGCAGTCACTGTAGACCACACACACACTGCCGAACAGGAAGATTGCATGCAGGTACAGTCCCGAGAACAGATTTTGAAGGTTCCATGTCAGCATCCATTTGCGCATTATAATACAATGCAGTGGGGATCAATGAACAACATACTTAAATGTGAGATAGAGATCTGTGCGCTATCCCTCAGCCCAGCAACCCCCTCATCCCTGACTTGTAAAACTTGTGTTGTGACCTCCGAGTCCTTGTTACTGATGCGGGGATCCAAGTGGGATGTTGAGAAGAGGTGGTTGTGGAGGAGACTTGTAAAGCTGGTTGTCGTTGGCTGAAGCTGGAGAGTGGTTTGAAGAAGAAGACAGGTGACTGTTACAAGATGATGTCTCCCTTTAGTCCTCAGCGATGGTCTGTGTTGACTGCTCCATCCTCTCGAGGCTATAGTCCGATAGGGAATGTCATAATCCACGTCAGGAAATGTGACACAGGATGTCACTAAAAGACAGACAAGAGTAGAGCGGTTTAATTCACACGAATAAGCTGAAAATTTAGGGTCACAGGTATACTTAGCAGTTGAAAGATTTTTGTCAAAGCAACTTAAAAAAATGAGACATGAAATGACTACAACAATTCACCTAGTTCTTTAGTTAGTTTAAAGTTCAAACACCTTTCAAAGAGCTTCTGGTTTTCTGTGCTCATACAAATATGTTTTGTATATTTCCAAGCAGTTAATCAAACTTCTGTGGTGTTCTTTGACAGGAACATGTCTCCTTGTCATTGAACACAATATAGCATCAAAGCTGTTGGATTGCTTCACAAGTCTATGGTCTGTAATCTTTATCAACATACATACTTGCAAACAACTGCAACTGCATTTCTTGTAAAAACAAACAAACAAACATGAAAACATAAAAACTCATAGTTTACTGACTTACATGTGCTCTGAGTGATGACAGGAGTTGTCAGAGGTGTGTTCCCTTTCAGAGAGAGTTTTAATTTGAAGTAGTTCTACAGCTGTAGTCTCAGTTGTAAACCAAGCCCAGTAATGCAGTAAAGCTAAGCAAGAGCTGGGAGCTTCTGTCAATTCCCATGGATGTCTTCCTGGTACTGGCAGGCTGACTCTGTGCATCTTCCACTGTCGCTGTGCACTCTGCTTAGATAAATGCCTCCTGCTGACCTCACTTGAGAGCAATTAGATCCCAACCAGTCAGCTGTCCCTGGCTGAGATGCAATGGAGAAACACCCTCTGCCTGCCTCTCGCTGTCACTCACCCACTGGACATAAGAGGGAGCTATAAACTGTTAGAATAGCATGCTCTCCTTGGTATGCACTCCTAAATACTTTAAGAACATTTGCATGCAACTTACCCTTTCAGAACTTGCTACAACCTCTCTTCCTTTTCCAAGAAACATCTTGCAGTTAAATAGGTTTGTACTGTGGTTGCTACAGATCTAATAATGACTCACCATAAGCTTTGGTTAAGATATTTGATCTGATGACAAAGCTCTGAAGAATTTCTTTTCTATCATTTCAAATGTCACAATTAATTAGTGTTTTTACTTAGCTGCGCTGAATCACTGTTAAAGATTTATTGACTTGAATTTTTTTTTTTTTAACTTCAAAGAAGCCCTTTAGGTCTCACTCTTATTGAGCGTAAGAGTGTGAAGCAGTAAGTTACGTTTGGCAGGTATCCATCCAAAGGGGGAAAACAGAAGAAGTAACTGCTCAGAAGTAGTCATCACAGTGTCAGGGGTCACGCACTCTTTCACTTTTCGTGTTTGTATTTAAAGTCACAATTTATTGCCTTACATACTTAGCCTTTCCTTGGACTCACGACTTCAAAAGTTTATATGGTCCCTAATGACTCGTCCCCTGTGGAGGTCAGGGCTGCAGGCCAGAGAGAGAGGGACTTCTGACCGCAGCAGGTCTCCTTCTCATCTCTAAACAGGGGGTCATAAAGACCTGATCTATTAGGTGTCACTCTGGCCTATTCATCTGTCCCTTCTATCACCCCACAGACCATTCACCCTCTGGTCTTTCAGTGTAAAGGCAAAGGAAACATCACTTCATGTATGACTTTTGGTGGCCACCATATCAGAAATACCAGAGAACTAGACAGTTTGATAAATGCAAAATTACATTTCTATTGGATTGAAAGTTTTTTTTAATACATTATAGTTTAAATTAGGGCTGCAACTATTATTAATTACTTTACTCAGTTTCAGAATTCGATATCTTACCACCGTACTGTATTCAAGTGAATGTAGGTCATAGAGAATTGCATGCTGATTTACCAACGTTTCCTGGAATCAGGGTTGTAGTTGATGATTAATTTCATAGTCGATAACGTATCAATACTTTTTGCAGCTCCAGTTGCAATAGAAATAGAAATCTAAATACCACTTAAATAAAAATATTTAATTAATTACCTCTTTTTGATGGTGGAGGAGTTTGTGTGACCTCACAAGCTGTACTGTCAGGGGCAGGTAGAAACCGATAGGGCCACCTGACTGTTGTTGGTGTGAGGAAGGAGGCTGAAGGACCCTTATGAATTGGCCTCAACAGATATGAGTGACCTTGCCTTGCATCAGGGAGCTGGGGCCCCCTCTTGTAGACGCTTGCAGGGGAGACCTTAGTGGCTGGGTCTGGTCATGCTCAAAACAATGCATGATCTCCATGTGGGCTCACTTCCTGCAAGGGTCTGTGTTTGGATATAGTTTCTTGACAGTTGGGCAACAGGTGGGACCCTTGGAGGACTGACCCTTGGCTTCAAAATGTCACTTCCTTGGTATGCAGGAGATTGAACAGCTAACTCGATTTAGCTGGCCTCACCTTATTGCACAAACCGAGCTGAGGAATCAAACCTGGGGGTTATTTACTGTTCTTTTCCAGGGATGACTTAGGTGAGTGGTATAAGGGTTATTTGGGGATACACATATTCCCCCAGCTATTCACTAAACAGCAGCTTGGAGTATTCAGTATTCAAATCTTTAGGTAATGTCTTGGAGAGGGCACTGGCTGAAACACCCTCTGTGCAGCAGGCATCTCCAAGCTCCCAGTCTGAAAAGTAAAGCCGAAGCAGAAGCGTCTTGAACCTGTATTCTTTTGAAAGGCCAGCAAGTGGCAACTCCCCTGTTTGGAAAAAGAAGTAAGATTGTATGAAAGTCTGTGAGACTTCATGACCCTACATCTCACTTAATTCAATATCTTAGTAAACATTTCCTAATGACTTTATGGTCAGTCATTCAGAATAAAGTAGACAATAAAGCAGTTTATTCTTCAGGGCGGGGCTTCCTTGGCAGGTCACTACCATGGTGTGTTTTCAATTAATGAAAGCTAACAATAATATAATAAAATATAATATAAATAATAATTTGGTTGGTTAAAATGTATTGTTCAGTGTTTGGTTGGAGTAAATGTCACACCAATTAGTTGGCTGTTCAATCTGAATAATATATGAAGTTATTCAAAGAGTCATCCCAAAGACTGAGGCCAAATGTCTGATGTGACCGCTTTGAGATGTGCTGCCATAATTGAAAACCAAATCTTGTGAAAATGTGAAGGAATAGATGTAGGTAGATGAAAGATCCAGCAGCATGTAGCTGGAACACCTCTTGGGATAGTTGATTGCAGCAGTTAAATGCACTTCTTTGTAGAGTTTTTACAAGAGCCTGGAGTTCTAGGGTTAAGGGCGCCATCATTGACCTTACATGATGAGGAAAGGTGAGACAAGGAAGCTGTTAACTTGTCAGACCTCACATTCTATTTAGCATATTGGTTTTTTGAACTTTCTCTTTGTTCTTGAAATATGTTTGTGCTTACCCAGCTGACCTCTGCTGTGACTTACAGCATATCAGATCCTTTTTTATCCTCTGAACGAATCAATTATCTTTATTACAGGAACTGGTTTTCCCAAGCATTCATTGCTAAATGGTCCTGCTTTCTTTGTCAATTTGATCTAACTGTTGAATGCTGTCCATGTGTATGCTTAGTGTTTTTGCCATTGGAGCTCTGAATGTAATAAGATCTGCCTGAGGGCAACTTACTTGTTTCATCTGTATATATTGGATTTTAAATCACTTTCTTTTGTTTATTTGTCACTCTCCTTCTTTCCTTTCTTTAGTATAACAATAATATGTTATTGCTATTATAGTTAGTAGTAGTCTGTTTAATTATGTACTAGAAGTGGAATCGCAAAGTATTACAATGCCACAATCAAAACATTATAATGCCCATTCACTGGGCTACTAGCATGCCTTGAAATGCTGAACTTTGAACGCTGTATGTGCGACCTCAGTTGACACATCACATATAGTGTATATGTTGTTATCACAACTGACTTGTACATGTGTGTGTGTATGCTTCTGCATGTGTGTACATACAGGTATGTGTGTGCGCAGGTAGTTTGGTTTTATAGCCTGAAAGGCCACCTGCTGCCCTTTAAGGATGAAAGACCCAGCTCTGTTTGGAGTTTACAGTAGCATAGGAAGTACAGTGGCCGTGAGGCAGGCTCACTAGACATGCGTGAGTGAGCCTCTTTAAATTTCAATGACTGTATGCCTTCACTTCCATGAGTCCGCCCTGCTACTTTGTTTATCTCTCTGCTCCTCTCTTTTTCTGTCTGAGTTATTTGTTGTTTTGACGAGCGGAGCCTTCAAAACCTTACAACTCCTTTTAATCGATTCCCATTGTCGAATGTTATGTTGAATGCTGCTGAAGCCAGTAAAGAGTCTGTGAGGGTTTGGATGATTGCAGTGTAACACGCAAACAATCAAGTTCACAATGAACTCAAATCCCGTTCCAACTCCAAGTTCAGACTGGCCTCCAGCTCCAGTCTCTCAACCCCGCTGTGTGTCTGCCTGCTTCATCTGGCATAAACTCACAGAGACATTTTCATAGGTTGGTTTCTTTGCAAAGTTTAGGTGTCTGTTATGTGTGAGTTACTAGTTAGTAAAGAGAGATAATTGATGAAGAACACATTTAGGTGGGTTTGTGTTGTTTAGCTTTTAATAGAGGTTACATAGTTCAGACATCATGAGTAAGCAGCACACACACACACACACACACACACACACACACAGGGATTTGGGGATTTATTTGCTTCTTTTTCTTTTTTTAAACAAAATACAAAGTTGTAGGGCTTTGCTTTCTGGGAACCTGTTTTAATAAAACTGTTGCCATGCTATCACCCCTCACTTCATTGTCTGTAGGCTGACTAGATGCACAGTTGTTTGAAAAGTTGTTTCCAATCCCTCCTATGCAGGACACGAATATTGCTTTGTGATTTATCACTGCACTGTATCTCAAGAACCTCTTGGAGAGTTTGCACATGAAGATCCAGAATTTATGATAGTTTCCACTATTACTGCAGAGACATCTGCCTACACACAGTGTCTGCTCTCAACACTCTAAAAGCATTCCTGGGAGAAGAGCCTCTGTGTCTATGTGCCTGTATATGTGTGTGTGTGTGTGT